>OX276365.1:21555929-22155929 GCA_946251885.1 Cosmia pyralina
CGAGTGAAAGAATCATCAAAATTGGTTCATTAGTTTTTGAGATAATCGCGGACAAAAACATACATACAAAATACAAATACACAACCTCCTTTTTTGAAGTGGGTTAAAAAACTTCAAACTCATTTCATCCAAGTTTTCAGGGAGATTATTACAGAATAGATCGGCTTGACTTATCTTAAAAATATTTCATATCCGCAAGTCAACCCGCTCTTATCACCAGTGTGCCAGATAAACGACTGTTGACGTTAGTTTTTACATGCTTTTCCTTTGGAAATAGGCACATTCAATGATTTATAACACAATGCTACAGTTTACAATGTTATTTACATAACTTACTAAGGAACATGCATGTTTTACATGTCAATCAAACATGTCGCTAGACACTTTCCGGGTAAGCATAAAGCCTTTAATAACTGTATTATTAATGTATATGTCGCAGTCAACTGCTTTAATTATCCATTTGGTCAACCGCCTGCCCTTTTCACTAAACGCCGCCGCCGCCGTTCAACTAGCGGCCTGAATTCAATTTTCATTGGCCATTCAATCAAGCAGCTAGGCAAATTACTTGGATCGATAAAGTTTAACCTTTAGACATTTCTTAAATTTAATTCCGTTTCTTACCACCTGGCGCTGAAATCTACACTGTCAATATTATGGCATCGACAAGTCACAATATTCCTTGTGTTTCTCACAGTTTATATGCGTTTACGCAAAACAGAATCGGGACACCCCGACTCCATGTAATCTTTTTGCTGCTACCCCTAGAGTGTATATAAAAATCCGGAGGCGCGAAAGTGTGACAAATGTGCATAGGCACCCGTGCATCGCGGGGGAAGCTTCTTCTTGCTTTGTTCACCAGCTTGTCGCCGGAGGCAAACAGCAAGCCGAAGCTGCGGAGGTGGGCGTCGGTGCCTATCCTTTGTTACGTAAGAGCGAAGGGGTTGCACTTCCCGCAGCGCCGGAGACGTGGCCCTATTGTATAAATAGCCAAAGCATCAGCCAGCCAGTTAACTTAATGTTGTATTAGACATATCGGCTAAATAAATCAGGCGTTTAGTGAAAAGGCTAGACAGTTGACGAAACGGCTAATTAAATTAGTTGGCTGCAACATATACAGAGCCAGAAATAGATGTACACCCATGACTGCATACGGGGTTTTATTATGATTTTACGATAACAGCAAAACCACATCAGATGTAAGTAGAAACATGGAAGATGTCATGTTTGTATCAATTATATTTTAATGGATCCAACGTGACTGCAAGACAGATTGTATGATGCGATAGACATAATATCTACATATAAGGTTGGCACGAAATAAGAGGTGCACAGATCTATCTATCTTCTATATTTATTTAGCTATCTATATAAATAAATAAAAAGAAAAGTCCTGACTGACTGACTCATAAACGCCCAGCCCAAACCCTTGGACCCAGAAAGCTGAAATTTTGCACAGGTACCCTTTATAATGTAGACAAGGAATAAGGAAGGATTTTTGTTCCCGTGGGGTATTTCCCGACATCCACGCGGGCAAAGCCGCGCGGGAAGTGCTAGTGTAAGTATAATAATTATGTATAGTCAACAAAAGAGATATCTAGGCAGGGTATACTAACATACTTGTATGTGAATTGCTTCATGTTCAATTTCGTGATAATATACAATTTTGTGTTGGTGTGTTACAATGTAGGAGTATTGCAAAAACAAAGTAATATATACGAGTATACAATTGAACATGAAGCAATTCACATACAAATATGTTACTCTACCCTGCCTAGTTATCTCTTTTGTTGACTGTACATACTCAAAAGACATTTAAATATACTATCCTAACATAACTGAAACTATTAAAAAACCAAAATATGGCGTCGAAAAATTCCTCCGCATCGCTGTCGACTGGTAAAGTACCCATGAGACTGGCGGCATTGCCACATTGTATACTAACGCCAGCCCTTACTACTTAAATCTCTTTGTAGTAACCTGAATAATAATAAAATCTATCATTTAAGACCTATTAAAATAAAATAACGGCGAAAATGGTATGGTAACGATAGTTGAGCATTTATAATGGCAATTTTTATGCAAACTTCTACCAAAATCTCAGCACATTTTTGAGATGATCGATCTTAGATCGAATCTATAATTATAACACAAACTGATGAGCAACATTGTTTTTTTTACTCCAATCAATGATTTAGTTCATGCAAGTAATGATGACGCAAAAAATTAATGATATTGCCTCAAATAAATTATATTATAAGTTGTACAGACCTTCACGTGAGTTCACAAGAGTATTATAGTCAACTAGGTTTTATTGTTATTTCATTAAATTATAGTCTTTAAATATCCAACGATTGTTAATTTGTACCCACAAGGTTCCATTCAACTCAGTCTTTACAGTCCACTGTTGGACATCCCAGGCTACGTCACAACACCCTGTCCTCCGCCTTCCGCATCCAGTCTGTCCCAGCCACCTCCATAAGGTCGTCGGTGCACCTAGCTGGGAGGCGTCCTACGCTTGCTGATACGCGGTCTCCACGCCAGGTTTCGTCTGCTCCATCGGTCATCGGTCCTTCGACACACATGGCCAGCCCTCTCCAACTTCAGCCTCCACACAGGGTTCCAAATAAATATAAAATTCTAAGCTAAAGGTAACATAAATTATAGGCGTTTATGAAACATTTCACCTTTGTACTAACTCAGCCGCACGGGTTTGACCACAGAACAGATAAAGAGTTGACCGATCAGGTTAAGCAACGCTTGCCGCAGTTGGTCCGTGGATGGGTGGCCATCTTTACATACTAAGACCCCACCATGCCTCGGAATTCGTAGATCTATGACGGTCGTTACGGGTCATCAGAAGTTCGAAAGTCTGACAACCAGCCTTGCCAAGGGGTATCGTGTTATCCAGTATCTGAGTTGTGGAGGACAGATAGGCAGTCGCTTCATGTAAAATACTGGTATTCAGCTGCATCCGGTTAGACTGGAAGCCGACCCCAACATAGTTGGGAAAGGCTAGGCCGATGATACCTGATCTAGAGAGCGATGATGATGCGTTCGAAGATGGAACACACACACACACACACAGAGAGAACAGAAACAGAAACGAAACTTAGCGTAAACTTACGCTTCGATCTGACAACCGCAAAATCCGGCTTCGATCTGGCATTTTATATTGGTTTTGACAGATGGAAGTGTGAGTAATACCGGTCACCCCTCTTGTGTTTTTCACAATTTATATTAGAGCCTCTTATTTCAGATTTCTCTAAAGTTACTGAGAACTCTTTACCAATATCTAAATCTAAATTCAATCTAAATTCTAAAGCAATGGCAAATCTACTGCAGATTTATATTAATGCAAAGAAAACCACTTCACACACTAGCTGGAAAAATTACAGGGACTCAAGTAATCAGTGTAAATAAATATTTATCTTTTACAAATAAATACTAAAGTAAACGACGTAAGTTCCTCGCGATATAAACAGTTTGTTCTAGGTTCTGTGTAAGGCTTTCTGTTTGTTTTATTAACAGACGGAGTAAAATGATTTATTGTTGGGAACTGAATCACCATTTTCATCATGTGAGCGTTTTTCGAAGATCTGCGTTGATGTACGGAAACTCTCTGTTTCTGAATTCCAAAAACCAATGTATGACATAACATCACGCCTGTAATCCCCACAGGTTTAGGCAGAGGTAATAGTACACTTTGCCCGACCGGGGAATTATACCGAGGACCTCATGCTCAGCAGTAGAGCTTGCGACCACTACACCAACGAGGCATGAGATGAGGTAATAGCATACGAAAAACTAAGCTGTAAGCTGCCACGTCAGGCACTATGTGTCTGATGCTAGTGTAGGACACTTTTTTGACCCAGAAGATAGAAACGATTAATTTCACACATGAGATAAAACTTTATTTATTTTCCCTCTTACATCTATCACTTCAATTACGATAGTGTCTCAATCTAACAATTTATTTTTTAGTTTCTTATGGAAAATAAAAGACACCATAATTTCAGAAAGACAAGAAAGATAGTTCTCTTAATTTTAATAACCGGTCTGCCCTTATTTGCATAGAATTTGTGTAGATGCAACCGAGGGCAAATTCCGTATAACTCGAAAATTTAATGTTAAAATCTAGGTGGTTGAAACTAGATTTTGAAACATTTTTTTCAACGTCCAACTTTAGAATCGGTCGGGCACTAAACCCACATTAATATAATTTTATGCTAACACCTTACTATCTGAAAGATACCAAGGTCACTAGCAGTCACTGTCCATTCAGTCATCATCTGTGATAGCAATGATCGTCATCATTCATCTAATCGCGACACCACGACGTATGACGTCACACAATTCTTTATGTTAACTTATCAATACATTATCATTACACCGAACCGTGAATATCGCGGGGAAAAGACGAGAGTCGTCGAATCGTTAATGACAACTTGATATATTGTTAGATATTTGTCTGAAAATTGTTAAAATCTACCGGTATTGTGCATAAAACTTAAAGAATCGGATCTAATATCCTACCCGTAGTTCAGGTCGGCTGACGTTGAGAAGCATAAAGCCAGATATTGTGTCTCAAGTTAAGGTAATCTTTCGTTCCTGGGCAATATGAGCTGGTGCAATTAGTCTGTCATCAAATGGGATAGTGGGACAATTTTGTTGCCCACCGCCACCGTCAACGGGACGTCAACGAGAAACGAGATTAGTCGAAACGATCGTGACGTCCCGGTGCTGTGGTGGTGCGCAGTGGACACGCGGTTATGTATGCATCGCAACTTCGGCGCCGTCATCTCATTCTCGTTGACGTCCCGTTGGCGGTCCCAGTGGACAACGGCCTATGAGTGTCTCCACACCAATGACCGGCCGACTTGCAGCGATCTGAAGCTGCCGGGATATCCCACACTTGATGTGTAGACACCTTAACGAGTAAGTTATATTTAAAAGCAATGATAAATGTAAAAAGACGTAGTTATGTTACCTACTCAACATTCGATGTTCAAAAATGGCACAAAGTCGAACTATTAGATGACACGTGCAAGTAGGACGGCATCTCGTATTTATCCGAAAAGAGACAAGGACGACGAAAACATTTTCACGTGCCACTTGCGGATCGTGTAACAAGGTTGATATGAGCGAGAGGCATTAAATTAAACCACATATACTATAGATGCATAGTGTTAACTCGGAACTATTAAAAAAAAGTTTAGAAGAAAAATAATAAAAAACTTTTTTCGAACAAATAAAATAGCTTAATGATCTAATTAAAATGTAAACATCCTTTGTAGACATTTCCACGGACGTGCGTAACAAAACGGCAACGTCGCGTCAAAAATTCTGCCTACGCCTAGCTATCTAGGGTCATACACCTTTAAACGACAGAATTTTCAACAACATACTTAGTCAGCTGTTAGGGCAGATACGTCGTGTTTCAACAAAGAAAAAACTAAAAAATAATCCTGTGACTAAACTATTGCTTCTATTTATCTGATTTTTAGTAAAGAGGCTGAAAATGGTACAAAGTTTAATTACAGGTTTAATTTAATGCCTCTCGCTCATATCAACCTTGTATAACATATCTAACTCTTTTTACTCATTGTGTAAAAGGTAGATAAATGCTTGATACTTACTTGTAGGTCGCGATCTTCTTGTCGAAACAGAACCTCTCCTCACAGCAGTTCCAGTACATTGTCTCCAGACAGCTGAGGACAAGAGGACGCCACTATTATTTCTGGGAATAAGATATGCTAGTACACGTACCAGTTATTAAAGGATGTATTAAAGTCCTAAGTTCTGAAAGTTTCTGACTCGTAAAAATATGTTGGGGTAAGTTCGGCGCTGGGATAAGACCCTAAGAATCAAATTCCCGGCTAATTTGGCAATATTATTTAATGCCGACAATTTTTTCTGCCATTTTGTTGTATCTATCTATACATCGATTTAGCCTGTAATGTCTCACTGCTGCGCAAATAATAATAATAATTTATTTATTAAACAGACAACTAGATCCAAATTACAACACAAAAATACTTACAATACTAGATTAGAAAGCAATTTAACATATTTGCTAAGGCCACCATTATATTCTTGCTCAAAAAATAATAATAATGAAAGTTCTCAATAAATTCTTTTAGATAATATACGATCCGTACGGTCTTGTCCACGCGCCGAACTTACCCCAACATACTTATCTGCTTAGCGGCTAATGATTCAAAGAGTAAACGAAAATATTCATGAGTAGCAAGCGTTTATCATCATTCTCATGCCCTTACCCCAATTTACTTGGGGTCGGCGCAATACGTATTCTTCTTCCATATACTCAATCTGTGTGGTTCTTTCCTCAAAAGACCATTTCAGACACCAATCTACATATAAATAAATAAAATATTATTTATTTGTTCAAGACTGAAACCTAATTCATTTTTATAGTGCCTTTGTTACACCACAAGGTCTGAGCAAGATTATGTCTGGACTTTAAAAGAGACTGTGACCTCTGAGTTTGTTTCGGCCTTTCTTCTCCGAGTAGTCAGATAGGAAAAGTTGACCTCATCTAGTTCTTAATTAAAAATATGATTGACGTGTAAAAGTGTTTGTACAAAGACAAACAGAAATAAAATCATTTCTAATGTATCATACTTATCTATTAGTCGTCATCTCGGTAGTCACCCCCTTTTTAGCTATATCATCTTTCACACAGTCCATCCATCGTTTCTTCCCCTACTCGTAACCATCCACATTCATACTCAAAACTTTCCTGACGACATTTACCTCTTTCCTCCGCATCACACGCCCGTACCATGACAACCGATTTCCACACATTGATATCTATCTGATACAATAATATCACTGTGATTCATTACCAAAAGTTCATCGAATTTGACTCACCTGTTTACGTGTTAAGGTTAAACAAACTGACACTCACAATTGATATCTAGCTACATTGAGGATAACATAAAAAGAGTATAATTTGTTAGTAATTATGTTTAAAGACGCGACTTTTCCGTGTTGCCGTGACGAGAGAACTGAGGCTCGAACAATAAAAAAAAAACATAATAGGCAAATATACATAGTTGACACTTCTTGGCAGTTAGTTATTTTAGAACTAGGTACAGCAGTTATGTTTTGTTTAAGAAATATTGTTGTTTTAAACTCATAAATCACCTCCCTACAGAACGCCACCTGCTACGATCACTTCATACTCCTTTTGCTTCGTTTATGTTCATACATCTGGTCATACACACACGCCCGTTGCAAGTAATATGCACCCGACTTTTCTGAAGAAAATCGCCAATGAGGTCATTATAATCCTTCAGGGTATTCTTCCTGTTATTTCCACTCACATCTGCCTTATGTGACCTTTTGTTAGTCACCTTTCAATCGTCCTCTCAACATGACCAAGCTATCTAATATCTTTTGGTTTTAAACTCATACTCTAGTTTAGTATAATTGACCTGTAACGTTCCCACTGCTGGGACACAGGTCTCTTCTTTTAAGAGGAAGTGGAGCGTAATCTACCACGCGGGCCCAGAGCAGATTGATAAATGTCACATGTCTTCGAATTTTCGGTTCTAGGACATACCGGTTCCATCACGATGTTTTCCTTCACCGTGTTGTGAGTAGTGGTGATTCGAAATAAAATACACAAAGTGTGTAGGTACTTGAGGGCAGTCTGTGGTGGTCAGTCATGTAGCTAGCCCTAAAGGGGCGTTTATCAGAATTTGTTGGGGGCTCTTTTTACCCGTCTGCAGGGAATCTTAAAAGGAGGGTATTACACATATATTTTTTTACAAAATAAATAGAATAGTATCCTGATTCGGAAGGTTAAGCTGCCATTGTCATTTTACCACTGAATACATTAATAGTACAAGATTTTACTAAAATAATGCAAGAGCGAGCGAAGTGAGTTTGAAGAGAGGTGCATCCTGACTCTGGTGGATTGGATGCTCTGTGTGATTTTACTAAATGAAAGCAAGAGCTTGAGAATTGCTAGCTAATCAAAATAAATATGCCAAATGTATGTAGAACATAACTTCAGAACAAAATCAACAAAAAAGAATTAGCTAAATAGGTGCACTATTTAGCTAATTCTTTTTTGTTGTGTTTGTAGTTGAAACACGGATTTTACATTGGAGACTTCTCATGGTGATATAAGCTCTAACTTAGAAGTAGCTCAAGAATTTGTACACTTCTTTACAAATATACCATCTAAAACGACGGAAGCTTTAAATTCCTCACCCGATGTCTCAATTGATTTATTAAGAGCGAACGTTCCAAGCTGCCCGGTTGAATTTCAATTTAAACATATAAACCCCATGGTAGTTAAAAAAGCTTTTCGGCACATTAAAATCAAATTGACCGAAGATCTATGGGGAATGTCTATCAAAGTTTGTACATCCATAATCGAGACTATAGCACCATACTTAGCATTAATATTTAATTTGTGTGTGGATGAAGGAGTCTTCCCGGATTTAATGAAATTTAGTAAGGTTATACCACTTTTTAAATCTGGGGACAGTAAACACACCAACAATTATAGACCAGTATCCGTGTTGCCGGTATTCAGCAAGGTATTCGAAAAGGTAATGCTCGATCAAATGCTTAATCATTTTAACACCAACCAAATCTTGCACGATCAGCAATTTGGTTTCACCAAAGGACGTTGCACGACTGACGCGGGTGCCACTTTATTAAAACACATATTTTCAGCGTGGGAGGAGGCCCAAGATGCCATAGGAATCTTTTGTGACCTCTCCAAGGCATTTGACTGCGTAAATCACGAAACCTTACTCTTGAAACTTGAGCATTACGGACTAGGTAAACTTGCGCTCAGTTTAGTAAAATCTTATTTAAATGATAGACAGCAACAAGTTCAAATAAATGGTGTCAATTCACTCGGTCTAAAAGTACAAATGGGTGTTCCACAGGGTTCGATATTGGGTCCTTTCCTCTTTTTAGTATATATTAATGATCTACCCCATTTATTAAAAAACCAACCACAAATGGTGTTATTTGCTGACGACACATCCTTAATTTTTAAGATAAATAGACGTGCATCAAATCTTGACGACGTAAATAACGCCCTACTGCAGATCCATAATTGGTTCACTGCTAATAATTTAGTATTAAATGGGAAAAAGACTAAATGTGTAAGATTTGCTTTACCAAATGTTAAAAGTACTGATTGTGACATAGTATTGAATAAAGAGAAACTAGAATTCGTCGATAAAACTGTTTTCCTGGGGATCACGCTCGACTCAAGGCTGCAATGGGGTCCGCATTTAACATCTCTTGCAGGACGGCTAAGTTCAGCAGCATATGCGGTGAGAAAAATCCGTCAATTCACTGATGTAGACACCGCAAGGATGGTCTATTTCAGTTACTTTCATAGTATTATGTCTTACGGTATTTTACTATGGGGACGGGCTGCAGACATAGAGTCTATTTTTATTCTGCAGAAAAGAGCCATCAGAGCAATATATGGCCTCCGCAGGCGCGATTCTCTAAGGGAACTGTTTAAAGATATTAACATCATGACGGTACCTTGTCAATATATCTACGAAAACATCATGTACGTAAGGAAAAATCTAAATCTTTTCGGTAAAAGAGGTGAAGGACACAATTATAGGACTAGAAATAGGGACCAATTAGTTCAACCAGGTTTCAGACTGGCTAAAGTAGACTCATCCTTCATGGGGTACTGTTTAAAATGTTATAATAAAATACCTCCCCACATACTCCAGCTGAATGAAAGGAAATTTAAATCTTGTATAAAACGCACACTATGCAGCCAGGCATATTATAAGTTGGGGGATTACATCGCTGACAAAAATGCTTGGCTGAATGCTTGTCCTGCTCCACAAGGACGCATTAATTAATTGATTAGCATTCGGATATATTGTTGGACCTGCTGAAGATTAAGATGAGAGAAAACTTTCTTTGCATTGTTTAGATTCAATCTCTTAGTATTATATAATTGCATAGCACGTGTGAGCACTATGTAGCTACTATTAAGCTACCTTTTACTGGGTACGTCTTTCACTGACTTGAGTGTGCCCTGGCGGTTGAGAGTATGTCATGCTCACTCAAATGTCTCGCTGATGGTGGCGTGTGTGTTGGATCATTAAGTTCCCTTCAAAATGGTTGAGCTAAATGGTGCTGATCCATGCGTCATGTTCGTGAACGGGCGCCGTCAGTTGGGACTGGTCGTCTCTTAGCTGCCATGGCTTATTTTTAATTTTAATATTTAATTTAGTTGTTTTAGTTATTATCTTTTTATTACGGACGCTTTTTAACGTGCACGTCTTTCTACATTGTTCTCACATGTATATTTTCAACTTGAACGATGTAACCAATATTTTGTAAAAATATTATGATTTAAAAGAGTGTCCGTGGAGTTTCTTGCCCGTTCTTCTCCATAGGGATCTACTACGCTTTGGAATGGGCAACTAGCTTCATCTTTCTGACTGACCGACCCATTGACAATTCAAAAGTGCCTGTAATTGGTTTATTTGAAATAAATGCTTTGAGTTTGAGTTTGAGTTTGAGTTTGAGTTTTAATTGTCAGGAATTCAGGATAAGGTATGTATGAAAGAAAATGTTTGAAAAGTTGCCGGGAAAATTGGATTACAAAAATGGACGTACAAAACTGCATTTTCTATTGCAGTTTTGTATGAATTATTGACAGGACAACGTTTGTCGGGTCAGCGAGTATTTAATAAAGGAAAACCATAAAATAAATTACAAAATCCATTCCATCGAAATATATACACATGAAGTATCATAATATTCTTTAAAGCGTATTCAAAACTGATAAATACATAGTTATGACGATAGAAGGAAAAGCGAACAATATACACACCCCCACACTTACACACACACACGTGTTTGTTTGATACACTCCCGGTCCGGTAGAAGAATTGCTAAAGATCATTATGATGGTCTAACACCCGCAACTTTGAGCTCAGGGATAAGGTAGCTTTCCATTAGTTAAGATTTTTGGAATCTGATCAGTAGTTCCGAAGATTACCCCCTACATACAAACCCACCACCAAACCCACCCAGAGGTATTTTCTCTACAAAATATTAGTATAGACAAATGCAATGGATCGACGGACATACATCTATACTAATAATAAAGCGGAAGAGAAGAGAAGCGGAAGAGTTTGTTTGAACGCGGTAATCTCTGGAACTACGTAGGATTTGAAAATTTCTTTGCATTTGATAGCCCAATTCTTGAGGAAGGCTATTTAACATCACGCTAGGACCTTTAGGAGCCGAGCGAATCCCAGATAATGGTTAATTCTCACCTTTACTTTCTCAGCAGAATGTACACAATATTATGCATAACACTGAAACACGTCACCCGGTACTAGAACTTTAATATCTCAATTGAGATGTGTAATTAAACAACAGTTTGGATTTATGAAAGATTCCCAATCGCTTTAACGAGAATAATTATAATTATAGTTACGGCATTGACACGGCGGCACTTATTATTAAAGTAATCAATTCGCGGGGTCTTAGGCACCTGTCCCACCGCCCGCGCCGCGCCGACGAGTAAACGACTAGCTGTCAACGATTTTCTCGCTCAAGAAACGTACAAAAGATTGTGGGTCCCGATTAAGTAAAAGAGATACATTATATATTAATAGTTGACCACCGGCGAGTACCTACACATTTGTCGCAGCGAGAAGAGCTATCAAATAGAGTAATCGCTTGTCGCAGTCGTGCAGTCGCTGCTCTTTGCTCGTTTGTTTTTCTCGCTCGGATATAACTTATTTGAGGTAAGGCGAGCACGAGACCAGCTCACCATAGCCTGCAAGACGCTCCGTAGCACTTTTGGTGCGCCTGATCTGCATGCTGTGCTGGCTCGCTTCTTCGTCCCAGGGAATTACTGCCGCGGCAGAAAGCACAGGCTGTTTGCTGTGCCTCCTTGTCGCACCGTTGCGCGTGCTAAGACCTCAGTAACTCGAACTCTGGCTGCACTTAATGATCTCTTGGATTCTAATCCAACAAACGATCTGTTTTCGGATGAACGGACGAAGATTTTATTGGCATGTCAGAAGTACTGTGAGAGGGATTCAGGAAAGTACATATTGTTAATTTTTATTTTTTTATGTATTTTACCTGAATTGCCTTACCTTCAATCATTGTAATTGGGTTTTGACCGTGTTAATTATAGTTAAACAAGTAAATTTTAGGCCTATATCCAGCAGTGGACGTCTTTTGGCTGAAATGATGATGATGATGAAGTAAAATTTTAGTTCTCGCTTCTCCTTAATTACGGTGGGACAGGTGCCTTACTGCTTAATGAAGATGATACAATAAAATGAACACTATGAACTATTTAAGTTTTACTTTAAATAAACCCATCGAGAAGAATCCAAAATTCACAAATATTTATTAAACGATTGTCAATAATATGTTACACAAATATCATTAACTGCTGCGTTCGTTTCAGAATCAATTTCACACACAACACTCGTTTACACTGATTCTTGTTCCACTAGAAACGATTTCCAAAACGCACTGTAGCAAAAACTACACTAACACTTTAAAACTTCAAGTAGATACATTTTACAGTACATTTCCCTGGTATGTTAAATCGTGCACTAAGAAAATACGCGTCAGTAGAGGCATTATCTTGACACTGACTGACACTATCACAGTGAAGGCACTTCGTGTAGCGTGATCATCTCTGGTTACAGATGTGGTTAGTGAAGTACCTAGTGGTAGTAATGAATGATTATGTATATCTAGTAAATCGTGTGAAGCCTTGTTTAAGTTGGCTTAGTAATAGACATAACCGAAGCAAAAGGAGTATGTAAGCATTCGTCCTGTAGTTTCTGCCTACCCCCATGGAAAGATGGCGTGTGTATATGTGTGTGTAGAAGTAGACATGTATGGCAAGAAGTGGTGGGCCAGTGGTTGCAGCTCCGCTGTTATGAACCCAGGCAGGTACAAAATACGTTTATTTGAGGTAAAACATGACGCAACACAACAAAAATAACAAGTAAATTCAAAAACTCAAACCCGACTACTGAAAAATCACGCTATAAAAAGTAGGAAATAAGAAAATATTCTCATTTGAAATTAAAAAAGGTAAATAGATAGAAAGTTATATAGATATTAAAAATATGGAGTCACACGTGATGTGAAAAAAGAAAAGAAAACATAAATCGAACAGATTACGTGTAATTTATTTTGGGGTTATAATTTCGTGATAAAGTATTTTGGAAACCCAATTTACATTTTAAAAAGAATAATAATTATTATATTTTGAGTAGGTTTGGAAAGAAAATATGTTTGGCTCACATCTGAGGCGTGATTTTAGAATTTATTCCCAATTGTCGGGTTCATGCAAGCAATCCCGCGAGCAACAGCTAACAACATATATATTTTTGAAATGTGCTAATTCATCTGACACACAACAAGGCATCATTAAAAAAAATGTTTAGTTCATGACTTATCAATCTGCCTAGCCTTTTCCCAACTATGTTGGGGTCGGCTTCTAGTCTAACCGGATGCAGCTGAATACCAGTATTTTACATGGAGCGACTGCCTATCTGACCTCCACAACCCAGTAACTGGGTAATATGATACCCCAAGGGGTATCATATTACGACAACAAGAAGCCCGAAATTCTGACGACCTGTAACGATTGTCAAAGATACACGAATGACAGCCGGGACCAACGGCTTAACGTGCTTTCCGAAGCATGGAGGAGTCTCGGTATGTAAAGATGGTCACCCATCCACGGACCAACCTCGGCAAGCGTACCTTAACCTGATGGATCGACCCGTTCATGACTTAGTGGCGCCATATTTAGTTTAATGTGATGTCACATAGTCTATAAACAGCGGACGATTAAGACGCTTCCAAAGATACCTATTTGTCAAATTATGATAAGGAGTTTCAAAGTTATGAAGGAACAGATGAACACACACATACACATACATACTGGCCAAAATCATAACCCTCCTTTTTGCTTCGCCATAGTCGGGCAAAAGTACAACATCCACGCAAAACGGCCACCGCTCAGAATAATGCTATGCGAAGACATTTGTGACATCCACCAATACGCACTGTGCCCGCTTGGTGCATTAGGTACGGCTTACGGCCCATCCCCTCTCACGGAGAGGAGGCCTGTGTCCCAGCAGTGGGAACATTATAGATTGGTTATACATGTTGTTGTGTCACGGAAAAGAAAAGAAAGAGCCTATGCTCTTTCACAAGAAGAAAGGAAGAAGAAGAAGAAAAGTTGGCAATAGTGCCAACTTTTGCGTCATCAAGAAAATGTATTGAAGCCTTGAAACTACATCTGTGATTGTTTTCACCTATTTATAGACAAATGAAGTGCCTAATTATTATGATAGATGATGGGTCAATTATACTTGACTACTTAATTGCGGTTATTATAGTTAATTAATACGTTTACCTTGCAGCGTTGCTTGTGTTTAAAGATTTACAAGGAAAGGAAGGTAGGCCATGCTTGGAATTCCTTTAAAGAATAAAATAAGAAATGAAATTATTCGGAAAAGAACCGGAGCAACCGATATAGCTTGCCAAGTAAGCAAGCTGAAGTGGCAGTGGGCTGGCCATGTTTGGAGCAGACGAATCTTGTAGTGGAGATCACGCATCGGCAAGCTTAGTGTGGGACACTTCCTCAGCTAGATGAACCACCTTAAAAAGGTGTCTGAGACAGACTGGATGCGGAAGGCGGAGGACATGGTGTTGTGGCGCAGCCTGGGAGACGCCTATGTCCAGCAGTGGACTAGGTAATAACACCATACCCCATAGTAAGACTGGTTGTGAGACTTTCGGGCCTCTGACGACCCGTAACGACTGTCAAAAATCCACGAATGACAGCCGGGACCAACGACTTAACATGCTTCCCTTATCCATGTAAGCATCCTCACGTGAAGAACAAAGAAACAAAAGCTACTTACTACTGGCATGACTTGCACAGTTCGAGCAGCATCTTGAGTTGTTCACATAGTGTCCGCAGGTGTTGCTGGCCACGCTGGTCATGGAGGTGCTATGACGTCACTCTCATAGAACACTGTATTCCTGGAACAAGAGAGGGATTGGTTAGAAAAGAATGTATACGGTAAATTATATTATCTCTGACAGTGTTGACAGCAACGCTTAGCTCGTGGCTAAGTAATAACAGCCACACTGTGTCAGGTTAAAGTCTGACAACCAGTTTTACCAAGTTACTGGGTTTTGGAAGTCAGATGCAATCGCTCCATGGAAAATACTGGTATTTAGCTGCATCCGGATAGACTGGAAGCCGACCCCAATTTAATTGGAAAAGGCTAGGCAGATTGAGCTGACAGCAACATTGTGATATATTTTACAGCCATGCTGTGCAAATAGGACAGTAGGTATCTTGTGGCGCTATGTGGCCAAAATTGGAACTAACGCCGCCATTTATTTTCTCAATACATTTCATAGAACGATTTGCACAAATATTTACCATCAGCGCCCCCCGTCATTCGAGCGCCAAAAGATCCTGTAGCACTCTATCCACTTTGATGTGGTTCAAGGGTTCAAGGCTATTCATACAGGAGAAGGATCGACCAATGATGACCATCACGTTTGCTCATCGTCAGACTTTCAGAATACAAGGTGTAACTTAAATAACACACAAAACCTCATAAGAAGTCTTTATGAACATCTTTTACTATCGGACCAAACCTGAAATCGCGAGAAAAAATCAGCTGTTCCCTACATTTTATGTTCGCATAACTTGTCAAAATGGAACAGCTGTTTTTATTTCGCGATTTCAGGTTTGGTTCCATAGTAAAAGTTGCGCATAGTGGTGAGTACAATGACCCCTTAAGAGGTTGTGCATTATTTTTGCTTGTATATTGTAGGGATAAACGCTTTAATAAATAAACAACACATCAAACGTGTTCTCCGAAAGGCTGGGCAATGGTCTGCGGTCTTGTTTAGCCAATTATGTCACATGTAGTAGGTATTGGGCGAGTTTCGAATGCAGAATTTGGGTTACTAAAAAGAATTTCCTAATGGAAAAACCCAAAAACACCAGAACCACCAGCACCAGGATAGAACGCTTTTATATCAAAAGGAAAGTTAAAAGTAAGTCATCGCCCAAAATATTTGAAATTACGCAATTACTTATTACCGGTTTGGATAGTGACTTACAAGATTTTATTTTAGTTATTAAAAGGAATCTGGTGATCTCAGTGGAATTTTATTATTTCAAAATTTTAAAATTTCAAATTTCAATACAAACTTTAATTCTGCATACTCTTTAGCAGACGACTTTTCAAAAATCTATCCTTACTGCTCACTTTTGCTATAAAATGTGTCTGAGAAAGATGTGGCCAAAATTAAGGGTGTGATACAGACCATCAAACTGAACAACTTTCTTCCGAGGACCAACATCGTAATCGTAAAAAAAAATCTGTCGTCCCATTCAAAACTTCAATACCTAGTCAACTCAAATGTATGGGACGACTGATCATTTTTTCTTGATTACGATGTTGGTTCCATGGAGAAAGTTGTTCAGTTTGATGGTCTGTACCACACCCTTAATTTTGGCCACACCTTTCTCAGACCCCTATATGTATAAGGAACTCATGATTTTAGACTCAGCGGTTTAGCGTTGTCTGTCAGTGAGTGAATGAATGAATTTAATTTACATGAAAAAATTACAAAAGGTCAGCGATCTGTCCCTGGAAATTGTATACCTACGTCATGGGTATATGAGGAAAGGAGAACATTTTGAGTATGGGTGAGGATGGCTCGAAGAGAAATGATGATGGAAGACCAAGAAACGATGGATGGTCTGTGTGAAATATGATATGGCTAGGAAGAAAGTGACTATGACTATAGAGATAACGACTAATAGAGAAGTATAGAAGAAAGAACCATGTTGCGCTGACCCCAAATAATTTGGGATATGACTGATGACACCATGGGCACATGCCATGTTACGGACACAATCCCTATTAACCTGTCAAATACAATGCCTTTATGTTTGTAATAATACTCTGTAAATAACAAAAGAAAACAAATACTCGACACCTATTCTAACATTCCCAGCATCCGCAGATAACAAGCGAAGAATGTTAGGAATGAAAATGAACGACAGAAATTACAACAGGGAATAAATATTTAATTATACAGAATGTCCCAAAAATCAACGTCAAGCTGGAAACGAGTGATAGGCAAGTTGGGTGACAGAAAAATATCGGCACAATATGATCAGGCTCAGACTCAACATTAAAAGTAAGCTTTTTAATTTAATTACCTGATTCGACCGAGACTTTACAGTGATAACCTCGGTCTGAATTAATATTATAAATAAAATAATACTTAAAAAAAAAAAGTGTGTATGTCCGACGTACGACGGGAGTTTACTCCTGTTTTTTGTGCCATTCCGACTTTCTATTGTTGGACGAAAACAAAGGACCATTATGGGCAGGATTTCTTCAATGAATCAGTGCTATACAAAAAGCAACTTTAAGGTGTAAAGGCGTTCGTTTTGTTTTACATTGCGCAGAAAAACGTAACAAAGCTCTTGTATTTCACTCCTCTTTTCTTACCGGAAGCCTTATATTAAAATCAACTCCAATAAAGTCCAATAAATATTTATTCATTCATTCACTCACTCAGTTATATTTTTCTCCACCTCTCGCTAACAGCACGATCTATTCCTTCAATATGACCAAGTTTCCACCCGTACGCAAAATACTCGCGTTTACGTGGAGCTGCGGACTCCAGCCCGTATTAAACTACTGATGCCGTAATAATTAAAATTGCCAGTCAGAATGGTAATCGCTCACTGTCCTGGGTGCGTTGTACATTTAAATAATACCAGTCGTGGGTGACTTTTTTCTAATGTTCCTCCAACTGCTGTGGTCTTTAAAAAGCCCTCCAAAGGTATCCTAATCAATTTTACCTTCAGTAAGTCCAGAACACCTAATTAATAGTTTGACCCAGTTAGTTTTACTGACTGGTGATGTTCTTCAGTAAGGCCAGGTGACAACCGGCGTGTGTGTATGACCAGACGTATGAACATAAACGAAGCAAAAGAAGTATGTAATGATCGTAGCAGGTGGCGTTGTGTCTGCCTACACTCGTCGGAGGAAGGCGCAAGTTTATGTCTGTATGTATGTAACCCACTGTTACAATCTATACCCTTAAGGTGTTCAACCTTGTTGATCACAGAAGTGTGTCAGTAACGTCTCATTAGAATACAATGGCATCGTTATGGCGGGGTATTCTGAACGATCTGGTCGACGCCTCGTTATAGAATATTATCTGTCAGTTGGAACTAGATACATAATGTCAATGTAATGTGTTAGAGCCGGAGCAACCGACATAGCTTGCAGATTAAGCAAACTGAAGTGGCAGTGGGCTGGCCATGTTTGTCGAAGGACTGATGGCCGGTGGAGCAGACTAGTCCTGGAGTGGAGACCGCGTATCGGCAAACGTAGTGTGGGACGCCCTCCAGCTAGATGGACCGACGACCTTAAGAAGGTGGCTGGGTCAGACTGGATGCGGTAGGCAGAGGACAGGGTGTTGTGGCGCCGCCTGGGAGAGGCCTATGTCCAGCAGTGGACTGCGATAGCTAAGTTGATTGAATGTGTCAGTTGCTGGAGAATTAGGGCATTGTTGCAGTGGGTGTCAAAAATCTGCCATGGGGACCCACGGGGTAATTGCGTAACACACATCTGAAGTAGGATTGGGTTTAATTTTGAGGGTTCAACAACATTCATTGCATTATTTACGTTGAGCAGATACATTTTTCGAACATATGAAGCAATAGATTAGCAATTTGCTTCAAAATCATTCAGATTGTGATTCATAGTGTGTTACGCAATTAGGGTGTCGGTTCGTGATATCAGAATACGATTCGTTTTACTTACGTACCTATAAGGTTTTCTAAAGGATTAGAAAACTTTCTGAAGCTAAAATTACAATGTTTGTTTTTGTTGCAGAGAGTCAGAGACAATAGGAATCTCTCTCTTTTAGATACTATTTTAAAAAGAAAGAAAGGAAATACGTTTGTTTGCGGTAAGTAAACTTGACACAAAGAACACACTAGCTTTGACTAATGAATGAGATGAGGCAATTAATTAACTATTTTTTTTTATATTTTAGTATTCTTTCGCAGTTTTGTTAATGAGGTAAGGAGAAAAACAAATATGGATGAACATCTATGTCAATCTTTCTAAGCCGTCTCTTTTCTAACACCCAAACATTGTCTATCTAATCACAACCCATACGAACACTCGACATCAGAATGATCACAATGTAAGTACTAACTTCCGTTTACCTACGTGTATATAATAGGCAATACATACGCATAATTATGTACAAAACATAGCTGCATATCCATTAAGGTGGCTACAGTCCCAAAATTATGGATTTATGGGACCATCTTAAAAAGATTTAGGCGTTAATTAGATCGTTGAGCTTCCTCAAATAGGATTCAGCAACTGTATTGTTACCAGCCATTCTAAGACGGTCCCGGGTTCAAGATGAAGACTAATACCACAGTCTATATATACAGTCGTCCGACGAAGCCCGAGCTGCATACGAAGTTCGGCGAACGACGTAAGCAGCTCGGGCTCTCGTCAGACGACTGTATGATTTATACACTGTGCTACATGAAAAGGGGAGGGGGCGAGTTGGCAGTTTGTTTACATAAGACATACAGGGTTAGTTTTCAATGACCAGCCAAATTTGCACAGGGTGTTCTAACCGTGAATATTAACAACTTGTACTATGGGACCAACTTTAAAATCACTAAAGAAAAAACAGCTGTTTCATACAAAAGTTCAATACCTACTCGACCAAAATGTATGAAACAGCAGATTTTTTATTCGTGATTTCAAAGTTGGTCCCATAGTGAAAGTTGTTCATAATCATGGGTAGAACACCCTGTGAAAATTTGGCTGGTCATTGAAAACTAACCCTGTATATCAGCACCCTAATTGGATAACAATTTATCGATCGGAGTTGGTTTAATTTTGAAACAAATTGCTAATCCATTGCTTCATATGTTAGAAAAATTTGTCTGCTCAACAAGGTAAATAACGCAATGAATGTTGTTGAACTGTCTAAATGAAACCAACTCCGATTGATAATGTGTTACGCAATTAGGGTGCTGGTCATACACGTACGAGTACGCCAGTTGCGAATACTATGCGCTTGACCTTTTTGAAGAACATCATCTCCAATCAATGGACTTTTGCCTTAGATAGTCTTTCCAGATAACGTAATTACGGCCTTAGAGTGTATTTTTGCAGATCGCTGGTAACCAGTGCCGGCGCTTCTAGCTCCGTCAACCGCTGGCATGTCGGCGCCGGTTACCAGCGTTCTATATGAATACTCCAGGTCATGTTATAAGCATAGTACTGGGAACTACGCATCACAGACAGGTGCTGTGTCTGGTGGGCTACAGACTGCGCGACTATTATAATACTGGACGACTTTTTTTACCGTTTTGAAAGAAAAGACTATAAAAGGTGAATGGAGTAGAAGCCTATGGCATACGTAGTTTTTTTTTTATTAAAAAAATAGAAATGATTTAAATTTCGATATTTTTTAACGATTTATTATTTTTTTTCATAATTTCTGTTTTTATTGTTAGTATGTAAATTTTACTTCGAATTTGTAGTATTTTATTGATACTTAGGTAAATTTCTATTTATGCTAACAAAAAAAAAGTAGGTATGTCACATACCCTATTTTTTTCAAGACGGTAAAAAAAGTAATCCAAGACGTCGACGTTGTATACAGGGTTAGTTTTCAATGACCAGCCAAATATTCACAGGATGTTCTAACCATGATTATGAACAAATTTCAATATTGGACCAACTTTGATATCACGAAAAAAAATCAGCTGTTTCATACATTTTGGTCGAGTAGGTATTGAACATCTGTATGAAACAGCTGATTTTTTTCATGATTTCAAATTTTGATGACGTGTTTAGAAATTATTTCATATTCATAGATTACCCTGTGAAAATTTGGCTGGTCATTAAAAACTAACCCTGTATATGCTAGTCGCGCGGTAAACTCTGCTTGCGCGATGCAGGATCTTGCGTGATAATATCAGTGTGATGCGTAGTTTGCATGTGGCGATGTAGATACCGCCACAATACTAGCATGAAATCAGACTCGCTACACAATAAAACAGTCGTCGTGAGAAAGCACTTACCGATAATAATTTCCAGTGTTTTATAAAATGTGATTATCACAAAGTCACGCATTATCTCAAGATCCCATTACAATATATCTGTTATATCACACCTTCCACACGCTCTAGAATGGATCATAACTATATAATAATACTCTATTGATATAATAACTTGTAGTTTATCTCATTACACTGTGTATTGTATGCCAACCTGAAACCGTGACACGCATTTGCAAGATAATCAGCTTACACACACAATAAGCACAGATCTGGGATCTGGTGATCTGGAACAATGTGCTTCCTTCGTCCCAAAATATAATTTTAATTATTTTATTCCCGCTTCGACCTATTTTATATTCCTTCTACGGCCCATTTTTTTTTTGTATATGCCAAACTGACTTGTTTGGACTATCAGCAAAAAAGGGTTACGTATTTAAAAAAAATGTGAGACAAAACTTCAGGACGAACGAAGAATAAATCTTAATTCTCTATCAGTCGTCATCTCGTTAATCACTCCCTTTTTAGCCATATCATCTTTCACACAGTCCTTCTATCGTTTCTTTGGTCTTCCCCTCAAAACTTTCCTCACGAAATTTTCCTCATTCCTCTACATCCCATGCCCATACCATGACAACCGATTTCCACACACAATTTCAGTCACCGGTGTCACTTTAAGTTATGGAAGTACCTGAATAAAAATTAAAGCATTACATTCATGTCCTTCGCTCGAAAAACAAAAGCACCCGCTGTTTAAAAGCAATTTATGCTATTTCCAAAACAGAATATTAATGGAAACCCTGCGCCCGCGCCATCGGCCTGTCAACTCAAAAGTAAAAACTACATTTCAGCTTGATCAATAAGATTTACTACAGACAGAAGCCTTAGCAACTACAAATCCAGCTGACACCCATATTGGCATAGCGCTAAAATATTCAGACTTACATAAACAGTTTGATAGCTGGTACCTGACACTTAAGACTGATGTTTTTGACAGAGAGATAGCGAACTAAATAATCGCTATCTGAACGTCAGAGATTAAAGCCCCTGTCCCACCGCTGCCGACGAGGAAGCGACTAGCTATCAGCGATTTTCTCGCTCAATAAACGTACAAAAGATTGTAAGGTCCCAAGAGTTATATATATTAGACGCAGATATATGCTAACGGCCTTGAATTGTTGGGGCGGCACGGCATAGCTTGCGTGTTCTGTGCTGGGCTCACGCATCGCGTCATTCGTCCATCCAGTAATAAGACTCGCCCATCAACGAGTTCTGTTCCAAATTAGATGCATTATTAATTACCCGACTACGGCGAAGCAAAAAGGAGAGTTATGATTTTGACTGGTATGTATGTTAATCTGTTCCCTCATAACTTCTAAACTACTTATCATAATTTGACAAATGAGGTATCGTTGAAAGTGTCTTGATCGTCTGCTGGTTATAGGCTATGTGATGTCACATTGAATTGAATATGGTGCCATTTAGCGGACATAAAGTAATGAACTAAAAAAAATAATAACCAAAACTAGGATGCAAAGGACTTATTCATGAAGCTATTGTTCTATGCCAGCTGGTTAGTGACTTTGACCCTTCTTTTCTGTTCAACGTTTGTCTATTGTTCTGGCACAGCTATGCTGTGAGTAGCATCAAGAATTTTTTTTTTTGCACAATCTCCAGAAAAAAACTCGAGTGGCGTGACCATTTTTTTCTCATTCGTTTTAATTTCATCTCTGCGATACAGGTTGCTCCAAAATGCTATTTTAGAAAATTGTAAATAAATAATAACGTTTAATTAAATTAAAATATCTTTATAAAACGGAACCGTATACGCGTGTCAAGTTAATGTCGTCAAAGCAGCGGCACGCTGTATATAAAACAAAAAAGGAATTATATTAAAACACGTATACTCAGAAGATAAGTAACTAAATTATCTTTAAAATGGTTAAGGTTTCATAAAAATACGCTTGATGGTTTTTGCGCGATTCTCAGTTTTTTATCCTCATTAGAAATATCTTTACAAATTAACTACACTATGTAAAATAAACATAATCTAAAATATTCCTATAATAAGTTATTATAAAAATACTCTGATTTTTAACATATGTTTTTTCCAAATCATTAACACTACTCTTTCTTCAGTTTAAAATCATTAAAAGCCGGTTATCGTCGCCTTAATACTTGATCGCTGACTGCTCACACCGCTGCACCGGTGAGTCATATTTTGTCGCAGCGACAAGAGCTATCAAAAAAAGTACTCCCTCAGAGCCACTCGCTTGGCGGGCAGAACACTCGCCGAGAGACTCACGCTTGGCACATCAGGCTAAACCAAACTGTCAAATTACTCCAAATGATTTTAAACCTTATAATGATGATGGTTAAGTTCAAAATCAAATGAGAAAATTTGACAGTTTTGTAGTAACTTGACCTGCTGCTGTGTGTATTATCGCTCGTCGCCCTTGCGCACTCGCTGCTTGTAGCTCACTAACCCGTTTTCAGTTGCTAGCTCTTCTCGCTTCTCGTTATCGCCGGCAGTGGGACATGTGCCTTATACTAGATATTAATGATAGATTGCACTAGGTGGAAAGATAGATGGACTTTATTGTACACTCATACGTAAGAGAAACACGTTTATGAAGAGCACAGATGACGGTCTTATACAACCATGTGTGTAAGGAAGTAGAGGATTATACAAGATATTATATACTACTGCCTCGTTGATGTAGTGGTCGCAAGCGCTACTGCTGCGCATGAGTTCCTGGGTTCGATTCCCAGCTCGGGCAATTTTTGGGGTTTTCAATTAGGAATTTCTCAGTAGCAGCCCGAAGTCTGGATTTGTGCCCGGTGGATATAATAGTAATCTTTATTTATATTTCTCTTCACAAAGGTTCACTTAGTAGGTACTATTTTATAAATAGAGACAAGAATCTTTATCGTTGTTATAAATTATAGTTGAAAAATTTATTTTGTACTTTTTAGTTTAGCTTAATGGTATTAAAGCCTGTTTTTTTAGTTTTTTAAACTATAATTTATTTTTAAATTTTTTAGGGATAAATCGTTAATCCTGATGATCCTGATCAGGATAATGGTACAAAATTATTAAATTATTGTATTGTCATCGGGCCTTGATAAGTATGCAAAATTTCAAATTAATCTGACCATTTAAAGTGGGTAAAAATCGAGTTCAAAGATTCCGTTACACAGAAACATACTTACAGGTGCAGCTAATGAAAAAGCGTGTTAAAATAAAAAATAAAATATGATCCTTTGTGAGAGACTGGCGTCCATATTAGGATACTCTGTGGATGGTGGATGGCAATAGGCTGCCCCCTATTACATGGGACTTAAACATAACTGGCGAAATGTGGGTGTCCGTGGAGTCATTTTACCTAATATTGTACGTGGTATGAGTTCTATACCAAGAAAATATTTTTTTTATTATTAACGTTGTTCCATCACTATTAAGTAATAATAAAAAAATATTTTCTTGGTATAGAACTCATACCACGTACAATATTAGGTAAAATGACTCCACGGACCCGATTCACACCGCGCTCGTGTGAGGGGATATCTTATAATGTTTAGTAAGCACTTAGTGCTGCCGCAAGCCAAAATAAAAATTGAAGATCATAACTACACGGCTTTCTCACAGAAGAAACAATAGAAGTATGAGGAACAGGATGGAAAGTTTTTCGTCCTCCATAGAAAAGGGTTGATGACCAAACGGATGTTGTGTCTGGTGGGCTACTGCCCGACGACGGTTGATGTCGGGACGTTGTATATTATATGCAATTTGCGAGTCAAACACTGCTTGCGCGATGCAGGATTTTGCGTGACGTCATTGTGATGCGTAGTTCGCATGTGGCGTTGTAGATGGCGCCACAAAAGTGACCTTTATTTCTGACATCTACCTCAAAGATGAAACTTTAATCTACTGCAATAACAATATTGAATTGACAGTATTATGAGTTTATGACTTATAAATCCACTACGATGAAAACAGTAAGTGAGAAAACCTATTTATGACTCAACCCACTTATATAGCCTCAATGATAATGAAGCACTCAAATCTTAATTGTTTTGTAGATACTTTATCATCATTGAAGGTACGATGGAAATAATTTAATGATTTGCGAACAACATATCATTAGTAGATAATCTAACCACCTTGATAGAGATTGTAGATAAGATGTTATAATGCACACAGTAAGCAAAGATGCTTTTTATGATATTAAAAGTAAAATAACAAATAGATAGACGAGTGAAGATAATACACAGCCGCTCGGGTTGATCGAAGGTTAAACTACGCTTGCCGCTGTTGGTTCGTGGATGAGTGACCATCCATTACATGTCGAGACCCCTCCGTGCCTCGGAAAGCACGTTAAGCCGTTGATCCCGGCTGTCATTCGTGGATCTTTGACAGTCATTACGGATAGTCAGGAGCCCAAAAGGAGATCTACCAACCAGTCTTACCAAAGCTTATCGAGTAGCACCCAGTAACTGGGTTGTGGAGATCATAGAGACAATTGCTCCATGTAAAATAATGGTATTCAGCTGCATCTGGTTAGACTGGAAGCCGACCCCAACATATTATAGTTGGGAAAAAGTTCAGCAGATTGATTGGTTGATATCATCAAAGTTATATTCAAAATGACGATGATGAATGTTGACACAAGTTTCCATACAAAGGAAAAACGAAAGAACTAAAAAAAATTAGGTTTCCGGTTTTTAATATTTCCAATAATACTTAACACAAAAGGCAAGATTATACGAACAAAAAAAAATATGGCGTGTGACCTCTGCATATCCTTTTTAGTGAATCATAAAAATAACAATACTGATAAAAATATGAAGTTGTTTATTTTGATTTTTGGTTTTATTAAAAATCCTAGCTTTTGTTGTCGGAAATTATCCCACGGGAACGTACTACCCGAGATAAAACGTATCCGGTGTCCTATTCCAGGTCATGTTCTACCCATGTGGCAAATTTCATTAAAATCCTTTCCGCCGTATTAGCGTGAAATAGAAACAAACATACAAATAAACAAACAGACTCCATTTCACAATTACCAGTAGACAGCGATGCGGATGAACTTTTCGTCGCCATGTTTTAGTTTGCTATGTAATAGTTTTAGTTAGGTTAGGATATTATATTTTTATTTTAATAGTTTGTTAGTTAATTTAGAATAAACTTTATTACAAACTCACTTTCGCATTTCTAATATTCGTTAGGATTAAGGTTCCTTCAAACAGGTGCAACACGCGATATAATCTCGCGCGACACAAAGGCACCACGTGTCGCGCGACGAGCCGTGTCTTTGTGTCGCGCGCAATTATATCGCGTGTCGCGTTTGTTTGTAGGAGCCTTTAGATATACGAGACCCGTCAAGGTGGAACTAAAACTTTGCACCCTAAAGCCAAAATAGTAACAAGATATCAAACAAAACCAAGAAATACGCAGCCATTTTCTCCTTTTGTGACCAGCCACCCGGGTAAGTAGTAACAGTTCCTTGTGACTTTGTGGGACAGTTTGTCTGGGAAGTATCAACAAGTAACAACATTCATTGCTCCAGTTTGAAAGGTACAGTACCTATAAATGCACAAGAAATGATAAACACTGAA
Organism: Cosmia pyralina; assembly: GCA_946251885.1. Lineage (NCBI taxonomy): Eukaryota > Metazoa > Arthropoda > Insecta > Lepidoptera > Noctuidae > Cosmia > Cosmia pyralina. The sequence goes on from OX276365.1 coordinate 21,582,733, forward strand.
GTTATTGCAATGCTAACAATAACTATGAGAAATCGCAAAGAACATCCAGTCGCAATGCAAAGGGACCGTCACACAAAAACATGTCATTGTCATGACTCAGTGGTATTTTAAAGATCGTGAGTAAGAAGTCCCGAGTCCTTTGCGTTGCTGCCAAGAATTTCAAGTCCAGTGGACATTAATTACTTAATGACATGGTTAAGACACGAGTAAGTCAATGACAATTTTATTCATAATATCGCGCCCTATTTTCCCGAAGGTTTGGGCAGAGGTTTATCTCTACACGGTACACCCACATTTAGCCAGTTATGGTTTAGTCCCATGTAATGGGGGCGAGCCTATCGCCATCAACCGGGCACAAACCCAGACTCCGGGCTGCTACTGAGAAATTCTAGATGAAAAAAACTCCAATAACACTTTGCCCGACCTGAGAATTGAACCCAGGACCAGCAGTAGCGCTTGTCAGCACTAGACCCACGAGGCAGTCAATCAATCTGCCTAGCCTTTTCCCAACTATGTTGGGGTCGGCTTCCAGTCTAACCGGATGCAGCTGAATACCAGTATTTTACATGGAGCGACTGCCTATCTGACCTCCACAACCCAGTAACTGGGTAATACGATACCCCTTGGTAAGACTGGTTGTCAGACTTTCGGGCTTCTGACGACTCGTAACGACTGTGAAAGATCCACGAATGACAGCCGGGACCAACGGCTTAACGTGCTTTCCGAGGCACGGAGGAGTCTCGATATGTAAAGATGGTCACCCATCCACGGACCGACCCCGGCAAGCGTAGCTTAACCTGATGGATCGACCCGTGCGGCTGTTATTACTTAGCCACGAGGCAGTCAACAGTTTTAAACACGCTTTTATGACGATGAAGAACGTTAGGTAAAGTCAGCAAAAACAGTCGATTAACAGTTGAGTTTTCTAAATTTTAATTATTCTGAAAAATATTTCATTAAAATCGGAACAGATGTAAATTTTAAAGAAAATTAACTCTTATCTAAAAAAATGAAATGCTAAAAAGCAGGTTATCATATCATTTTGTGTTAATTTAGATGATATCAAAAAGTAGCAGTGTTAGCCGACTTCTGTTGCTGACCGTACCAACCTTTTTTGAAGAGCTAATCTTTTACCCATTTACATCTTCCTTCAAACAAATATCTGTCTAACTTTGTAGGTATAGGTGATAAAAATAAAAAAAATAATTAATTAATAAATCATCAAAGGTACAGTCAGATTATTCATTGCAGTTTGCATAATTATCAATTTTAATTATATACCAACTTACGTATCTGTAGAGAACTAACTTCAATCAACCAACTCAGCCTATCGCAGTCCACTGCTGGACATACGCCTCTCCCAGGCTGCGTCACAACACCCTGTCCTGCGCCTTCCACATCCAGTCTGTCCCAGCCATCTTTTTAAGGTCGTCAGTGCATCTAGCTGGGAGTGTCCCACACTACGCTTGCAGATACGCGGTCTCCACTCGAGGACTCATCTACTCCACCGGCCATCGGTCCTTCGACAAACACGACCAGCCCACTGCAACTTCAGCTTGCTTACTCTGTAGCCTATGTCGGTACTCCTGTTCTTTTCCGGATAACTTCATTTCTGGTTTTATACTTCAAAGAAACTCCAAGCATAGCCCGCTCCCTAACGAAAGAGAAATAACTTGCCTAATAAGTCACTAACATTGTCTTCAACATTTTGAAAATTTACTGGTTATAAATTGAGATTCCGGGACAGTAGTATCGTAGTATAGAGGCATGAGGAACACAAGCATGAGGCATGGGCATGAGGTAAAGTTCACTCATCCTCTATTGAAAAGGGAGGATCCTCCGACCAGACGGGTGTTGTGTCTGGTGGGCAACTGCTCGACGGTTGATGTCGAGACGTTGTATATATGCTAGTCACGCGGTAAACTCTGATTGCGCGATGCAGGATTGCGTGACGTCAGTGTGACGAGTAGTTCGTATGTGGCGATGTCGATTCCGCCACAGTAGTTTGGTCGGTGACCCGAGGTTGGAGGTGATTCATGTTACCCAGCAGGTAACTTGGTGATGTGGATACTAATGTCAGGTCACCGACTATACTTTCAGAGTAGTTCAGAGCAATCACAATCAATCTACTTACGTTTACTTAATGAAGCACATAGCTCTTGTAACAACCTCGCCAGATAAGCGGGGAAAGCGACGGATGCACAGCATAAATCTACGAGTTAGCTCACAGCTTAGCCACTACTTTCCCGTCGTGCTGGATATAAATAGATATACGTGGAGACATATAATTAAACACGGCGCCAGGGCGTTTTGTTGAGAGTCAATTCCATGCAGTGATGGCCCTGTATCGGCTTGATTTCTACGCTACTGATCTCCAAACTGTGAAGGAAAACATCGTGAGGAAACCGGTATCTCCTAGAACCGAAAATTCGTAAACATGTGAATTTCACCAAACCCGCATAAGGCCCGCGTGGTGGATTACGGCCCACTCCCTCTCACAGAAACTGATTACACCAAATTTAACTAAGTCTGGCCATAATGGAGATTTTGGTTTGATTCTTTGTCACATACCGTGGTCCTCTTCGAACTTGACCAGATTATTATGACATGCAAAGGCATATGGGGAGAGGGGATATTTGAGATAAGGTTTTAAGGGGCTCAGTGATTTGGGCATGGATTTTTTTGATATAAAAGTGTATTCCATGATAGCTAACTAAGCCAACCAGAATGTAAGTAAATATACATTCGATTCTACATATAATGAGAACTTTTGTCGATCCCGGAATCTCGGAAATTTCTCGAAATGAAATAGCCAATACCTCAACTTTAGGTAAATATGCATCCGAATATCTTATCACTGATTATGAAGTATAAGTTATTAGCCTATAATGTTCCCACTGCTGGGACACAGGCCTCCTCTCTTCGAGAAAGAGTGGCCACGCGGGCCCAGTGCGGGTTGGTAGATGTCACATGTCTTTGAATTTTCGGTTCTAGGACACGTTTTGAGATCAGTAGTGTAGTAAAATATATCGAGGGGTTTGTGACAAAATAATAACAGCCGCATGGGTCAAACGAAGGTTGAGCTACGCTAGCCGGGGCCGGTTCGTGGAAGGTGACCAAGCTTTTGGTCCCGGCTGTCATTTGTGGATCCTTGATAGTCGTTACGGGTCCTCAGAAACCTGAGTCGGACAACGAGTCTTACCAAGGGGGGGGGGGGGGGGGAGTATTACCCAGTAACTGGGTTGCGGAGGTCAGATAGGCAGTTGCTCCATGTAAAATACTGGTATTCAGCTGCATCAGGTTGGTTACACTGGAAGCCGACCCCAACATAGTTGGGAAAAGGCAGGCAGATTGATTATGCGTCAGTAAAATATAGGCTCCAGGTGCAAGTGCACTTTAACCCCAAATAAAACAAAGGAAAACCATCTTGTCGAAATGCCAGCAATAATTCGCCTCAAATAGGTTAATTTCATCAATCAACGGTTATCAAATTAAAATTACATACATTTCTTCCACTTAATAATTTTTGTCTGCTTCGGAGTAATTCGCGTAATAATCACTCAACAAAACAATTGAAGGTACTCGTATCATTACCATTTGTGCAACTGTCGTAAAATACTGTGGTTATGTGAAGATGGTCTGTACGAGAATTATAAGTTAATTTATGAAGTTTCGACTTCGCTACGCATGTATCTGCGAAATTGTATGCGTCACAGTAGAAAATTTAAAAAAAATAGTTCAAGACAGCTGCAGACGATTTGGTTTTACGATTCAATAAAATGTTTACAATACAAAACAACACGTTTGTAATTCCTAAAGGGTTGGGCAGAGGTGGCCTGTTAATAGTAAACCTGCATTACGCCCGTTATGTTTAAGTTCCATGTAATTGCCATCAATCGGCCAAAAATCCAGACTCCGGGACTGGGAAATTCCAGAAGGAAAAAAACCAATTTTACCCGACCCGGGATCGAACCTAGGACCTCGTGCTCTGCAAGTCTGCAGTAGCGCGTGCGAACAACAACGAGGCCGTCGTAAACTTTTAACTGCATAAGATTAAACCGAGACAGGATATAAAAAGTAACTGTTGCTGTCCGACTTTATCAGAGACAACCAGCACTTCCTGACATTTGACACTTCCCCAACAACCCCAGCACATCTTACGGGTTATAAATAAGTCTAAAGCTTACAGCCAGCCTAACATAAGCCACTTCCTCTCGGCCAAATGTCACCGACCGACCTTGAACACTGTTTACTTACAGTCCTTATACCTACATAAAGTCAAACGCACGTACAAAGTCCCAATTTCACTTTGAAAACGTCTTTATTTCTTAGCAGTACGGCAGTTTTCGTAGTAAAAGAGTGACTTTGACGTGAGGTTGACCTCACATACATACGTCATTCACCACAATGTTGAGGCTCCGAGGAAATCCTGATTCAATGTGAAGGTAACGAAGTATCGATTATTCGGATCGGATTAATCGAGAGATAATAGGTTGAAAATTTGTACATAATGGTGTTCGTTATTATACTGATAAGGGTTTATATTAGCACCCATATCAGTGTAATATCGAACACCACCACCAGTCATATTTTACTAACATGAATGTAGAATTATGGCCTCAACGGCAAATACCTCAGCATCAGTACGGTGTACACGCGGTTCCGGGGCGGCTCCGGTGCGGCGGCGGAGCAGCGCCTGCAGCACATCAAGCTACTACAATCTGTCAAATTTATTTAATAGATTTTCATCTTTATCGCTAAAGCATTAGGTTCAAGGTTGATGGGGAAAATTTGACAGTTTCGGGTGGCTTGACCTGCTGGCGTCTGTACAGTTGTACACAAACATGCTGCTTCCGGCGCGGGCGTCGTGTACATTTAGCCTAACGGCCCCGACCATAGACATAAGAAAGAAGGTCCCCACTTACGGGAGTTTAAGTCTTTGGTTCGAAACCAAGCAGGCGCTTTCATCATCTGCCTTTTCCCAACTATTTTGGGGTCGGCTTCCAGACAGGTGCTCCACTTTGTTTATGTAAATAATTTCATCACCGCTGCTCTCAAAACGGTGAAGGAAAACATCGTGAGGAAACCGGCATGTCCTAGAACCAAAAATTCGAAGAAATGTGACATCTACCAACCCTCACAGGGCCCGCGTGATGGATTACCGTGGTGGATAGAAACATAATATTGTAAACTTTCTTATATCTATGATTACATCCCACTCCCTCTCACAGAGAGGAGGCCTGTGTCCCAGCAGTGGAAACGTTGTAGGCTGATTATGATAACAATAAAACTTGTATTGTGTCTTGTTCAGTTTTAAATTTTATAAAAATACTAGCGGACCCGACAGACGTTGTCCTGTCTGAACGATAATAGAACCCGACTGCAGCGCTACCTATTGGACCCTATTGTATTTTCGAACCATCCAGGAACCCATTTAAATATACACACAAAATTTCATCTAAATCGGTCCAGCCGTTTAGGAGTTAGGTGACAAACACACGTCCAGAAGAATTATATATATTAAGAAGATAGTATAGTATGAATGATTGAATATTTGTATTCTAGTTTTCTTCAAGAAGGTAGTTTGTAGATATTAGTCATCTTAGCAAACCCGTTAGATACGAATGATAGCAAATTAAAACTACAATGCAAGGAATATCCTATTCAAAAAGACTTAATTTATTCCACAGCACGCATTCAGAGGCTTTACGTCAATTATTATTGTGTTTATAGTCACCAGACGGCGCTTATTCAGTTTCAGTACAAATTGAAGTTGATCGAGTAAGTATAAAAACTCGCACTAAGGCCACTGATCACGTTTCAAACTTGGGGATTCTAAAATGGTGATTATTCTCCTAACTGTAGGAAAAACCTGACAGTCGGTATAGCAATAGCAAATAGCAACTTGATATTGAATGTATCTTTCTGATAATGTATGCACGTATTCATATAGCTGGTATTTTAGGTGACTCATGAATATAATAATAAAACACCGACGACATAACATCACGCCACGACTGTCGTGTTGGTCGAGTGGTCGCAAGCGCTACTGTTGAGCATGAGCTCCTGGGATTGATTCCCGGCTCGGGGAATTTTATTGGGATTCCATGAGGAATGCTGCAGTAGCAGCCCGGAGTCTGCATTCGTGCCCGCTCGATGGCAATAGGGAATTTGACAAAAATTTTTTTTTGTCTGTCATGAAGATTATTAATAAAAATTTTTTTTACAAAAAAAGTCAACCGACTTCCAAAAAAAAATACTACAAAGTGAAAAATAACTTTAATTTCGGAAGTCGGTGTCTTTAGATCTGTATTTTATCTTTTTGCCACCGACTTCCAAATTAAAGTTATTTTTCAGTTTGTAGTATTTTTTTGGAAGTCGGTTGATTTTTTTTGTAAAAGAGTTTTTTATTTTTCACTTTTTAGTGGGTTAGTCTGTAATCCATCTAAGTTACAATAGCCTAATGTCAACTGCTCATCACCTTTTACAAAATATTGCTTTTCCCGATACAAGGAAGAGGAGGAGTTCTCCCAGTAAGGAACCAGGAGAACTGGAACTGATGGTGAACATCAGCTCCATTTCAAGATATGACGAGCATAAATTGCTTAGCAATAATCGAATCGCACCCCGCACAGTGGAACGAATGTATGGGAGCGGTTGGACGTAGACATGTCCGAAAAAAAAGAGTAAAATTATGCCAAACTAATGATGCCATCTTATTCGATTACTTAATGCCTTCATAACTTGTGGTGATGAATTTCTTCATAACTCCCATATTTCGGGAGTAATTTGAGAAAATGTGAAATTTTACTATGAAAATGAGTGTATCGAGCTCTCTCCCTCCTGATTCCGGGCTTGTTTCAAGTAGCGGTCTCTAATATCATAATGCTAATACTAAGAGCTATATTTAATACTAAGACACATAGTGCGCCAAATGTGCACTTTCTGGGATAAAGAGTGATGTTTATTTTATAACACAATTTTTTTATTTTTTGTTTATTTTGTTGATTAAAACCGTTTTTCTAAAGGTTTACCTTATTACAATAACATTTCTGAGCAGCCAATTAGAGAAGATATAAGCTAATTAGGATATATAATTAGGGACTTAAGGTTTACATATAAAACTGATGCACTAATGATTACTGATAAGAACATTGCTATTATTTAATTACTAAATGGCTCTTAATACACTAATTTAGCATGCATCATTTACTAATTATCACAATAACTAATTACCTTGCAATATTTAACAAAGGATACCTGGGATACCTGGATTTTATATAAATAGGTCACTATTAGTAACTTTAAAATCAGTGTTGATTTACACCTCGTTGTATCCAAGCTAATCTCGCAATGTATTTTCCAAATTTTAATACAAATCTTGATATTCACGTTGCTTTATGCGCACGCGCACATAAAGATTTACGCGACTTTAACTATTTGTTCAGTGTTTTAAAAGATAACAGTTGTGTTCAGTTATGTGAAAGTGCTGAAACAAGTTTAAAAGACTGGTGTCGTCGATTTTGCTACCGCATTTATGCAAAATGGACACAGTCTGGAAGAAGCACAGATAAGTTTCGGAAGAAACATGAGATTTGGCTACAGGCTGCAATTCAATGGCCGGAATTACAGAATGAAAATATGGAACCTTCTACAGAAAATATAAGTGACGTCATCGAGCCCATAATTTCTCCTGCTAAATCTGATGCTTCAACTTGTACACATCCTAGTCCTCGTAAATCTTTTGAGGACCTTAGTAACCGGCAAAAAAGAAGACGCACTGAAGATAGTCTTTCATGCAGCAGTAGCAGCGCTGAAATTATGTTTTCGGCCGAAAGGGCGCTTCAAAAGGCAGGACAAAGCGATACAGCTTATGTTATGAAATACTTGACGGAGAATCCAGAAGAGGCCTCAAAAATCAAAGCCTTCATTGAAGGTAAATCAATTCAGGTACGGGAAATATCCCCTTTGAAGGCATTGGCTCTTTATGTATCGATGAACTTATCGAAATGGCGCTATAACACTCTTCGGGATTTCAACACTCAAGAAGGAGCTCTTCAATACCCGAGTTACTACATGTTGGTTAAAGAAAAAATTAAGTGCTATCCGGCCAAAGAAGATCTCACAGTTACAGAGAGCTCTGCAAAAATCAAATTACAAGCCTTGATGGATTTAACCTCAAGAAGACTTATTAGGTCGTTAGAAACCCCTGTTGATCCCAATCAACAGCTCGTATTGACCAGCAAATGGGGTTTTGACGGATCATCTAGCCAAAGCATTTATCATCAAAGGACGAGTGAAGATGAGCAAATCGATCTTGCTAGTAATTTTATGATTAGTCTTGTACCACTGCGGCTCGTCTCAAAAGGTGTAACAATTTGGGAAAACGAGCGACCATCTTCCACTTCATTTTGCCGGCCAATATTGTTTAAGTTTATAAAGGAAACCAAAGAAAATGTGCAGAGAGAGATGGCTGAAATCGAAGCAGAGATTGAAGCCTTAACTCCATCCACCATCACTGATGGAATTAGTGTCAAACACCAACTGCTGTTGACAATGATTGATGGTAAAATTCATTCCATTATATCCAATACAGCAGCTTCAGTGTGTGACATATGCAAGGCTTGTCCTAAAGAAATGAATAATTTAGAGTTAATCAAAGATAAACACGCAAACGAGGACATGTATAAATATAGCTTAAGCACCCTTCACGCTTGGATTCGCTCAATGGAATGCTTATTACACATTTCCTACAAATTAGACATAAAATCATGGCAAGTAAGGGGTGATATAGCAAAAAGGCAAGTTGATGACAGGAAGAAAAGAGTTCAAGAGGCTGTAAGAAGAGAAACGGGCTTACTTCTCGATGTTGTGAAACAAGGCAGTGGATCCACCAACAATGGCAACTCGGCAAGGAGATTTTTTGAAAACTACACTAAATCTGCTGAACTGACCGGAATAGATGCTATGCTTTTAAGAAAAATCTGTGTGATCTTGCAGTGTATTTCATCAGGAGAGAAGATCAACGTAACTAAATTCCGAGAGTTCTGCTTTGATACTGCTAAGCTTTACGTGGAGTTATACCCATGGTATTATATGCCTTCTTCACTTCATAAAATTTTAATGCATGGGCCAGACATAGTTCAGAACATGTCAATTGTGCCCATTGGTTTTCTATCCGAAGAGGCATCTGAGGCTAGAAATAAAGATTTTAGAAAATATAGAGAGGGGCATTCTCGAAAGCATAGCAGTATCTCATGCAATGAAGATATTATGCACAATCTTTTACTGTCTTCTGTTCCACTTGTTACAAGTATCCGTCCAAAAGGAAATAAGTTTGTAAAAAAATCTTCTTTTAAGGAATTTTATGAGCTTACGGATTCTGAGAAAAGTGATATCGAATTTGTTAACATAAATGATTTAGCGGACATCGATTCTGAATTTGAATTAATTGATGATGATGATGATGACGAAGATAATTAAATGATGTTATTGTTTTAAAATGTGTAACTTAGTAAATTAGAGCTTACATCTTAATTATTTATTGTACTTTTAATGAAACTAGGTAATTTATTATCAACTTACTTAAAAGTCATACTCTCATCAGTTCTTGTGAATATTTTTGTTAATATATATTTCTGTATATATATAATATATTTATAGACCTCTTAATAAGTCTGTCTGCGGTTTAAAGTAAATACAAATGGGGAAAAAACGTTTTTTTTTTTAAATTTTCATTTCCTTTTATCCCAGAAAGTGCACATTTGGCGCACTATGTGTCTTAGTATTAAATATAGCTCTTAGTAATAGCATTACGATATTAGAGACCGCTACTTGAAACAAGCCCGGAATCAGGAGGGAGAGAGCTCGATACACTCATTTTCATAGTAAAATTTCACATTTTCTCAAATTACTCCCGAAATATGGGAGTTATGAAGAAATTCATCACCACAATTTATGAAGGCATTAAGTAATCGAATAAGATGGCATCATTAGTTTGTCATAATTTTACTCTTATTTTTCGGACATGTCTACGTCCAACCGCTCCCATACATTCGTTCCACTGTGCCCCGTGAAAAACCTATTATTGAGTAGTTCCGATGGCCATCTCTGGTCTTCCTCATCAGTTCCAGTTCACTAAATGGTGCTTTCCGGGAGCAAATGCACGAGTTACTGTAAAAAATTCCCAAATCGCTATAGGTGTGCCTATAAAATTTGCAGGTTTCCCTCGATTTCTCTGGGATGTCACCATCAGATCCTGGTTTCCTTATCATAGTACCACCCTTGGGATATTTCCTTTCTAACAAAAAAAGAATCATCAAAATCGGTTCATAAACGACGAAGTTATTCGCGAACACACATAAAAAAAAAAAAATATACGGTCGAATTAAGTAACCTAAAGGAGGTTACTTGATTCGACCGTATATTTTTTTTTATATGTTTTGTTTTTGAAGTCGGTTAAAAAATATTGGACACTATTTTTTATTTTTTTAAGTAATCAAAAGATTACGGCGATACATTGAGTTAAAATATGGCATGACGTCACGCCTAGCTAGATTTTATACGTAGAAGTGACGTAGCGAGCCCCCACTCCCCAGCTTTATCTAAATCATTTTTTTTTAATATGATTAAGTCTGACTGACGGTGCACAAAGTTTGTCACTTACTGAACAACAAAAGTACAAACTCAAGATTTGCCAACGGGCAATGGAGCGCAGCATAATAGGCGTCAAGCGTACAGACCGAGTTAGAAACACCATCCTGCGCTCCATAACTCAAGTAGCAGATGTTGGAGAAAAAACAGCCAGGCTGAAGTAGGAGTGGGCCGGACACGTCGCACGAATGCACCCGGAGAGATGGGCAAAGATCGTCACTCACTCGACGGCTGAGATAGGACATCGCCGTCGAGGCAGGCCTCGGCGAAGGTGGTGTGATGATCTGATAAGGTTTGCAGGACCAACATGATAACTGGCGAAATGTGGGTGTACTCACCTCTGCCTATGCCTCCCTTTGGGGATTACGCCTATCGCTATCGTTGAAGGGGTAGGCAGAGGTATAATAGTTATAGAACATTACATTTTGGTATAATATGGGGCGAGCTTATTGATATCAACCAATCCAGACTCCAGGCAGCTACTGAAATGTATTATAATGTTATGTAAATGTTTGAATAACACTGACAGACCGGGTATAAACGTCTAACACTCGAACCCAGGACCCCAAGCTTAGCAGTATCGTTCGCAACCACTACACCAACGAGGCGTTTGCTTTAGTGTAGATATTTAAATACTACGTCATCATTTTAAGATTCCCGCAGACAAGCGCGACGAGACGCCGACGGCGACGGTGCCACACTGCGCAGAGATTCTGGTAGAAAAATTTCCATGAAGTTTTTATTAAAACTGTTCTACTAGAGTCGTGTCGCGCCTGTCTGCAGGAGCCTTTAATTACAATCATATAAATACTCTTGAGTAATAAACATTTAAATAACTAAGCGCGACTCAGTTTGGAGTAAAGACATCATTCCACAGCAATACACGGCTAAGTTACGCACAAAATAATCAATGAGTTCTAACCTCCATAGGAAATAAAGACTTCGTGATTATTGCAAACTAATAAATGTTTTGATGATTTGATTTGATATTATTCTGTTGTTTTGTGTATTTTATTTTTAAACCGATGGGAACTTGTGAACTTTTTGTCCACTAATCCCCATTGACGTCTCATAGAGGCATAATGGGGATTTGTGGACCAAAATTTCACGTATCCCAATTAATAGGGATTGTCAATGGGGATTTGTGGAATAACTAGAATGCCTAGCTGGAAAACAAATGATCCGCACAGCTAACGTGACGAAGCTCTCCATACATATCCTACGTAGCAATTGGACGGTCGACTTAATTCCATACCGTATCACATACTCATCGGAGCGGCATTCTGGTACAAAAACTTGGTTCATAATAAGCTGTTTCGATGGCCAGTTTTTATACTGCTCATGTTTTCACTATCTGATACGTTTTAGGGGCTCTTGAGGCGTGTAAATAGGCTTCCGAATTCGTATCAGAAAAATGTGAAGTTAACATTGGTAGGTAGGTATTCTGGAGGGGAAAGCACCTTAGACTAATTTTTAATTAGTACAAATACTTAAAGGGCTCATTAGAGAAGGTCTTGTTATTATATATGTAAAGCCTCAATAAATAATATTCATAAACAGCAAAGTTGTTAGCGTTTGTTTATATCCCAAAATGTCACTCAGTTTGTGGAAATATTGTACAGGCTACATAGTAGTACTCATTAATCATAGAAAAGCACTACGCGTAGTATTTTCTAGTAGCAATTGTTATGAATGATTGATTAAATTATGAAATTTATGAATTTACCAATTATGACAAATTTTCGTGGACAATTTTGGGATTACATTTTTTTTTATTTTTGACTACACAAATATGATCAGTAACGGGTACGGATAGAGCCCCATTTCTTATTGCACTAATTAAAAAATAGTAGTGTATAGTAACTAGCTTCAGCCAGTGACTTTGTCCGCGTAAAATTTCTTGTTAACATAAAATATAATCAAAGACACTCCGCAAAATCCAGCTTTCCATTAGTGAAAGAATTTTCGGAATCGGATCAGTAGTTCCGAAGATTACCTCCTACATACAAACACTCTAAGGGCCTATTTCAACGATGTCCGAATAGCCACTACTTACCGAATACATTCAAAAATGGAACAGAATTTGTATGAAGTTATCTGCCAAGTAAGTTAGTAGGAACTTAATCGTAGGTGGTGAAACAGGCTCTTAATAACATATTTTGATTGACAAGCCTCATTAGACTCATTAGTTACCCTTCCAAGGATATGATGTAAGAACAAAAACCAGCTGTGTCTACTATACTATGAAAATTTATGAAACATCTGTTTTTTTTTAAACAGGCCTAGTTCAGTGTGATCGAACCTATCAATCAATCTGCCGAGTCTTTTCCCGACTATGTTGATCAGCTTTCAGCCTACCCGGATGCAGCTAGCAAATGGTAATAGCCGCACGGGTTTAACGCTTGCTGCGGTCGGCCCGTGGATGGGTGACCATCCATTTCATACCGAGACCCCTGCGTGCCTCGAAAACACGTTAAGCCGTTGGTCCTGGTGTCATTCATAAATCTTTGACAGTCGTTACGGATATGCAGAAGCCCAAAAATATAACAACCAATCTTACAATTACAATTACAATTTATTACAATGATTTACTTAGCTTATAAATATATTAAGCCCCACAAAACCATGTCAATAGTTTGACTGTGGGGGTTGGCGAGTCTTTATTTTTTTTTTTTTTGTTTTTTTTTTGTCTTTTTTTTTTACTAAGGGGTATCGCGTGTTACCCAGTTACTGGGTTGTGGAGGTCAGATAGGCAGTCGCTCCATGTAGGAGAAAAAAAGAGGAGGTCGTGGTTAAATAATAACAGCCGCACGGGTCGATCCATCAGGTTAAGCTACGCTTGCCGCGGTTAGTGATGGGTGAGCGAGCATCTTTACATACCGAGACTCCTCCGTGTCTCGGAAAGCACGTTAAGCCGTTGGTCCCGGCTGTCATTCGTATATCTTTGACAGTCATTACGGGTAATCAGAAGCTCGAAAGTCTGACAACCAGACTTACCAAAGGGTTTCGTGTTACCCAGTTACTGGGTTGTGGAGTCGCTTCATGTAAAATACTGGTATTCAGCTGCATCCGGTTAGAGTAGAAGGCGACCCCAACATAGTTGGGAAAAGGCTGGCAGATTGACTGAGTAGGTAAGTACTTATAATCCGACAGACAATATTTCCGTGTCCACCGAGCATGGCTGCGTATTATCTGGTCTACTCTGAAGGTCATGGTAACTTCGTCATCATGCTAATTTCAGCCTTTTGTTATGTCTCATTGAGAGTTATCAAAATATACCGCGCCTGTTATAAGTAATATGCGATATTGAGCCGAGATGTTTGTTTGGTACGTTTTTTTTTCCTAAACTTACTGGTTCTCAGGGTCACGGTTTAAATTGCCTCGTTGGTATTAGTGATCGCAAGCGCGTCTGTTGAGCATGAGGAGGGCCTCATTCTCCCTCCCGGGTCGGGCAATGTGTTATTAGCAGCTCGGAGACTGGATTTGTGCCCGGTTGCTGGCAACAGGCTCGCCCCCTATTACATTGTAGGTGTACTATAGGTATACCTCTGCCTAACCCTTCCACGTTTACAGGTGTGATGTCATGTTATGCTATGCGCTGTGGTAGCCCGCGAAATTCTAATTTTCTTGCGTTTTATGCAATTTGCAGGTCCGTGTCAGGTTGTATCTTGATCAAAATATGATACGCGCCAATAAAACATATATATTTACATAGTTTTAATCATAAAAATCATCAAAACATCTCCCTAAGTTAGATTTCGTGATTTCGTTCGTTCGACAAATCTGCACGAAATCTAACTTAGAGAGATGTATTGATGATTTTCATGTTTAAAATGAATAAATACATTATGTTTTATTCCCGATAACCTGATACGGACCTGCGAATTGCAAAAAAAAACAATAAACTACCACAGCGCTTATGGAAGTAATTTTATTCGTTTTTAGTTTTTGAAGTCGGTTTTTACTTTTTTAAGTAAACTTTAAGGTTTCAAATTATTTGGAGAAATTTGACTGTTTGGTAGAACCTAATGTGTAGTTGTCTGTACTACATTATGTACCAAGCGTGAGTCTCTCAGTGAGAGTAGGTACTCCTCGCTTAGCCGACGCGACGTTCGCACGGACGTCAAAATATCGCGTCGGGATTTTATCACGCACTGGATTTTCAACTCTCGTTGTTGAGCCGAGCGTTGAGAATCCAATTTAACAACAACAGAGTGCATTCTAGCGCGTCGAAAAAACATACTGTTGGATTTTCAACTCTCGGCGCAAAACAGAGCGTTGAAAATCCAGTGCGCGAAAAAACATCGCCGCGATATTTTTACGTTCGTGCGTATCACGTCGACTAATAGTCTTGTGGCTGCGACATACGAGTATTTGCCGGCGGACGGGGCGGTCTGAACGAGCAGTCTGCGATCAACAGTTGATCACGGACTGCTCATTCACACCGCCCGCAATAAAAACTTTTTTTACAAAAAATACAACCGACTTCCAAAAAACAAACACTACAAAGTGAAAAATAACTTTAATTACGGAAAGTCAGTGTCTCTAATTTTATATTTTCGTTGTTTGCCGGTTGGAAGTCGGTTGTATTTTTTGTAAAAAAGTTTTTATGTTTCACTTTTTAGTTGTGGTACTACCTCACACAAATACCAATACCACTAGACCTGCGAAATAAATAAGAACATCATCCACATAAAAAGTGGGGAAAAAATGAGTATTATTAAAAGCTAACGTTCTCAAAAAGTAGGTACCCAAGCAAAGTTAATAAATTTTAAATAGGACCAACTTCAAGGATTAGCCTCCCGAATAAAATAAGAATCTTTCAAATCGAACTACTCTGTAAAAAGTTATGCGTGGTCATTACATAAAAAAACATAAGTATCATCTATATAATAATATAAATAATAAAAAGAGAAGTCCTGACTGACTGACTGATTGACTGACTCATCAACGCCCAGCGCTAACCCTTGGAGTTGGACCTAGAAAGCTGAAATTTTGCACAGAGATTCCCTTTATAATGTAGACAAGGAATAAGGAAGGAAATCCCGGTAGTACGTTCCCGTGGGATATCTTCCGACATCCACGCGGGCGAAGCCGCTGGCAAAAGCTAGTATTATAATATATACGTGTTGACTTGAGAACCTCCTCCTTTTACGTCGGATAAAAACAGAAAGTCCTGTACGAGGCCAAAAAGCTCCTATCTCAGCAGGATTCTGCGACATATAAAACTTCGACATACCTACCTACATTAACGTACACAGTTCAGTCGCAGGTATTTTAGTCTATGCTTTTTTGTCTAGTTTGTCTATGCGGAACAACTAGGAACTAGAATCTAGATGTACCAGTTTGACAAGTACCAAAAAAATGTGATATTTTCCACGTAAGATTCAAAAAAATAAGATTTGAATGCGGTAATAATGTAATTTGGTATCATATCTAATATTATAAATGCTAAAGTAAGTTTGTTTGTTACCTGTTCACGCTTAGACCACTGAACTGATCATCCTGAAATGTTGCTACGCTGTCAGGTGTACAGAAACCGACATAGAGTACCTTTCATCTCGAAAAAAAAGTACTATTCCCGAGGAAAACACCAATAACGTTCTTATGTTAATTATGTTAATAGATGGCGCCACGTGTCTTTCGAATCATGTTTGAATTGTAATATTACAAGCAGAGTAAAACCCGAATTGATTGTCAAATTCGTTGCGAGGGAAGCCGCGGGAAGAAGCTAGCAAGTAATACCTAATTCTGGTTTGCAGACTCGTATAATAATAGTTCATTATAAATCAAATGTTATCTTTCTAGTTAATATATTTTAGTTAATATATTTTATTTCTAGTTAATAATTTCTAGTTAATATTAGGTATTTCTGCGAAGTGCGAATGTCAATCAAAATTATCGAAGTACTGCGGGGCACTATCAATCGGAATCTGTTTCATTTTGACAGTTCAACAACATTCATTGCGTTATTTACGTTGACGAGCGAACAAATTTTTTGAAAATATGAAGCAATGAATTAGCAATTTGCTTCAAAATAATTCTGATTTCGATTGATAGTATGTTACGCAATTAGGGTGTTGATTTTATTTGACATTACGTTATATTTCGTTTCTCTATGTATTTAATAATAATAATTTAATTTTTAGACTGAACTCGACGCCCTGGCTAGGAGGGTCCGTACATTGCTGACTGCAAACCGGATGCATCATCATCGGTGATGAGACTGTACATCCCGCGGAAGTGCGGGGGTCGAGGCTTTTTAAATGCGAAGACCCTCCACAACCGCGAGGTGTGCAGCCTCAGAGAATATTTTTTGAAAGTCGAAGTGGGTATGCACCGTGATGTGGTTGGAGTGGACAAGGGGCTCACCTCGCTGTCCATGGCTAAAGAGAACTGGCGCAAACCTGTAGTACTTACTACCGATGACCGCAAGAAGGTATGGCAAAGCAAGGAGCTCCACGGGCGCTTCTATCGGGCTCTTCATGAGCCCGGTGTAGATTTCTTAGCGTCCGTATCCTGGCTGCGTTTCGGTGACCTTTTCGGGGAAACTGAAGGTTTCGTCTGTGCAATTATGGACGAAGTTATCTTGACGAATAACTATCGGAGACATATTATGAAGGACGGGACGGTTGACGTATGTCGGGCATGCCACCGTCCGGGTGAGTCCATCAGACATATTATCTCCGGTTGTTCTCGTCTGGCTAACGGCGAGTACTTGCACAGGCATAATCAAGTAGCTAGGATTATCCACCAGCAACTTGCTTTGAAATATAAACTAGTCGATTCTGAGGTACCATACTACAAGTATGTGCCCGACCCAGTTCTCGAAAATGACCATGTCACTTTGTACTGGGATCGGTCTATCATTACTGACAGGACTATTGTCGCCAATAAGCCTGATATAGTGGTGATAGATCGGTTAGTGCGCCACGCAATGATAGTCGATGTTACCATTCCACATGACAAGAATCTCGTGAAAGCTGAGAAAGAGAAACAAATACAATATCTCGACTTAGCTCACGAGGTTGACATGTGGAATGTGAGCTCGGCTGTCATTGTGCCGATTGTCGTAACGGCCGATGGCCTGATGGCCGAAAGCCTCGACCAACATCTCTCGAGGCTATCATTAGGCGGTTGGATCAAGGGCCTGATTCAGAAGGCAGTACTCCTTGATACGGCTCGCATTGTGAGAAGGTTCCTGTCTCTGCAGCCCTAACCACCGGTAGCTTGGACCCTGCTCCCGACACCGGCGGACCTCTATTTTTTTATATTTTTAAATGTTTTTTTTTATATCCTTTTTTTAAGAAATATTTAAAAATGTAAATAGATAAGAAATAAAATAAATAAACGACATCATAATTTTATTTTGCAAAAAGAAGAGATATGTACAATGCATGTTACATTATTATGGAAGTACATTTGTACTCAATTTTTGTGAATAATGACCCCTATGCTAGGAAAATCCTGTGTTATAGGGGCCATCCATTTGTCCGTTAACATTATTTTACAAAATTCGGGAGTTTAACAGCAGCGATAGTGTGTGAGTAAGCGCGTGAGATGTGGTGTAATGGGGGAAGTGTATGAGTGTGCGATATGTGATGTGTGTATAAGTGTGTAATGTGTGATGTGTGTATAAGAATGTGATGTGTGTCGTGTGTGTGTGTAGAGAGGGAAGGTGGGTTGGGGTCTGTAAGTGTTCGTGATACTATTAATGATTTATTTGTATAAGGGTTTCATCAGTGCTTCTGTTTCATCATAATCTAGGGTGCGGAGGAATTCTTTAGTTATTGTTTTACATTTGTGTGTGTTTAGTGTATGTATGATAAGTTTATGATGTATTTTATTGTATATAAGGGCACTTAGGTAGGGGTAATGGCTTCTGGCAAATATAGTTTTTGTATGTGTTGTGGGACAAGCCGGTTTGGGTCTTCTTCTTACTGTCGGGTTGTTATTTACGCTGTATGGAAGAGTCATGTGTTTTCGCATGACTGCGCGTAGTATGTATAGTTGTCGAACCGTTAGTGTTGTAAAGTCCCTGTAAAGTTGCCGCGTGGGGAATCTAAAGGGTCTTTTTAGAATGACTTTGATAACGGCTCTCTGGGCTCGTTCTATCTGTATACAGAGTGGATACGACAATACGACAATAAATGAAAATACGAGCAGAACGTATACAAGTTCAAATAAATCCTAAAATTGAAATTAAAAAAGTGACTTTTTCTAATAAATTAAATAGAAACTTAAAAATGGAAACAAAATAGAACACCATTTTTAAATATTTTAACACAGCTGGCGACTGGGGCACTGACCGACCCAACACACCATTGTTTGTGACTATTGTGACGATTTTCTGCAAGTTTGGGTTGTTATTGTTTCGGCGAGAAAGCGACGTAGAAATAAAGGAACTATCGTCTACATACATATCTCTTTCGCACATTCAAAATTTTCGATTGACAAGAGTGAGTAGATGTAACTTCCTTAGGCATTATTTTCTTATCTAATTCTGATGACACGCTTTATGGCTCTTATGCCTCTGGTATAAGGTACAACATGCATTAATTCCCATATTGAAGTAGCTGGCAACATGTGTGTGAAGAATATTGCAATGTCTTTATCCTTTTTTTTCTTAGGCGAGGCTGGTCTAATATCTGTATTATCAGATACATCATGTTGAAAATCTTGAAAATGAAAAATATTGTCCTGTGACTAAACTATTGGTTAAATTGAATTGAATTTTTGTACGCAGATTGGGTACATACGTGATTAGGTATACGAAGTTTAATTAATTGTTGTATTGTCGTATCCACTCTGTATTTGGTGTGTGTGTGTGTGTTTGTCCGTTTGTTACTTCTTCACGCTCAAACGGCTGGACCGATTTGGATGTTTGGTATGTAGATAGCGTAACCCTGGATTAACACATAGGCTACCTTTTATCCCAGTCTACGCGGGTGAAACCGCGGGTTGCAGCTAGTAAATATATAATTTTTTTTTTTAGCAAAAATTGCAATCTATGCAAGATTTAGATTTTTCAAAAGTTACGTAAGATAGTTACAATATGTGGATAGTGGAAACTACGCTTACAAACGTTCGAAACCGCACACTCACACAGGCGCCCGCACCGACGACGCCCCAAGCTATAGTCGCGGTGCTCTCAGTACTTATATTTATTGTAACTTAGCCCCCGTTCCCACGGGCGTAATAAAATCGCGGCGGGATTTTATCGCGCACTGGATTTTCAACTCTCGTTGTTGAGCCGAGCGTTGAGAATCCAACTTAACAATAACAGAGTACATTCTAGCGCGTCGAAAGAACACACTGTTGGATTTTGCACTCTCGGCGCCAAGCAGAGCGTTGAAAATCCAGTGCGCAAAAAAATATCGCCGCGATATTATTACGTCCGTGCGTACGTCGACTTAGGGCAGGGGTTCCTAAACTTTTTAGGTAGTGTGGAACACTCACCAAATCCCTAATATTATATGGACCCCCACACATCACATTATAACAAATCAAAGGCAGTGCAATTTACATGAACACAACGTTATGCAACGAATTATAAAGTTGCTAAATTAAAGAGTACAGCTGTGTCGTAGCATGACAACTGAAGTGACAAGTATTACGTTAAGTCGGTTAACCAGAAACGTGTTTTTTTTTTTGTTTACCTTTATTTAATTACCTAAATCGATGGATTATAGTTACCTACATTAAACAGGAATGCTGATTTCAACAATTCTTTTATAAAAATTATTTTTGAGAAAACACACAAGAAACGCTGAATTATTTCATGTGTACGCTAGCTTATCGGTTACTGCCGTTTTTAAAGTCGGTTAATTAATAAATGGTTGGTTTATACCACCAGACTTTTTATTTCAATTGACAAAAACCACGAGAGTAAAAGACACCACCATATCAAAGGATCAAAACCATTTAATCGCCGTACTGGCCATCGACGACTCCGGCCTCACGCACACACGCGTTCGATGCTCCCGCATGTGTGTGTGTGCGCGTCTTATACCTAATTCGGCCCGTTTCACAGTGGAACGAATGTATGGGAGCGGTTGGACGTAGACATGTCCGAAAAAAAAGAGTAAAATTATGCCAAACTAATGATGCCATCTTATTCGATTACTTAATGCCTTCATAACTTGTGGTGATGAATTTCTTCATAACTCCCATATTTCGGGAGTAATTTGAGAAAATGTGAAATTTTACTATGAAAATGAGTGTATCGAGCTCTCTCCCTCCTGATTCCGGGCTTGTTTCAAGTAGCGGTCTCTAATATCATAATGCTAATACTAAGAGCTATATTTAATACTAAGACACATAGTGCGCCAAATGTGCACTTTCTGGGATAAAGAGTGATGTTTATTTTATAACACAATTTTTTTATTTTTTGTTTATTTTGTTGATTAAAACCGTTTTTCTAAAGGTTTACCTTATTACAATAACATTTCTGAGCAGCCAATTAGAGAAGATATAAGCTAATTAGGATATATAATTAGGGACTTAAGGTTTACATATAAAACTGATGCACTAATGATTACTGATAAGAACATTGCTATTATTTAATTACTAAATGGCTCTTAATACACTAATTTAGCATGCATCATTTACTAATTATCACAATAACTAATTACCTTGCAATATTTAACAAAGGATACCTGGGATACCTGGATTTTATATAAATAGGTCACTATTAGTAACTTTAAAATCAGTGTTGATTTACACCTCGTTGTATCCAAGCTAATCTCGCAATGTATTTTCCAAATTTTAATACAAATCTTGATATTCACGTTGCTTTATGCGCACGCGCACATAAAGATTTACGCGACTTTAACTATTTGTTCAGTGTTTTAAAAGATAACAGTTGTGTTCAGTTATGTGAAAGTGCTGAAACAAGTTTAAAAGACTGGTGTCGTCGATTTTGCTACCGCATTTATGCAAAATGGACACAGTCTGGAAGAAGCACAGATAAGTTTCGGAAGAAACATGAGATTTGGCTACAGGCTGCAATTCAATGGCCGGAATTACAGAATGAAAATATGGAACCTTCTACAGAAAATATAAGTGACGTCATCGAGCCCATAATTTCTCCTGCTAAATCTGATGCTTCAACTTGTACACATCCTAGTCCTCGTAAATCTTTTGAGGACCTTAGTAACCGGCAAAAAAGAAGACGCACTGAAGATAGTCTTTCATGCAGCAGTAGCAGCGCTGAAATTATGTTTTCGGCCGAAAGGGCGCTTCAAAAGGCAGGACAAAGCGATACAGCTTATGTTATGAAATACTTGACGGAGAATCCAGAAGAGGCCTCAAAAATCAAAGCCTTCATTGAAGGTAAATCAATTCAGGTACGGGAAATATCCCCTTTGAAGGCATTGGCTCTTTATGTATCGATGAACTTATCGAAATGGCGCTATAACACTCTTCGGGATTTCAACACTCAAGAAGGAGCTCTTCAATACCCGAGTTACTACATGTTGGTTAAAGAAAAAATTAAGTGCTATCCGGCCAAAGAAGATCTCACAGTTACAGAGAGCTCTGCAAAAATCAAATTACAAGCCTTGATGGATTTAACCTCAAGAAGACTTATTAGGTCGTTAGAAACCCCTGTTGATCCCAATCAACAGCTCGTATTGACCAGCAAATGGGGTTTTGACGGATCATCTAGCCAAAGCATTTATCATCAAAGGACGAGTGAAGATGAGCAAATCGATCTTGCTAGTAATTTTATGATTAGTCTTGTACCACTGCGGCTCGTCTCAAAAGGTGTAACAATTTGGGAAAACGAGCGACCATCTTCCACTTCATTTTGCCGGCCAATATTGTTTAAGTTTATAAAGGAAACCAAAGAAAATGTGCAGAGAGAGATGGCTGAAATCGAAGCAGAGATTGAAGCCTTAACTCCATCCACCATCACTGATGGAATTAGTGTCAAACACCAACTGCTGTTGACAATGATTGATGGTAAAATTCATTCCATTATATCCAATACAGCAGCTTCAGTGTGTGACATATGCAAGGCTTGTCCTAAAGAAATGAATAATTTAGAGTTAATCAAAGATAAACACGCAAACGAGGACATGTATAAATATAGCTTAAGCACCCTTCACGCTTGGATTCGCTCAATGGAATGCTTATTACACATTTCCTACAAATTAGACATAAAATCATGGCAAGTAAGGGGTGATATAGCAAAAAGGCAAGTTGATGACAGGAAGAAAAGAGTTCAAGAGGCTGTAAGAAGAGAAACGGGCTTACTTCTCGATGTTGTGAAACAAGGCAGTGGATCCACCAACAATGGCAACTCGGCAAGGAGATTTTTTGAAAACTACACTAAATCTGCTGAACTGACCGGAATAGATGCTATGCTTTTAAGAAAAATCTGTGTGATCTTGCAGTG
Organism: Cosmia pyralina; assembly: GCA_946251885.1. NCBI lineage: Eukaryota > Metazoa > Arthropoda > Insecta > Lepidoptera > Noctuidae > Cosmia > Cosmia pyralina. The sequence continues at coordinate 21,605,786 of OX276365.1, forward strand.
TATTTCATCAGGAGAGAAGATCAACGTAACTAAATTCCGAGAGTTCTGCTTTGATACTGCTAAGCTTTACGTGGAGTTATACCCATGGTATTATATGCCTTCTTCACTTCATAAAATTTTAATGCATGGGCCAGACATAGTTCAGAACATGTCAATTGTGCCCATTGGTTTTCTATCCGAAGAGGCATCTGAGGCTAGAAATAAAGATTTTAGAAAATATAGAGAGGGGCATTCTCGAAAGCATAGCAGTATCTCATGCAATGAAGATATTATGCACAATCTTTTACTGTCTTCTGTTCCACTTGTTACAAGTATCCGTCCAAAAGGAAATAAGTTTGTAAAAAAATCTTCTTTTAAGGAATTTTATGAGCTTACGGATTCTGAGAAAAGTGATATCGAATTTGTTAACATAAATGATTTAGCGGACATCGATTCTGAATTTGAATTAATTGATGATGATGATGATGACGAAGATAATTAAATGATGTTATTGTTTTAAAATGTGTAACTTAGTAAATTAGAGCTTACATCTTAATTATTTATTGTACTTTTAATGAAACTAGGTAATTTATTATCAACTTACTTAAAAGTCATACTCTCATCAGTTCTTGTGAATATTTTTGTTAATATATATTTCTGTATATATATAATATATTTATAGACCTCTTAATAAGTCTGTCTGCGGTTTAAAGTAAATACAAATGGGGAAAAAACGTTTTTTTTTTAAAATTTTCATTTCCTTTTATCCCAGAAAGTGCACATTTGGCGCACTATGTGTCTTAGTATTAAATATAGCTCTTAGTAATAGCATTACGATATTAGAGACCGCTACTTGAAACAAGCCCGGAATCAGGAGGGAGAGAGCTCGATACACTCATTTTCATAGTAAAATTTCACATTTTCTCAAATTACTCCCGAAATATGGGAGTTATGAAGAAATTCATCACCACAATTTATGAAGGCATTAAGTAATCGAATAAGATGGCATCATTAGTTTGTCATAATTTTACTCTTATTTTTCGGACATGTCTACGTCCAACCGCTCCCATACATTCGTTCCACTGTGCGTTTTGATTTCGTATACGGCCTCTTAATCCTGCGATAGTTTAATTTATTTTTATAGGTAAGCGAAATCAACGCCATTTTTATTTTATGTAATTAAGTATATAAAGAATAATCCTTTGTTTACAAAATATCCGATTACATTTTTAATGCTTCATGCATTAATTTTCTTTGGCTACTAAAAAGAACTCAATGTCACGCCATTCATAAGAACATTAACAATGGGAGTGCAATAATAACTCTTTTAGTCACATTTAAAACGGTTCAGTGGTTTCTGAGAAAAGGTTGGACAAAAGGTACCTACCTACATAAATACATTCGCACTCAAATTGACGTGCAATGACGTTGCCCGCGTAGAATATGGTGCAATGTCAAAGGGAATAACACTGTTCTGGTTTGAAGTAACCAATGTCTTGTAAATACAACTAACCTATTATGTAGGTAAGTAAATTATTACTATCGTGGATATGGATCGATTGCCGCGGATGGTCCGTGGATGGGTGATATTTACATACCAAGACCCCTCCGTGCCTCGAAAAGCAAGCTAAGCCGCCCCGGCTATCATTCGTGGATCTTTGACAGTCGTTACGGGTCGTCAGAAGCCCGAAAGTCTGACAACCAATCTTACCAAGGGGTATCGTGTTCCCCAGTAACTGGGTTGTGGAGGTCAGATAGGCAGTCGCTCCATGTAAAATACTGTTAGTCAGCTGCATCCCGTTAGACTGGAAGCCGACCCCAACATAGTTGGGAAAAGGCTAGGCAGAAGATGATTACTAAGCGTGGTAATAATGTCAACATGCGAAATATTTATTGTTTTGTAATTCATTGTTAATATGTTTTGTGCTTGCATGGTGCTTGCCCATTTTTAGATAATAATTTTCATAAAGAATCATTCAACGTTAGTGAGATCAATCATCTGTAGTTCTATACGAATATTGAAGAGGTAAAATTTGAGAGTTTGTATGTAGGGGGTAATCTTCTGAACTACTGATCCGATCCTGAAAATTCTTGCACTAGAAGCTTACTTATTGCCGAGTGTTTTAAGATATAAAATAATTTTCAAAACCGGTCCAAAATTTACTGACGGAGTAATCGGTGTACTCATGTAAAATACATACAAAAAAACATAATTATATACTCGTATGTACTGCCGCTATCGCGACATTCCTTCAGAACGGCGGTAGGGCTAGTGGCCAGTAATCATAAAAATGATAATAAGATAAAATAATTCAAAAGTCTACCCGTTAGGTAGATGATAAATTAAACTTATATCAGGTCGACGGAGCCCCACTGTGCGGGGCTCTTATTTCGTTTGCAGGGTTCGAAGGAACCTAACCAAACCGAACCTCGGGGTGCCCAATAATTATAATTTGTACAAGTTTTGATATTCAATTAGTTAACTAGTAGTTCAATAATAAGTTTATTAGATGCGCATTTGTTATTTTTGATGAACAGTTAGTATTTTTGATATATAATTAATATTTTTGTTGTGACTTTGGACAAAAATTTATGTATAAATAAAGATTATTATTTGTACAAGTTTTGATATTCAATTAGTTATAGTACATTATTATAGATTATTTGATGTAAGAATATTTTTCTGGTGTGCGATTACTATTTTCCCGTTATCAACAAATAAACGAAAATTAACAAGTACTACCCACAAGTAACTACCATAGAAATGCCACAGAAACTTACCTTCAAACGAATATCCAAACGTTCAACACACACTTTAATAAACAAAATCTTTGCAGTATCACTTCAACACTTTTGGTCACTTTGATCACAAATACGTGCGTACACTCGTTCAATTTGGTCGCGGCGCGTACGGGAGTCCGTTTTGGTCGCAGCGGGTACATTGGCCCGGAGCGGTAGTGAAACTGCGGCGGTGAGCGTACTACCGCCGCGGCGACGTGATTCATTGACGAGTAGCGGATGGTGCGACGCATGAGCGGGAGCGGGCGAACGTGACTTGAAATATTACGATTGTAAATTGATTAATACAGCATTGTTTTTTTTTTGGTGACTGTTATGAATGTTATGGTTAAAATAAGAACTAGTACACAGTTATGCAATAATTATATCTTATTTTTTTTTTTTTTTTTTTACAAAACTAAGTAATGTGGTAATTTTGAAAAGTCAATCAGTCTGCCTAGCCTTTTCCCAACTAAGTTAGAGTCGGCTTCCAATCTAACCGCATGCAGCTGAATATCAGTATCTTATATTGAGCGACTGCCTATCTCACCTCCACAACCCATTACTGGGTAATACGATACTCCTTAGTAAGACTGGTTGTCAGACTGTCGGGCTTCTGACAACCCGTACCGACTGTCAAAGATCCACGAATGACAGCCGGGACCAACGGCTTAACGTGCTTTCCGAGGCCTAGAGGAGCCTCGGTATATATCATAAGAAAAAATAAAAATGTTTTAAGTATACTTACATCAGTTTTTTTTTTAATTCAATTAAAAGTTGTTGTTGGTTTTTTTTTCGAGCCAACCGTCTGTACTTATCTATTTTGTGACATAAGTATGGCTGTGCGAGTGACAATGTTAACCTTAGAGCTACTAGACCTACGAGGCAGCATGTTTAATGGTATAAAAACATAACAGGTTGGTTTCTCTAGATATCATGGGATCGTCGTGCAAGACATTCAAAAAAAATCAGTCGAATATTAATTACATTCGTTTGCGTGACTTTCAAGATTAAATTAAACAAATCATTCAGAATTTAAAAAAAACGGTCAAGATCGAGTCGGACTCACGCATTGAGGGTTTCGTTCCGATTTCTGAAAAAGTGTTATATTTAGAAATATTATGTTTTATTTTTCCTGTAATCTTTACATTAATTAGAATAATTTCAGATGTTTCTCTATGCGAACTTTGGATATAAGGGAGGGGTATTTTTTTTACAGTTTTCATGAAAAATTGAAAACTGTGCGGCCCAAAAAAGAGAAAAAAAAGTTTGAGAATGTGAAAACAGCGTTCTTTCATATGATACCCTACATGCCCTAGTAGCCCCACTTCGAAGTTTTAAGACTCCCCTTACAGTCCTTTGCAAAAAAAAATCTTACTTATTTGCAAATTGATAGCATTAGTAGTTCTTGAGATATCCAGCTGTGATAGACAGACAGATAGACTGATTCGCATCATAAAGGTTTATATTTTACCATTTTGGTACAGAACCCTAATTGTAATGGTTTATTGTAGGTTTGTTTGATTTGTTTTTTTTTTTTTTTTGTACTAAGTACTTATCAGAATTCTGGGGCCGTATTATGAACAATTAATGCCATCATTTTTCCAGTGCCAGAGAGAGACGACGCTATATATGACCTATAGCACCATCCCTTTTTTGCAACGGAATCATAATGGCGTTAATACTTCATAATAAGGACCCAGAAACATGTTTCAATATTTCCATCTCTCAATAGGTACTCGTATATCTCTGCATATTTTATGATTCAATACATACACTTATCAAGTCCAATAACTTTTCTTAAACACGTGTTCTTTAGACAATAGATACTACATTATATTCAATGTCAACTTACCACGTTACATTGAAGTAAGTAATTCGTCACAGAACTAATAAATTGATCTCGGCCATGTCTTTCACACCTACGTGGGAACGTAGTCTGCTAATTGGTCATTTACATGATTTTCTAACAATGCCAGTGGCATACCGAATGTCAAATTATTTTGGTGCTAATATTATTTCAAGAGCAGATGATTTGGCTCGTTCCAATTTGGCCTACATTTGTGATGTAACGGTAACGTAGCGGTATCAGCAGTAAGGTAAGTGTTTTCATTGTTTACCGTTTTCTGATGATGATTTTAGCTTCATTAAGACGTGTAAAGTCAGTAGCTAAGTGTCAAGTCTGTAGTTTTAATAAAGAGAGCTTTGTTAAAACTACAGAGTTGAAACTTAGCTTACCTCATCAAAGTCAGTCTCATTAATCATGTTAAAAATACTTTTATTCTAACTAAATCGTAAATAAAATGTCCTTAAAAATATACGCTATTGTAGCTAACCTATATTTGGCTAAAACTTTCAACTGATTTTGAACCATTTGCGGTGCAACTATATTTACAATAAGATTAGACATTTATACAATCCTTTTTTACATTCCTTTCAACCGATTTTGACTTCTATATCGTAGGCTTAAGGATGGCATTAAAGGAAAAAAGTGGTTACAATACCAACTGTTTACTACAGCTGCCATTTATCATGCCACCAACGCAATAGAAGTCAAGATCGGTTGAACGGACTGTAAAAATGGTTTGTCTAATCTTATTGTAAATGGAGTATAATTACTACCACTTTGAATTACGCATAAACTGTCTTACTAACTGTTACGATACGGAGATCAGCACTTTTTTACCGTCAAAATTACATAAGACACAAAAACGCCCGTTCTCCACCAAATGCAAAGTGCTTGAACTGGGAAGAAGAAGTAGCGCAACAAACTCCCCAGCATTTTGTCTCTCGCCACCCGCTCCCGCTTATGCCTTATATTCCCAACGTAATTTTATTAATCGTGACGTAATGATCGGCACTGGACACCGGTTTCTAATGACGTAGGTACCTGTTCACTATGGTAAAATTTGTGTATAAGATATCCGCCATTCGTCACATAGTTATACCCCATAAGATAGCAATGAAATGATCAAATATGACGTAAAGATTTCGTCTGCGAAAGCTCTTCCTGCTGACGTCATCTTTTTTATGCTTTCGTCATAAGCTTTATGGTGAGGCTGAAGTTGTTGACCCCATAGCAACCAAAGGAAAGTAGTTTATAGGTATACCTATAGCATAGGATAGGTACCTAGTTTTATTGTTAATAGGTATGACTCTCAATATCATGCCTAGCCTTTTCCCAGCTATGTTGGGGTGGGCTTCCAGTTTAACCCGATGCAGCTGAATACCAGTATTTTACATGGGGCGACTGCCTATCTGACCTCCACAACCCAGTTACCGGGTAATACGATACCCCTTGGTAAGACTGGTTGTCTGACTTTCGGGCTTCTGAAGACCCGTAACGACTGTCAAAGATCCAAGAATGACAGCCTGTGCTTTCCGAAGCTCGGAGGGGTCTCGGTAGTACGTAAATTTACAAAATACCCTAAAGGCTCTTTCAAACAGGCGTGACACGCGATATAAGTGAACCCTTAGCTTTTTCGGACCTAAGCATGGCTGGAATGGCTTATGGTACTGCTCTGGATGGAAGAAAACGCGCTCAAGGCAGAGCACCGGCAAGATGGAAAGTCGCGATAAAGAAGGTGTTGGAAGCAGCATGTACCGAGTGGTCCACGCTGCAGAAGACTGCATAGCTTGGAGACGCGTCGTATGTGGTTGCGATCCTCAGCATTGTGGGGACGACGAAGAAGAAGACATTGATTGAATTACCGCTTTTTGGTTTATGGGGGTTCGGGCAGTGTGATCGTAAAAACACTTATAGCCAGAAACTCGAAAGTATCGTATGTTATGAAATCATATTAATCCCCCTGTATGCTGCTTGTTTTGTTTTTCCCTGTTTTTAAAGAGGAGATAAAATGTTGTTATTTCGCTTAAAATATTGATGATTCAGCTGAATTTGCTTAAAATCGAAGAATATTAGATGACTTCTGATGACTCCTTTCTCTGAAAAAGTTAGTTTGAAAGAAGGAAAGATAATGAAACAGATAATAATAGATTACCATAAAGTTAGTAAATCTACTTCAAAAATCTTGACTTAACTGACAGACACCGCAAAACCAAACAAATCTGAGTTTAGAAGCATGAAACCTTACACAAGAAGGTGAGTCGAGCACTAAGGATGGATTTTGGAAAACTCAACCCCTAAGGGATTAGACAGGGGAGGGGGGGGGGGGACATTTGTCCTACCTGTCTACCTGTGATAGTTCATCAGTTCAGCCGATGGGAACTCCCATCGGGCGCACGGCTTGAATTGGTATAAAAGCTTATTGAATTTTACCCCACCCTCATTAATTCGTTCTCTGTCCCTAGCTGTCCTCCCCCATCGACGTCCTAAGTCGAAGTCTGTACCCCCCAGGGGGTGCCCTTAGTGAGTGGTCGCTTAGTTTTTAAGTTTTATTCCCTGGCTGGAGGCCTTAACTTATTGAGGCACCAGGAAAGATTAACCTGCGAGATGACATTTCAAAAAAAAAAATCCCACCCTCAGTCATCCTGTGTATCACACATTAAATAAAAACGATACTTTTTGATTACCAAGAATGAGAGTAAACTATGTAGTCTTCTAATTACGTGTAACAAACGGAAACAATTGATGTTCTCTTTACACTCTTAGACCTCGTGCCGGTCTGATAACTATGCTATTCAGAGTCACCAGTCATTCAACAGTCCACAAGGAAATTAGAACTTTAATAAGTCAGAATAAAGTCTAAAGTCTATTAACTGAAAACTAACAATGAGTAAGTACTTTCGCATGCCATTATTTTGAACCTCAATCGATTCGAATAAAGTTTAAAGTAAAGTTGGTTTTCTATGTATCCCTCAACATCTTTCGATCAATATGAGTCGATATGCAGTCATATCTGTAATCAGTATTACAGATGATAATTTGTATTGACATGCATAAAGCTTCTTAAGGACTGACGACTTCGTCGCAAATTGACTCAAATTGCCGCAAAAAGTCGCACTAGTGTAAAATTAAGTTTCACTTTAGTCGGTTGTAATTACATTGAGAGGAATATAAGGCTCTATCTATCAATATGGATTGAATACTTCGTCACAAATTATAGCAATTTTGTCGTGTGTATAGGAGATGAATTTGGCTTGATAATTCTGACTGAGTTCACAAAGAATGCATTATTTGTTATATTAAGCTACAAAATTTAATTATAATAATAATAATTTAATAATATGTAAGGATAAGAGTGAAATAAGTATACTTTTGCAATAGGTTACCCTGTAATGATAGATGTAAGTGGGAGAATAAAAAACAAAAACAATAAATCCATTTGCCGGAAAACTCAATATGTAGGCATGACATTAATGGGAAAATTACCATCACCTATATTAATAGCAGGTTGTCATGTCTATTGCTCATTCCATTCTGTTTATTGTGATGCCATCTTGAAAATTCTTTCCTCTAAGAGCTATATTACAATGGAACACCTTGGTGGCACAACCGTTGTCACGCTTCCAATAAAACTAATGACTAACAAACTAATAGGTAAAGAAAACATCGAAAAATCGAGTAGTTTTATTCAAACTAGGCTGAGAATCAACACTTTTTGAACATTAAAATTACATAAGACAATCCCACAAAACGCCAGCCCTTCACCACTTCCTAGTGCTTTAGCTGGGAAGAAGAAGTGGCGCAAACAAACTCCCCAGCCATCCCCAGCAACACAGCTATCTGCTAAGTTAGAAGAATTAAAAAAAAAGACAATACAATCATTGTCGCTATATCTGAACTAAACCTAATATCGATTGATATATGATATTATATCGTCCAGCAAGAGCGTTTCGCATACCGGCTATCGTAACGCGATGGCCTTTGATACACGTAATTGGCGATCATTTTGAAATGTAACCTACTGCAGCGTGTAGGGAATTCACTTAGTATGTAAGAAGGTAAGCAGAGATGTAAGACTCACTATAGTTGTTATCCTTGGACGTATTTCCGCTTTTGGAAAAGAAAGGGATAGAACAGGAGGTGCTCCTGGCTAAAATTAATAGCCGCCTTGCCGCGGTCGGTTCGTGGATGGGTGACCATCCATTACATATCCAGGCCGGTGGTCCCGACTGTCATTTGTAGACCTTTGACAGTCGGTACGGGTAGTGAGAAGCCCAATAGTAACAACCAGTCTTACCAAGGGGTATTGTTAACTGGGTTGTGTGGGTCAGCAAATAGGTGGTCGCTCTGTAAAATACTGGTCTTCAGCTGCATCCGGTTAGACTGGAAGCCGACATCAACACAATTGGAAAAAAACTTTTTTACAAAAAAAATACAACCGACTTCCAAAAACATCACTACAAAGTGAAAAATAACTAATTTCGGAAGTCGGTGTCTAGTTAAATGTATTTTCGTTTTTTGCCACCGACTTCCGAAATTAAAGTTATTTTTCACTTTGTAGTGTTGTTTTTGGAAGTCGGTTGTATTTTTTTGTAAAAAAGTTTTTATTTTTCACTTTTTAGTTGTGTACCTACCCCACACAAATTCTAATACCACTATCTGCAAAACAAACTAGAATATCATCCATATAAAAATGGGGAAAAAATACGTATTATTGAAGCTAACTCAAAAACTACCGAAGCAAAGTTAATCAATTTTATATGGGACCAACTGTGATGTATACCCTATCGAATAAAACAAAAAAAATCCAAATCGGTCCAGCCATCTTCAATCGACTTTTACTTTTTCGGAAAGTAATGGGTTCTCTTTACCTTCTTTTTTACCCGACTACGGCGAGGCAAAAAGGAGGGTTATAATTTTTGAACGATGATTTGGCGAAGCTCGCAGATGTAGCAATCCTTGCCAAAGACCTATGTACAGCAATTAACGTGTTTCGGCTAAAATTATAATAATGTGATAATGAATCATCCCCTTCTTTTTATGCTGTCTCTTGCTTAATATACCACGAATTTGGTTAAAAGGATTGGCAGCACGTTTGCTGGTTTAAAACATAACTCCCTACTCAGCTAGCAAACATAACAATAACATCACGCCTGTAATCCCCAAAGGGGTAGCCAGAGGTGTACCTATAGTACACCCACATTTCGCCAGATATCTTTAAGTCCCATGTAACAGGGGGCGAGCCTATTGCCATCAACCGGGCACTAATCCAGTCTCCGAGCTGCTACTGAGAAATTCCTGATGGAAAAAATTCATTAACTAATTATAGTGTTGGGCTTTTTATGCGACTACAGCAAAGCAAAAAGGAGGGTTATCATTTTGACCGGTATATATTAAACTAATTAAAATCAATAATTGCTAACATAATCTATTAAAATTCAACACCTGATGACAAGGACCATAAAAAAAACAAAAGACGAATCCAAACAAAGGAATACTTCGTACAACTTTTTCAAATATTTTTTGCAGCAGCATTGTTTGAGCAAGATCAAGGTTAGTAGGCACCATTGAGCGAGTACTATGAAGGATGGAGTGTATGTAGACCGGTACACGGTTCATGCAACCTTCTTTAAATCATCAAAAAGTTCAGTGTCAATAACTGGTCTATTATTTATACTTATTTTATGGAGTTAAAAGTTATTTTATGGAGTTAAAAGATAAAGAAATGCACTTTTAAATAAATTAAAGCAGCGTAGACAGGGTTTTTGTTGACTTGTTGTGCTTTCTGCATATTTTCATGTCGCTGGTACGATAATATCTTGTTTGTCCAAAACTTCGCCACTTCCACGGCGTTGACGGTGGCAGAAGCGCAAAGATCACTTTGACTTCATGTTTTGGGGCACATAAGGCAGGATAGGAGGTGGAGCATAGTTTGGAACACAGCTCCACACCCTACGGCCGAACCCTCGTAGCTGGTTGGAGTCTAAAGTTGAAAATCCAACAGCACGCATTTAATCTAGGTGTTGTCAAGTATCCGTGAAAATGTATATATGACACAGACCAAAATACGCAAGTAATACAAATTAGAAGGGTTATGAGAAGAGAAAGGATGTAGGTTGTACCACTCGCACACAATCTCATTGTGTTCCCTATCCGAAGGGATTGCCTCACGAAGCTGTTATGTGAGTAGCGTGGCGCAATAGTAAGCGTAGGTATTCTATGTGTGGGGACTGTGGGGTAATTTATGTAAATACTCAATATATTTATTGATGATGAGAATGATCAGATGGATGTGTAGAGTGACAAAAATTTATAAAGTAAGAAATGATTAAGTACCTAATTACTGGACCGATTTCGATAATTTTTTGTACATCGTAAGCAAAGGCGATAACAAGTATGTGGTTGAGTTTATTGCACATATGTGAGTTCCATACCATATAAAGGGAAGTTTGAAAGTGGCGCCAGTGACAGAAAAGTTGAAAGGAAATCGATTATCTTGGTATGGGCTTATGATGAGGAGGGAGGAAACGCATGTGACTAAAAGAGTGATGAATATAAACGTTGATGGATGGAGAGCGAGAGGAAAGCCAAAGAAAAGATGGATGGATTGTGTGAGCAATGATATTAAAGAGAAGGGAGTGAATGATAGCGTGACGGTTGACAGGGGAGAATAGAAAAAGGAAAAGTTTTGCACCGAATCAAGTAACATGGGTTAAGGACAGGAAGATGAAGAATCAATATGCATTCCACAATGTAAACAGAGACATGAAAGAGACATAACAGATCATTGTGGAATCTGTCGGGCACAGCTATATAAGAACGAGGGCTTTAATTTGACAAACTAATTAGTCGCTATACTATAAATGACACAAACACACACACACACACACACACTGTCACTTTACATGACATAATATTATTTATCGATATAGGTTTGGGTCGAGAATTCGAGATGAATGATAGTTTGGAAATCTGCTTCGATCTAGTACATTCTCCAAATATGTATTTTCAAAATTAGGACACTGTGTGAATGTTTGCGCATGAAACATATGAAGAAATCCTTGTTAATAAAAGGTTAGATAACAACAGGGTCGTTTTAATGAATTTATATAACAAAATCGATTAGTTTTATCGTCAAACGGCTGTTCAATAGCTAAACTTAAGCTAAGTCCATTGTTGGTCATCGATGATGACCATGATTCATCATAAGCATAACAATGCTGAGAAAACCCATTAATATGGTTGGCATCTGTTGTTGTAGCCATTGAATCAGTCAGATCAATGTTGATCTGCTAAGGGGTTTTCCCCAAAACAGACTTTTATTACATTGTCCCATTAATATCCATAGAATTATTCCATAAGTTCTGGGTGTTTCTTCTCAGAGATTATCAGATGGAAAAACCCAATGCGAGCAAAAAAAGCGGCCAAGTGGGAGTCGGACTAGCAAGCGAAGGGTTCCGTACAAAAAATTGTTTTGTTTTCCGTATTTCTGTATGGATCCTCTTTAACTTTAACTTTATTTTATTTTTATTAGTTGCTAATATGCTCGTCAGAGGTAAAAGCAAACAACCTGAGCATATACCACCAGTGTATCTCAACGGAGTATCTTTGAGTCGGGTCTCTCAGTTTAGGTATCTAGGGCATGTTGTGACTGAAACCCTACATGATGATGCAGATATTGAGAGAGAGCGGAGAGCATTGTCGGTACGCGCTAACATGTTGGTGCACAGGTTTGCGAGGTGTACAGCGCAAGTAAAGGTAACTTTGTTCAGAGCCTACGCCAAAGTTTTTACACCAGCGCCCTGTGGACCAACTACACGCAGCGGGCCTACAATGCTCTCAGAGTACAGTACAACAACGCCTGTAGGATTCTAGTGCGACTACCTAGATTTTGCAGTGCCTCGGGTATGTTTGCCGACGCGAGGGTGGATGACTTTTACGCTATAATGCGCAAAAAGTCAGCCTCACTAATTCACCGAATTCGGGGTAGTGGCAACGGAATCCTAAGGATGATTGCGGACAGATCAGTGTCGCCAGTTGTGGGAAGGCATATCAGGCTGCATATTACCTGATTATTTGTATTAAGTATATTTTAATAATTTATTCCAATTTTATTTTTGTTTTAGTTTATTTTCAATATATTTTAATTTTAATTTATTTTAAATGGTTTATTTCAATTTAATTTAATTTTAATTTATATTCAATGATATTATATTTCAATTTAATTTATTTTCAATTATTTATTTCATTTTCAATGTTAATACAGATATCTATGGTTAATACCTACATTAATTGAGCTCCTCTTTACTAACATAGTTTTTTAAGATAATGTTTTACTAACAAAAGTATGGACATTTAATAGTCTGAAATAAACGAATTTTATTATAAAGTAGAGGAGCTCGTGGCTAAGTAATAACAGCCGTACGGGTCGATCTGTCAAGTTAAGCTGCGCTAGCCGGGGTTGGTCCGTGGATGGGTGACTATCTTTACATAGCGAGACTCCTACGTGCCTCGGAAAACACGTTTAGCCGTTGGTCCCAGCTGTCATTCGTGGATCTTTGACAGTCGTTACGGGTCGTCAGAAGCCCGAAAGTCTGACAACCAGTCTTACCAAGGGGTATCGTATTACCCAGTGATTGGGTTGTGGAAGTCAGATAGGCAGTCGCTCCATATAAAATACTGGTATTCAGATGCATCCGGCTAGACTGGAAGCCCACCCTAACATAGTTGAGAAAAGGCTAGGCAGATTTATTTATTTATTGACACACCAACGACTTATTCACTAAATCATTACATTAAATATATTCTATATCAACAGCTTTGCGGTAAATTTGTCACTTAAAGGTGTGCACAGCACTTGTATAATCAATAATACAGGGTGTTTGGTGCATCGTTTGCCAAATTGAATTGGCCGAAAGAAGAGGTCATTTGCTATCGCTTCAGGCTCAAGTACTCATTTTTGGCCACACCGGTTTTTTTATTACAACTTTCTAATTTTTATTTTGAAAAAATCCAAAACTCAGCATTAAAGCTTAAATTAAAAAAAAGTTTTAAGTGTAGTCGTCAAATTTCATTTTTATTTACATATGTACTGTTGTATGGCTCTATCAAATTTAAAATTACTTGCCAGTTACATCTAGTTTTTTTTTAATAAATCACAAAGTTTTTGGAAAAATAAAAAATGAACTTAAAACTCAACTTTAAATAGCTATAAAAAAAAAAACTAAAAGCGATCGGGATCTTCGAATTATTTTAAAAAGTTCTCTAGTCTATCCCCTTTCCAACGGTATGCAATGTGTTAAAAAACTCTTTTAATATCTTTAATAATTAGCTAAATGTGTAGTCGAGACACATCAGGCTGATATTGGATATTACGTTTAAAACACTAGTTTTCGCATAAATTACATGCTATTAGTAGATAGATACTGTTATCTCACGTCTTACGTAGTCTCTTATCTCGTTCTTACATAGGGAACTTTCCTCGAAATTGAAAAAAAAATACATTATTACAAAAATAATCATTTATTAATAAGTAATTTAATTACATACTAATCTTACAAGTCTTGTTCAAACTGTCTACCACTATTGCGTATGCACGCGCGACATCTTCGTCTTATCTCAACTGTAGTGGTGCGTAAACGCATTTCTGCTTTGATCGTCATGAAAGCCGCCTCAATGCGTTGGACTAAATCATCTCTTGTCTCAACTTCCGTGGCGTAGACGAGTTCTTTGGCCCGTCCCCAGACGTAAAAATCCAACGGAGTTAAGTCTGGAGAACGTGGAGGCCAAGGAATAGGGCCATCCCTCCCAATCCATGAGTCCGGGAATAATAATAATAATAAAATTCTTTATTGAACGAAAACACAAAAATGAATGAAAAAAGGAATGCATCATTCAAGTACTCCCTGACGGTTATTCTCCAATGAGCGGGACAACCGTCATGTTGGAAAACAAAAGACCTGTCTTCACTGAAAATTGGCAAATCAGCTAATAATAAGGGCAACTCTGTTTGCAGAAATTCTAATTCTTGTAAGATTAGTATGTAATTAAATTACTTATTAATAAATGATTATTTTTGTAATAATGTATTTTTTTTTCAATTTCGAGGAAAGTTCCCTATGTAAGAACGAGATAAGAGACTACGTAAGACGTGAGATAACAGTATCTATCTACTAATAGCATGTAATTTATGCGAAAACTAGTGTTTTAAACGTAATATCCAATATCAGCCTGATGTGTCTCGACTACACATTTAGCTAATTATTAAAGATATTAAAAGAGTTTTTTAACACATTACATACCGTTGGAAAGGGGATAGACTAGAGAACTTTTTAAAATAATTCGAAGATCCCGATCGCTTTTAGTTTTTTTTTTATAGCTATTTAAAGTTGAGTTTTAAGTTCATTTTTTATTTTTCCAAAAACTTTGTGATTTATTTAAAAAAAACTAGATGTAACTGGCAAGTAATTTTAAATTTGATAGAGCCATACAACAGTACATATGTAAATAAAAATGAAATTTGACGACTACACTTAAAACTTTTTTTTAATTTAAGCTTTAATGCTGAGTTTTGGATTTTTTCAAAATAAAAATTAGAAAGTTGTAATAAAAAAACCGGTGTGGCCAAAAATGAGTACTTGAGCCTGAAGCGATAGCAAATGACCTCTTCTTTCGGCCAATTCAATTTGGCAAACGATGCACCAAACACCCTGTATAAATTAAAATGGAAATAACTAAATTAAAATTTACAAAGTTTACATTGAATTTAAAATGACAAGTAGTTAAATTGATAAAGTAGTAGTAGTAGTTGTTGTTGATAAAGTGACCATAGACGCAATGTTAAAATTTTAGAAAGAAACAGTCCTGTGACTTACGGACGGATAGCGGAGCCTTATTAGGTAATAGGGTCCCTTTGGGTAAGGAACCCTAAATCTATTGACTTGTAAAAGGTCACAGTTTCTACCTGAGAAGGGACCACCCCCCGCTGTTCCTGATTCCAAGGAGATTAGTTTACTATTGCTGGATGGAGCAAAATAATAATGACTTGGTGCAATAGTTGTAAGCTTTCGTAGATACCTTATCTATTGCATCATGTTTAATTTTCGAGGAATAAACTGACTGTGCGCTTTTATAACGTCTAACGCGATGATAGGATCGTGTACGTCACTGTGGTCAAACCATCAGAACGGCAATTCACATATTTTTAGGAACGGAACAGCTCTAAGCTCATTTCAAGCTGTCAAAAATACCAATGCATGGATCATAAGGCGCTTGAATAATATTGACAGGGAAAAATCAACATGGCGACGTTAGTACCGAATTTGCGCGCCAAAAGTACTTACCTACTGCTGTCTTAGTGACATTGATTGTCGCTGAGATGAGATTGGAACTACATTTAGAACGTTTACGAGAATTGGCTTTCAGTTACCAATGGGATCATAGTGCTCAAAAATGAAAATAATATTGTTATCAGATGATGAATCATCAACTCAGCCAATCGCAGTCCACTGCTGGACATAGGCCTCTCCAAGGTTGCGCCACAACACCCTGTCCTCCGCCTTCCGCATCCAGTCTGCCCCAGCCACTTTCTTCAGGTCATCGGTCCATCTAGCTGGGGGGCGTCCCACACTACGCTTACCGATACGCGGTCTCCACTCTAGGACTCGTCTGCTCCACCGGCCATCGGTCCTTCGACAAACATGGCCAGCCCACTGCCACTTCAGTTTGCTTACTTTGAAAGCTATGTCAGTTACTCCGGTTCTTTTCGGGATGATGAATGTTGGCAAACAATATTTTTAACTGGATTGATTGAGAAAGAAATGATGTGAGGAAAGTTTTGAGTATGAATGTCGATGGCTATAAGAGTAGGGTGGAAGAACAAAGAATCGATGGATGGATGGTGTGAAAGATGACATGACTAGGTACCGTGATGACGACTAATACAGAAGTATGGAAGAAACGGACATGCTGCGCCGAGCCCAAATAGATCGGGATAAGGACAGGAGAATGATGATGCTGATGATTGAGCAAGAAAGAGAAAGTGAGCGAGAACGTGAGTGTTGAAAGTGTTATTGGGTTTTTGCTTCTGGTATTTCTCAGGAGCAGCCCGGAGCCTGCATTTGTGCCCAGTTTATGGCAATAGGCTCGCCCCCTATTACATGGGACATAACTGGCAAAATGGATTTAATACAGGTACACTTTGCTCATACTCGTATACGCTTATGCTATGTGTATATTCATGTTGTGATTGAGAAATGCAGACCAAGCCAATCTTCCAGGCGTTATGCTTTAGCTACATAAACCCAAGAGAAGAGAGGCACATAACCGCACGCAAGACTTGCACTTGATAATCATTGCACTACCAGGAAACATAGTTTTTAGTTTTCTTATTGCTCTTTAAGTTCACGTTAATTAAAATCGGTTCAATATTTTTCGAGTTCACACCACACAACACGTACATACATCAGAGACAGACATGGAGTTATCCTTACTCGCTTAAGACCCTGCCCCAATTGTGACAACCTAGAACATTATATTAAAGCCTGCCTTCGATAATTAATACATATTTATCCATATCCACCTTCTCGCCTTACGTCTTTCTAAGCATGATCTTATTGGATCTCGTTAAGATCTACCATCTTACATCCTGCACATAGTAAAGACTTTAACTTATACAACTTAAGGTTCAATATTGCTTTTCCTGGTGTCGAGTTAACGTGGTATCTTATTAAAGACTACCAAGTAAAGAATTGCGACCAATTTCATCTTTATGTCTGTGTAATAGGACTAATATTGTTTTTTATATAGTGTTTCTAAGTTTGTTCTTAACTTAATGTCCCACCATCCGTTACACATAATTGGTACAGATTGCGTGTAAGGCGAATATAATAAATTATTAAATAGTAAAGTACATAGTTTTATGTATTAGTGAGATATAAAATGGTATCGTATTTAGATTAGAACGTCTAGACAAGTTAATAAAATTGTATTTCTTGAGTTAATGGGAGCGCATGGTGTATTTATATCGTTAGCTTGTGTGCTAATTTATTAATGTTTGATGGAGGAATTGTGTTTAATACACTGTGTATTAACATAACATTACTTTACGCCTGTAAAACCTGAATAGTTAGGTAGAGGTGTAGGTGTAATAATCCCATGTAATAAGGGGCGAGCAATACTCACAGTAGGTATATTAAATCCTCTTAGTCACAGAACTATTAATGTTCGAAGCAATCGCTCATACAAATAAGTAATAATTAATTAAATAGCCGCACAAAGTTATCTATCTAAAAAAATAAAAATTCAAGTGACGTGTTTGTTTTCATCGTCGCGTCGTTGCTCTAACTAAGCAAAGGAATCTCCATTGAGCCTTAAAATGAAATCAATAAATACGCAATATACTCTTCTATTTATGTTTTTTTTTTTTATAGTTTTACTCTATTCCATAAAATACTTAAAGATATACCTTTAATTTATATTTTAAACAAATAAAACTCTCAGTCGAGATAGATCGATTATGATTTCTAGAATTTGTTTCAAGCCCTTATTCGTCTACGAAACAGCGACGGGAGGCTACAGCCCAGGGTTCGTCGACGACCACAACCACGCTAGTGAATACAGCTTGAATCAGCGCTACTCGCTCGGTCGATCTCAAGGATGCCTCGACGACGAGCTCGTCGCAGCTTACAGCCATGAAATTGTCTTTTAGAGAATAGCACTCCAGAATAGAACAATTTGGTTTGAATGTCTGTAACCTTAGTGCGAGTTTTTATACTAAGGGCCGATTGTTGGAATGGTTGATTAACGTAACATACCTACGCGTCAAATAATGACGACGTAAGATGTTTAACATTCGTTAAACCATCGATATATATGTACTATGCGTTAAACACAAAGCGTTGTTAAAAAAACCGATTATCTGTGAAGCAACGCTTTTTTAGGTTTGCCGATAGTTAGCGCCATTTTTGACTTATACGAACAACACGCCCTTACTCCGGAATAATTGTGTTTCCCATTATAGTCACCAGAAGGCGCTTATTCAGTTTCAGTAAGTATAAAAACTCGCACTAAGGCCTCAGATCCGACTGTGGTTATTATACAATTGAGATCGACGTTACAGTCAAACTACTTGGAACAACTATTGTGCCCAACTATAGCATTGTGGTAGTCAACAAATCATTTGGGCCAACATTGGCTTATAACAGAACTCTTTTCAAAGATTGAGAGCAACTGCATAGAATTCATCAATTTGGCACACATGGCATACAAAAACCAATTCAATGAGATATTGGTTCCGGTTTCCATGCGAATGTCAATTACAGAGGAACGAGACTGGCAGTTTGCCTGAAAACGGTACACGCAATGGAACTTACTGGAACTTACTGTATGAGATGTGTATCTAGGTACATATATATCTAGGTAGATATATATTTCCAGTACTTAAGTATTTAAGGTGACCTCACTTTTCGCTTTCCGTACATTGAGAGACCAGAAACAGCTTATACTTGTGCTTTCCAAGGCACGGATATAAGCTGATTCTGCCGTTGGTTCCAGCTGTCATTTGTAGATCTTTGACAGTCGCCGTTCAGGTAGTGAGAAGCCCGAAAGTCTAACAACCAGTCTTTCCGCGGGGTAATCGTGTTACCCAGTAACTGGGTTGTGAAGGTCGGATAGACAGTCGCTCCATGTACAAGTATTTTGCTGATATTCAGCTGCATCCGGTTAAACTAGAAGCTGACTCCAACATATTAATATGTAGTTGTGCAAAGGCTAGGCAGTTCCACACCTTCGCCATTCATCTACTTACTTAAGGCGCAGATATATGCCAGCGGCCTTGAGTCTTCTGTGCTGAGCTCACGCAACGCGTCGTACATTCACCCAGTAATAGGACTCCCAAATTAGACCCATTATTAATTTATTACACATAAATCAAAAGGTATTTTATTAAAAAACGTACTATACTAAAAGATAATCAATTAAATGAAAAAAATGATTGATTTGATTGATGAATGAAATGATCTATCTTTAAAATGGAAGTTTCGTAAAAATACGCTTCATAGTTTTTGCGTAATTCTCATTTTTTTTATTTGCGTTAGATATAACTTTACAAATTAATTACACTATGTAATATTTAATAAACATAAATCTAAAATATTCAAATATTAAGTTAAGTATTATATTTTTTTCCAAATAATTAACTCTAGGTATTCGTTATCTTTAGTTTAAAATCAATAAAAGTCGCTTCAAACTCAAAACTCAAACTCAAAGCATTTATTTCTATGGAGAAGAACGGACAAGTAACTCTACAGAAACACTTTTAAATCAAGATAAGTATTAAAACGTCCTGGGTAAGTAAGTACAATATTCTTGTCGCTTCTACATGTGAGAACAGTTTAAAAAAAAAAGTACTTAAAAAAATTCAAAATATAATATTAAAAATAAGCCCTGGCAGTTAAGAGATGACCAGTCTGAACTGACGGCGCCCGTTTACATTATCCAGCTCAATCATTTTGTAGAGAACCGAATGATCCAACACACGCGCCCAATCACGCGCCACCATCAGCGAGACAGACAGACATACACTCTCAACTGCCATTCTCGTTCAAGTCAAACTTACCTACATAATAATCATAATACAATAATAAACGGCTCCATGGTACTCACATTCACATTTTTTTTTTAAATGTTCGAAGCATTTTTTTTTAAATAATTAATTTGCTTATCGTCGCCTTAATAAAAATCATAAATTCACTGACGCACAGCCGGTTTAGAAGCATGAAACAAGAGTTCCTTATGTAATGAAAAAGAGCACTAAAAAGGATTTTTGTAGATCCACCACCTAAAGGGGTTAAATAGGGGGTGAAGGTTTGTATGGAAGTTGGCCACACGGCTTGTAATATCCCTCGTTTTTAAATTCCTTTTTTTTTTTTTTTTTTTTTTTGTGGATGGGAAATCATCAAATGACTTCTCCTATTCTGGGCGGAGCGGGAGGGCGTGTCAGACTTTTACTGACTAAAACCCTCCCGTGTTCTTTCAGTTGCCCGTCCCAGGGCCACGGTAACTCTTTCGAACTACCCGCGACCCCGGCGGCATCCCTTACGTCATTATCATTGGCTTATTATTATAAAACCAGCCCATTACTGTCCCACTGCAGGACAAGGGCCTCTTCTCATACAGAGAAGGCACGAGCATTGATCACCACGCTTACTCAAGAGAAGATGGGTTGGCGATTTCAAACTTATTATGTATTATCAATAAAGTCCATGCTCCCATGTTTCCTGACAATGTTTTCCTTCAGCGATGTCAGTCATGTCCAAGATAAACTCAGTAAGAAAATAATAATATAAACGAAAAAAGTCACATTGGTACTTGCTCGGATTTGAACCCACAACCTCGTGGATGAGAGGCGAGGCCGTAACCACTGGGCAATCACAACGTGATTGTCGCTGTCGTTGGTTTACCCAAGTCAAATAGCGCGTTTCCTTCGTAGTCAATCTATTGAAAATTATATTGTAGCCCACAAATTTGTATGCGGATGATCAGTTCTACCAATGTAATAAGTACGCATAACGTATTCACGACACGTTCCTATTGCTACAAATTGTGTTTCAGCTGCATTCTATTTAGTTGTAGGTATGTTGTGATATTGCGTGTGAGTGCTCCTACTGTGTTACATAAAAATAATAAGATGTAAGTAGGTAGGTGTCTAGATTTTTCGGTCAAAAAAGTCACAGATTATTCCCGAGGAATGGAAAAAGACGTAGAGAAAACAGTAGTGCTATTCTGTAAATATCTCACCGTGAAAACATGAGTGAAGTGATCTTAAAGTGAGCTGTCAATAGTGTCAACCCCTAGCGTCAGGTGGAATGACGGCTTACTTCACGCTCACTTCACCTGAGTTATCACGGTGAGATGTTTACAGAATAGCACTACAGGTGTCGGAGGTGGGAGGATG
This sequence comes from Cosmia pyralina, assembly GCA_946251885.1. Classification (NCBI taxonomy): domain Eukaryota; kingdom Metazoa; phylum Arthropoda; class Insecta; order Lepidoptera; family Noctuidae; genus Cosmia; species Cosmia pyralina. Next base: position 21,627,343 of record OX276365.1, read on the forward strand.
ATGTGCCAAAAGGTTGATGATAAGCTACATGATAAGCTATAAATATTTGAATTGAATTGAAGAACAGTTTGGGACAGGACAGGAATAACTGGAGGGAAGTAGAGGAGGCCTATGTCCCTGGGCAGCCTGACCAGGTAGCTTATAGTTGCTAATTTGCTCACCTATATAATAACTAGTTATTGCCAGCGGCTTCGCCCGCGTGTATGTCGGAAATTATCACGGGAAACGTACTCCTACTACCGGAATAAAAATGTCCTAACCCAGGTTATGGTCATGGTCTATCCCTTTCATCCAAATCCGTTCAGCGGGTAAGGTTTGTAATGTAAATTCTAATAACTAATTCTATAGACTTTGTGGTATGTTTTGTTTCAACTTGTAAGTCATAATTATTATGTGTTATTGTACTCATAATAAACCCTGATAGAGTATTTGAAGTAAGAATTATAGACCGGGAACTAGGACGTGATTAAATATAGGTATCCTGGTTTTCCTTGAGGCTCCTATTCTACAGGGTGTCCCGTAAATAATGGATCAAACGTAACGGGTAGGTAGCTTACCTAATTTCCAACAACTAATTTGAATATTAAAAAAAAACCGTTACAGTAACCAGGATATTAATTTTTTTTCGAATTTTACGATTTTGTCTTCCAGAATTAAGCTTTTTTAATGCTGTCGCTGCAAATGATGACATTTTTAGGTATGATTTTTATTTAACATTTCTGAATAGCTTACTAATGTTATAAGATACCATTTTTTTGAATACCGTTTTATTTGCCTTAGAAAAAAAATCTTGAGTTGAAAAGTTTTTTCTTTACGATGTTAGGACCAAAATTGAAAAAATTCTCCTGTAAAAAAAATGTATGACACCGAAAACCACCATTATTTTAAAAACTTATACATTTAATAAGGTTTGCAAATTGGTGTAAAACTTACGTCTAGTCTTTATCGTTACAAAGATATTGCTATGAATGTGATGAAGACAGAAAATAAATTAAATTGGTACTATTCCATTTTTTCATTTTCGTAATGGCTTATGCTTGAATGCTTGTAATCGAAGCAGGTAGTTAAGCGGCTAGCATATTCCGACCCGATGACGTCATCTGTCCGGAATTTGGGACCGCTACCTGTGGCGGAGTTGCACCTCAGTCAGCGTGAAGGGGATAGATAGCGCCGCTTTTGTATTTTTGGTAAATTGGTATGAAGTTGTACATTCTAGTCCTTGTCGTTACAAAGATAATTGCTATGAATCTGAGAGGTGCTCCAAATCAACGTTAATAAAAAAAATAAAAAAGTGTGTACATTTAAACTTTTTCTTTAAAATGTGTAACTGTAGTATTTCAGAGGCAATGTTCATTGAATTATTGAGGCGTATGAAAAGAATTAGGAGGCCGTACTAAAAAAAACAGTTAGTTCAAATAAATCGTTTTATTTGGTTTTTAAAATAAATGTTCGAATTGCCTTCCCTCTACAAGAATGCAAAGTCTGCATCTCCTAATAAAGGAAGCTCTTATCCGACGGACAAAACGGCTTTGGTTTATTTCTGATACAGCAGATTGGATGCGCTGTCGTAATTCTTCTTCCGACGTTATTGGATTCTTGTAGACCCTGTCTTTTAAACATCCCCAGTAAAAAAAATCTAGGGGATTTAAATCCGGAGATCGCGGAGGCCACAAAATTGGTCCTAATCGGCCGATCCATCTGTCCGGATAACTTTCATCAAGGTGCGCCCTTACTGCCGTCGCATAGTGAGCGGGGCACCCATCATTTTGCAACCACATTGCTTGCCGTACGTCTTCTGGAACGTTTTCTAATAACCTTGGCAACTCATTCCTTAAAAAATGGAGATAATATTCGGCGTTTAGAGTAGCTGGTAGTTCAAAGGGCCCTATTATTTGCCCATTGATTATTCCCGCCCATAAATTTATTTTAAATTGATGTTGGCTCCTGTCCTCTCGCATCAAATATGGGTTTATCAGCTGCCAACTGTGCAAATTATGCAAATTTAAATATCCATCTCGGCGGCATGAAGACTCGTCACTCCATAAAATCTTGTTAAAAAACTGCGGGTCCGCCCGAATCATTCTAAGCATCCTTTGGCAAAATTCTATTCTTGGCTGGTAATCACGCGACGTCAGCGTTTGAACACGTTGCACGTGATATGGGTGCAATCGGCACCGTTGTAGCACTCGATGCACCGTCGATCTAGAAATTCCTACGCGTCGCGCTATGACGCGAACGGAGACTGACGGATCTTCCTCGATTTCTCGAAGAATGACTTCGTCATTAACTTGTCGCGGTCGTCCTTCACGGGTACCACCAACTCCGGTGCCAAGAATTCTTCCCTCAAGAAGCGCGTTATGCACTCTAATAAAGACGCGATAATCGGGATAACGAACCAGGTTCGGGTATCTTTCACGGTACAATCTTGCAGCCGCCCTGGCATTACCTCTTGCTTCTCCGTAGATAAAATGCATTTCGGCGTACTGCCGTGGCGTGTACTCATAACGAGGCATTGGGCTGAATAAGGTTTCAGCGCTACTGCACACACGTACAAGCACACACAAACGAATGTTTTCGGAGTCCGTAGGATCGCCAAGTCGTTTGTCCAATACGCAAAGAGTTCCAAATCGATAGGCAAAGCAAAGTCCAAAAACACAGCACAAGTCAAATTTTACAGAAGAAAACACCGAGCCACTGACCGGGAGCGAAAGTTGTCTGACGTAGCAACTCGAAGAGAGACTAGTTACAACTAAACTAATAAAATCAAGCAACAATGAAGCCTGTACGAGTGAAGGGCGCAGGAAAGAACAAAAGAACCTGCGCAACTTCATACCGATTTAACCGATTTACCAAAAAGCGGCGCTATCTATCCCTTTCACACTGACTGAGGTGCAACTCCGCCACAGGTAGCGGTCCCAAATTCCGGACAGATGACGTCATCGGGTCGGAATTATGCTATCCGCTTAACTACCTGCTTCGATTACAAGCATTCAAGCATAAGCCATTACGAAAAGGAAAAAATGGAATAGTACCAATTTAATTTATTTTCTGTCTTCTTCATCACATTCATAGCAATATCTTTGTAACGATAAGGACTAGACGTAAGTTTTATACCAATTTGCAAACCTTATTAAATGTACAAGTTTTTAAAATAATGGTGGTCTTCGGTGTCATACATTTTTTTTACAGGAGAATTTTTTCAATTTTGGTCCTAACATCGTAAAGAAAAAACTTTTCAACTCAAGATTTTTTTTCTAAGGCAAATAAAACGGTATTCAAAAAAAATGGTATCTTATAACATTAGTAAGCTATTCAGAAATGTTAAATAAAAATCATACCTAAAAATGTCATCATTTGCAGCGACAGCATTAAAAAAGCTTAATTCTGGAAGACAAAATCGTAAAATTCGAAAAAAAATTAATATCCTGGTTACTGTAACGGTTTTTTTTTTTAATATTCAAATTAGTTGTTGGAAATTAGGTAAGCTACCTACCCGTTACGTTTGATCCATTATTTACGGGACACCCTGTATACTATGAAGTCACACAAATCGGACAGATTTGTAAGAAATTAACTTTTGCCTGCAGCTGCGCCCGTGATATGTCGGAAATTATCCCACGGGATGAAAAGTCCTATGTGTTAATCCAGGTTATAAACTATATGTGTGCCAAATTTCATCCAAATCCGTTCAGCCGTTTTTGCGTGATTGATTAACAAACATCTAAATATACAAACTTTCATACCTATATAAAATATTAGGAGGAAATAGGATTTATTTGCAAACAATTACCTACCTAAGTAATCTGTTAAAACTGGACAATAAAAAAAATAACAATAATTTATGATGATTTTTTTATCAGTACAATTTAAATGTTCTATTACAGCATTTTGTTTTTAATAACAAAGTCTTTTATCAAATTAGTTCAGAATGGTCGGCATTGTAAATATTACAGAATCGCCAGTAACATTTACAGAACACATGTAATAAATAATTGTTTGTAATAACAGGAAAAAATGTTGCTTTGTATTTGTACTAATATTAAAGAGTAGCACGACACAGTAGGTTGACTTTGCTATGTGTTTCAAAGGTGGAGGTAAAGCATCCACATTTTAAATGCGATGCCAAAGGTTAAAGATACTGAGTATTTTCATTTTTTGTTTGCAGACGATACTGATGAATACTTTTTAAAATAATTGAGCCTCTTTTTAACTTTCTGATTGTGTCTCACATTTGGTAGCAGTAATTAAGCTAGGGCACCCCGACGTTCACGGATGAGTGCGCGTGTTCCCGCCGCGCCGCCGCCGCGCCGCCGCCGCCGCGCCGCCTGTAAGGCCTCGGCCTCGAATTTCGCGGGCAGCGGGGCGGCGGCGGCGGCGGCGGCGGCGCGTCTCGCATTGTCCCGCCCCGCTACCGCGCCGCTGTTTTCGAGGTCCGGTCCATTTGTTTTTACGCATAAAATCCTGCCGCTCCCGCGCCGCCGCCGCTGCCGCCCCGCTGCCCGCGAAATTCGAGGCCGAGGCCTAAGCGGCAGAGGAGGACACCGTGGAGTTTTAGTGTGCTAAAGTGCTACAGAACTGCACTATCTCCTCGTGGTAGTGCAGTTTGATCATACGACGAGGCAGTTAGAACTGTGTCCGACTGCTACATCCATGTTGGTACATTTAACTAATATTTTTATGACATAAATTAGGAATTATTTTGGGTTCACAAAATGAGGCGCAATCATTGTATTAGAATGTGCAATAATATTTTTAAGAAAGCTATATAGAAATGATACATGACCGTCTATTACATCCCCACGAAGTATGATGGTTTGAAAGCTTGAGATCGCCACCTTATCTTCTGGCTTTTCATGACATCTTCTATACTAATAATAAAGCTGAATAGTTTGTTTCTGTTTTTATCACTGGAACTACCAGTCGGATTTGAAAAAATATTTTTGCATTTGATAGCCCGATTCATGACGAAGGCTGTAGGCTGTTTAACATCACGCTGGGACCTTTCGGAGCCGAGAAAAAAGAAAAAAGTCAAAAAGAACGCTAAGCAAAAACGAAATAATAGCGCGGGCAGGCAATGCAACGCGACGGGGTGGGTCAGGGGAGCAACAAATTTTACTCCGACAAAGTCGCAGGTAGAAGCTAGTTAAAATATACTGGATGACTTTTTTACCGTCTTGAAAAAAATAGGCTATAATAGGTGAATGGAGTAAACCATGATGATGGTGATGGAGTGGTGGATGGTGATGGAGTGGATGCCTATGGCATACCTACTTTTTTTTTAATAAAAACTTAGAGAAAAATTGATCTAAACATCAATCAATATTATTTCATACTTATAACAATACAGAAATTTTGAAAAAAAAATTATAAATCGTATATCGAAATTCATATCATATGCACCCTGCATATTATTTGAATTTCGATTTTTTTTAATAAAAAAAAAAACTAGGTATGCCATAGACTTCTACTCCATTCACCTATTATTATAGACTATTATTTTCAAGACGGTAAAAAAAGTCATCCAGTATACGTAGGTGTACCCAACATCACCGACACAACGGGTCTTCTTTACTCTTCTATTTCGTGGCTGCAAACATACAGACGGAAGGAAATAGCAAATTTAATTGAAACAGTATGATTAGGTATTTATTTGATGGCGTTTCCGTTTGTAAGCTATCAAGGTTCGTTTGATACTTGAGCTGCAATAATCAACTTGTTTATAGACATTTTAACGGCTTTGACACATATTTAAAACGATAATAGTTGAACGGTTAAGGTGGTAACTAGCTAGAGGCCGTTTAAGATTCCGACCACTTAAACTTTCCATCCATACCAATTAAGATGCTATAAAAATATCTGCCACGGCTGCAATGGGAGATAGTATTGTGTATTGATTTCTTCACTATTGTATTGTGAAGAAATTTCGTGCCCCGGAATAGTTACATCAATTTGAGAAAATAAAGTAATTTACAAACTACGCGCGATGTGTCGCTTCGTCACTGAAAACAATTGCTACCTCTTTCTAACTGTTCAATGAACACTAATTACTTCGGGACGGTTTCTTAAATAAATCAATACGCTTATTTTTTTGTATGAAAAAAAATATTCATAAGACCAATAATTTACCTTCACTATTGTAATCTATATACGCAATACTGTCTCCCATTGCAGCCGTGGCAGATATTTTTATAGCACCTTATATTATGTGGTTTGTCACCACAAATCACGTTCTTTGGAGCATTAAGTCTTAGTTATTATGATTGATAAGGTAGCAGGCAGCAGGCAGCAGGCAGCGGGCAGCAGGCAGCAGGCAGCAGGCAGCAGGCAGCAGTGTGTAAGAGACATTTCAATTTAAGAGGGCTGTCGCATTTTATCACCTCTCTCGCACGGGACCAAATTAAAAAAAAATGCTAAATGAAAAGATGCTTTTTTAAAAGTAAATAATGTTAATTTAATAGGTAACTATTAGAAACACATTTTTATTGTGGCATTTATTAGCTCATCTCAAAAACAGATAATACTTTTCTTTTTGAACCGAGTTTAATAGATAACACAATAGAAATGTGTTTTAAGGATATATTGAAAGAATTAATAAAAAAATATCCAGTGCTTGCTACGCATTGTCAGTTCTGGCAGAAACGACAAATCCAAGTGTTACTAGAAATGCTTATTTTGGAAATGTGTACCCACTGTTAACTTATGGTGTGGGGAACTCGACAAACGTACAATCCATATTCATTCTCCAGAAGAAATGTCTTAGGACAATAATATTGTAATAACATAAATATGTTTATTTGTTAAAAACAATATGGAATATTTTAATAACAAAGCAAATTTAAAAAGAAACATTCGGAAACAATATAAAATATGACATTCATTTACCGGTTATTAACAATAGGAGTACCTATGTTACTGCTATTCGTGTGTATAATCAGTTACCGCCAGCCATTAAACAATTAAATGGAATAGTATATTTAAAAATAAATTGAAAAAAATGTTAATTGATAATGTATTTTATAATCTGCATGAGTTTTTTGATAAAAAATAATATTTGCAAGTACCTAATTTCAAATCATGCTCGAGTCATGACTAGCCCTAACAGGGTTCTGAAAATGATTGCTGACAGAGTGGACTGTCCGTATATAATCCACTGCTGTCAGTTACATGTGCCGTCGTTTCGTGTTGTTTACTAACACTTAGTTTTAAGGAACAATGTTACTAACCCTATATGAGTCTTTGCTCGAAATAAAATTTTTTGAATTTGAATTTTTGAATAAAATACTATTGCATATCCGACTTGCTAGACTGTTGGAACTAAAATGTAATAAGAACTTAATGTACACAGTTATGCAATAAATATGCCTTTGTGTTTGTCTTTAATAATTAGATAGGTACGCACGGCTACAGATCAAGCTATACATTTCCTGTATAAGCTGATCTGACAATGTATAGGATTTCCTTACAATGAGAGGTCAGTGTAAACTGGAAATGTATAGCTTGATGTTTAGCCGTGTGTACCTAATAAATTAACATTATTTACTATAGTCCTTTAATTGATTATTTAAAAAAAAAAGCATCTTTTCATTTAACAATCTTAAAAAATTGTTCACGTGTGAGGGAGAGAGGTGGCAACATGCGACATCCAAGATCTTGCCTTACTGATGCGACATAAACACAGGAATAACAAAACTAAATACATTAATAACAACTTTATCGACAATCGTGGGAAAATAGGAACTCGTTTCCCTAAAGTTGTCCCCTCTGTGTTGCCTTATGCAACGGTAAACCTATAGCAACAATAACGGTGTATGGACGTGTTCAAATATTTGTAACTAGGTTTTGCCCGCGTCTTCGCCCGCGTGGATGTCAGAAAATATCCCACGGGAACGTACTACCGGGAAATTCTTCCTTATTTCTTGTATAGGTACATTATAAAGGGAACCTCTATGCAAAATTTTAGCTTTCTAGGTTCAAGGGTTTGGGCTGGGCGTTGATAAGTCAGTCAGTCAGCCAGTGAGTCAGCACTTCTCTTTTTATTTATATAGATAGATATATGAAGTTCCCAGGCTGAGGTAAACTTCGTTTTGCTAAATTAATTAATTTAGTTATTTGCTTTTAAGAACCTAAACAATACAAGAATCTTAGAAGTTTCTGAGAATCTTGACAAATAAAATCACTTCTATCTCGTCATTATGCTAGACCAATGTGCGCTTTTTAACCGATGAAAAAAAGGAGGAGGACACGTATACCTATATATTTTTTTTTTATGTATGGCCACGCATAACTTTTTACAGAGTAGTTCGATTTGAAAGATTCTTGTTTTATACGGGAGGGTATACGTTAAAGTTGGTACCATATAAAATTGATTAACATTGCTTGGGCAGTTTTTGAGTTAGCTTCAATAAATGTATTTTTTCCCCACTTTTTATGTGTATGATGTTCTAATTTCTTTTGCAGGTATTAGTTTTGGTGGTTTTAGAATTTGTGTGGGGTAGGTACCCTAAACTAAAAACCGACCGAATATACCATACCACAACCACCATATTACCACCACCACCATACCATACCATACCATACCATACCATATTTGACCGAATTTAACTACCGCGATGTTTATGCCGATGATGGGCATTGACGTTCACGTTAATTTGGCCGCGGCATTACAAAAAATATAACTTCATTTCGGAAGTCGGTGGTAAAAAAACGAAATTTTAAAACCAAAGACACCGACTTCCGAAATTAAAGTTATTTTTCACTTTTGTTTTAAGTTTACGATATAATATCTAACGCGTGGACGCACGCACATCACGGCATCACGATACACAGGGAGGTAAAATGTTTGGAACTATTAGAAGACGGTTTTAAATTTGTTGACGTTAATTGTGCACGTATTTCCACTCATTTCATGGATGTCGACGTGCACGATAATATCGTTAAGATAGGTTAGAAATTATAAAAGTGCTGTAACCTAAATCCACTGAAATTACAAAGCAAGTGCTTGATTCCGGCAACTGTACGACTGCGACCGTATGCACTATTAGGGCCGGCGCACATCTGGCGGGGCGCAACGCAGCGCATTCTTCACTGCCAAACAAATATCGACCTTATTCCAGTTGAATTAAAGTTGAAATGAAAAAAAACTTCCATGAGCTCGAGAGCGCGTCTAAGCCGAAAGAGGCGCGCGTCTCTGGTTATTTATTCTCAACTTTATTTTTAGGCACGCAACGTTGTTAATTGTTAGGCAGTGACAACCACGCCGCGCTGCGCCTCGCCAGGTGTGTGCCGGCCCTAAAGTGAGCTGGTGAAAGCAAACCGTTTAACAAAATGTTCCGCATTCACTTGTTCACTAACTGCTTGCAGTGGCTAATACTACAGACTGTGTATGTTAACGCTTGATCTTGTTAAGGGGGCTGGCAGCAGAACAGAGGTCAAATGATTAATTATTTTATTTCCGTAAATATGTTTGTACAAACACGTCAACAATAAATATTGTTGTTAAAACTCATCTACTTATTTAAAAAAAAATATTTATTATCGAGTTCGGTGTTTCCTGTCTGACTACTCTGAGTAGAAACATCGAAACAAACTCAGAGGTTACCTAGTCTCTTGTCAATCAACCTGCTTAGCCTTTTCCCAACCATGTTGGGGTCGGCTTCCACTCTAACCGGATGCAGCTGAATACCATTCTTTTACATGGAGCGACTGCCTATCTGACATCCACAACCCAGTAACTGGGTGATACGATACCCCTTAGTAAGAATGGTTCTCAGACTTTCGGGCTTCTGACGACCCGTAACGACTGTCAAAGATCCACGAATGACAGCGGGGACCAACGGCTTAACGTGCTTGCCGAGGCACGGAGGAGTCTCGGTATGTAAAGATGGTCACCCATCCACTGACCCACCCCGGCAAGCGTAGCTTATCCTGATGGATCGACCCGTGCGGCTGTTTTTACTTAGCCACGAGCTCCTTACCTAGTTACCTAGTCTCTTGTATTCAGACATAATCTTGGTAAGATCATGTGAGGACCATATGTAGATTACTGCCTGAAATGTTCTTTTGAGGAAAGAGCTACTCGTACACAGATTTGAGTCGGTAGTTGTCCAGCATTTGTCAGTAATCGAATAGCCTGAACTCAGAAGTTAAAATTAAATTACAGAAGCTCAACTCAATAATCAATGAATCTGCCTAGCCTTTTCCCAACTATGTTGGGGTCGTCTTACAGTCTAACCGGATGCAGCTAAATACCAGTATTTTACATGGAGTGACTGCCTATCTGACCTCCACAACCCAGTTATGATACCCTTTGGTAAGACTGGTTTTCCGACTATCGGGCTACTGATGACCCGTAACGACTGTCAAAGATCCACGAATGACAGCCGGGACCAACGGCTTAACGTGCTTTCCGGGGCACGGAGCTGCGGAGGAGTCTCGGTATGTAAAGATGGACATCCAAGGACTAACATGGATCGACCCGAGCGGCTCAGTAATGTGTGTGTTTTAGTGTGACTTTGTTGTTATCATCATCGTATTTATTATTGGTATCAGCGAACTTTTAACTGCCCGATCAAAATAGGGTTACGTCTTTTTATTGGATCCATAATTGCCTATTTCCGTCTGCTGATGTAATTAGCCAAAACTAAAAGATTAATTTATGGCCGATTTTTCAATTGTCACATAACTTTTATCTGTGGAATAAATATGGCGATGGCGGTTTGACATATTTTCTATAGAAAAGCTGTCAAAACGTCAAAACATATTCCCCAGATAAAAATAATCCATCTAATATCTATCATATAAGCCAACGTTCACACGAACGTAAAAATATCGCGGCGATTTTTTTTCGCGCACTGGGTTTTGAACTCTGCTTAGTGCCGAGAGTTGAAAATCCAGTGTGTTTCTTCGACGCGCTGGGATGCACTCTGTTGTTGTTAGGTTGGATTTTCAATGCTCGGCTCAACACCGAGAGTTCAACTCAACACCAGTGCGCGATAAAATCCCGCCGCGTTATGTTTACGTCCGTGCGCACGTCGGCTAATATTAGGTCTTTACCTATGAAATTGCCGTTCTGCAGTACTGGCCATTTCAAATCAAAATAATTTTTGTTTGGCTAAGAATTCTAATTTCAAATTAATTTTATTTTAAAAACATGGATTTTTTTTTCCAAAAGTAGTCATTTGTTTATTGATTAGTGTTACATTTTCATCGCATTTCAATCTTTTTCGTCATCATGGATACGTTAAAAATTCGAGTAATTATGGAATATGAGTACCGTCGTGGCAGCAACGCGGCACAAGCGGCACGCAACATCAACGACGTTTACGGAGCTAACACTACAAACCAACGCACCACTTGTTATTGGTTTGCTCGCTTCCGTTCTGGAAATTTCGACCTGAAAAATGAACCTCGCGGTCATCCGAAGACTTTGGTCGACAATGACGAATTAAAGGCGATTGTGGAAGCTGATGATATACAATCTACGGCTGAATTAGCAGCAGCTTTCGACGTTAGCGTCAAAATAATATTGGTCCATTTGCGTCAAATTGGCAAGGTAAAAAAGCTTGACAAATGGGTGCCCCACGATGGCGATCATTGAGTTAATGATCGCCAGCGCGAAGTACGCGTCGAGACGTGCCTTGCACTGCTCAACAGACACACAAATGAAGGAATTTTGAACCGCATTGTTACCTGCGATGAAAAATGGATTCTGTTTGATAACCGCAAGCGCTCAGCAAGTTGGTTGGATCCTGGTTCAGCACCTAAACAATGCCCTAAACGAAAACTTACCCCTAGAAAAGTGATGGTCACTGTTTGGTGGTCTAGCGCCGGTGTGATTCATCACAGCTTCTTACCAAACGGGGTGGGCATTACTTCAGATGTGTACTGTGAAGAACTGAATACAATGATGGAGAAGCTGGCACATCTCCAACCAGCATTGGTCAATCGCTCGTCTCCGCTGCTCCTGCACGACAACGCGCGACCTCATACTGCACAGCAGACGGTCTCCAAGTTGCAAGAACTGGGGTTGGAAGCTCTCCGTCATCCGCCCTACTCACCAGATCTTGCGCCTACAGACTACTACTTTTTCCAGAATTTGGATAACTTTTTGGCGGGAAAAAAATTCAATACCCGAGAGGCAGTACAAAATGCCTTTGAAGAATTTGTTGCCTCCCGTCCAGCTGATTTCTTTAAGAAGGGCATCAATAAACTACCACTGCGTTGACAAAGATGCATTGATTGCATGGGTGATTACTTCGATTAATACAAATAAAAAATGCATGAAAAAAATTCGTTTAATTTTTTTCATACAAAACGGCAATTTCATAGGTAAAGAGAGATTAGAGAAGTTCTATAAGCAAATCTCTATAGAGAAAATCGGGCAAGAAACTCCAAGGACAGTCTTTAAAATTAAGATTATTACATCCTGGGTACCTACATTATTATTGTTGCTTAGTTCTAAATGTGAGCACAATGTAAAAAAAACAGTATCTATACAAAAATTCAAAATATAAGATTAAATTGAAACATAATTACCAGTCTATGTTAATAAAAAATAAATACAGGTGTCATCGATAAACGTAAAGTCAATATGTACCTCAATTAGCAGCTGTACTTCCTTCCAAAAATTATATCACAATTTAACGACTTATCACCGATTATCACGTCAAACTGATTGATATAATAGTATCACCACTTTTATTAGTAACACTTTGCACAGTCACAAAAATATATGATGATTACATAAATTAACTTCCGAACTCCCGGTGTCTATTTTAAAAATCGCTGTTCCCGAAAAAATACTAGGTACAGAAAAGAACTGTTATTTTATAACAGTGATTTTTACGAAGCGATTAAATTATTATTTTATTTTTACGTAAAAAATCTCGAAGTTTATTTTGTTTTTGTGTCACGCCATTGGTTACAATTTTCACGTGCGTTTGGCTCGCTTGTTTAACAATGACTGGTAGTAAGAGGCAAAGTTTCGTGAGAATTAGTGATTAAGTCATCATTTCCTTAACATTATTATATTGTATTACCTACTCTTCCTAATAAGGTATACCCAGTGTTAATAGGTAAAGTATGGCGGTTTAAAGTTTCCCTAGTGATAGGAATGACGTTGAGTAAAAGGAGTTCGAGGAGTTTCTCCCGAGGGTTATGTGGGGAAAAACCGTTGAAGTATTCGACAGTGAGTTAGCGGTCTAAAAGGATATGCCCTGCCTGTGTGACATCCGATTACGTATTCCTTGTTCCAAATCTGACAGTTTATACATAATTATGATACAACATGACGCCTTTTCCCCCGAAGGGTTAGGACAGAGGTGTACCTGTAGTACACCCACATTTTGCCGGATTCCGGGCTGCTACTGAGAAATTGCAGATGGAAAAACCCAATCTACCCCAATCTATCTAATCTATCTACCTATAACTATTTACCTGACCCGGGAAACAAACTTAGGACCACATGCTCAGCAGTAGTGCTTGCGATCTCTACACTACTATTTTTTAATTAGTACAAAAATAAATGGGGCTCTATCCGTACCCGTTATTGATCATATTTGTGTAGTCAAAAATCAAAAAAATGAAATTCCAAAATTGTCCACGAAAATTTGTCATAATTGGTAAATTCATAAATTTCATAATTGAATCAATCATTCAAAACAATTGCAACTAGAAAATACTACGCGCAGTGCTTTTCCATGATTAATGAATAACTACCATGTAGCCTGTACTTACAATATTTCCATAAACTGAGTGACATTTTGGAATATAAACAAACGCTAATAACTTTGCTGTTTATGAATATTATTTATTGGGACTTTACATATATAATAACAAGACCTTCTCTAATAAGCCCTTTAAGTATTTGTACTAATTAAAAATTAGTGGTGTATACCAACGAGGTCAATAATCGAGATGATTTACTTTATAAATTATTCAAATTCTTATTCTTGTATCCAACAAGGCAATCTACTATACAAACAGGATACATAAGATGATGAATTAAACAGATTTTGTATCCAATTACACAATCTGTCAGCCTAAGAATCAGTCATGATGCTTGTCGCCAGAAGTAGATGGTGTGATATGTGTATGACTTGATTACTTCCCGGACGGGAGCCCCTCTACTAAAAATGTTAAGCCGAGATCAGTGAACGTTAACTAGCACGACTTATACATGTTCCCGTCTCTATCTTGCACTTGTAGTTTAACAGTTTTGTGCTACGGTGACAGAAACAACGCTTAGCCAAAGTACGTATGATGTAACTGGTATGATGTTTACTGATCTTGGATTTAGAATGGTGTCCAAAATTTAATCCAAACTAAGATGTTTAAATATACTTACGATAGAAAGGACAAAGCAAATCGGCCTCTCTATAGTAGGTATCCTAAATCTATTTGAATACCGAGTACGAAAATTTTACGTCAGTTCATTCTTGTTTACATTCTTACTCTCAACCTGGTGCAAGAAAACGGTTACATAAATCTCCAGACCACCAAAACGGAATGAACGTTCGTTGGCAGATTAATTGCAACCTTGGAATTCTGCTCACTCCAGAAGCTTGAATGAGCGTGAATAATGGAGAAGAATAGAGATAAATTATCAGTATTGGAAGTGGTTCATCATTGCCAATAACGAATCGATCACGTGTTTTGTGTTGAAATCTAAATTATGGCTGGTAGGATAACCATGAAGCTCATTAAAAAAATATTTAAAATCTTTTTTCAAGACCGTACCTACTGATCTTTTTATTATTTTTGGATCTTTTATTTTGTTCTATAACAAAAAAATTGCAGTCCCATCGTTTAGACTCTGTAGACTCGTCATCTGTCTAGATTTTACCTTATTGGAACGAAGTTCTTTAACGCGGCTAGAGGTAGGAGTAAACTGATAGAAATACTCGTAGTAACGAAACGAAAAAGCGTTATGCCCGAAGAATTCAGTTTAAGGGGGATGCGCTGAGGTAGCCCGCGAAATTAAAATTTTCTTACGTTTTTTGCAATTTGTAGGTGGTCAGGTTGTATGTTGATAAAAATATGATTCGCGGCCGTGACCTCAAACCTCATGATTTCATGAAATCGCTAGATTTGAGATCAATTCTAACTTATGGAGTTGTATTGCTGATTTTAACGATTATAATTCTGTAAAACCATATTAGTTACGAACAAAGTAAAGAATTATAGTCATCAAAATCATCAATACAACTCTCTGAGTTCATAAGATCCTAATGGAAGACTATTTCATGAAATATTGACATTTGAGGATTATATTAACTTATGGAGTTGTATAACTGATTTTAATGATTATAAATCTGTAAATATACATTTTTTACGGTGGCGAATCATACTTTAATCAACATACACCCAGACACTGAGCTGCAAATTGCACAAATCGTAAGAAAATTTTAATTTCGCGGGCTACCTCAGCGCATCCCCCTTAAACTGAATTCTTCGGGCATAACGCTTTTTCGTTTCGTTACTACGAGTATTTCTATCAGTTTACTCCTACCTCTAGCCGCGTTAAAGAACTTCGTTTGTTTTTACAGATATACAATACAGAGCCACCTAGTATAAGTTTTTAGCTTCTAAAAACTGATACTAGATGGCTCTGCATTAATACATAATATTAGGTCTTTACCTATGAAATTGCCGTTCTGCAGTACTGGCCATTCAAATCAAAATAATTTTTGTTTGGCTAAGAATTCTAATTTCAAATTAATTTTATTTTAAAAACATGGATTTTTTTTTTCCAAAAGTAGTCATTTGTTTATTGATTAGTGTTACATTTTCATTGCATTTCAATCTTTTTCGTCATCATGGATACGTTAAAAATTCGAGTAATTATGGAATATGAGTACAGTCATGGCAGCAACGCGGCACAAGCGGCATGCAACATCAACGACGTTAACACTACAAACTAACGCACCACTTGTTATTGGTTTGCTCGCTTCCGTTCTGGAAATTTCGACCTGAAAAATGAACCTCGCGGTCGTCCGAAGACTTTGGTCGACAATGACGAATTAAAGGCGATTGTGGAAGCTGATGATACACAATCTACGGCTGAATTAGCAGCAGCTTTCGACGTTAGCGTCAAAACAATATTGGTCCATTTGCGTCAAATTGGCAAGTTAAAAAAGCTTGACAAATGGGTGCCCCACGAACTCAATGATCGCCAGCGCGAAGTACGCGTCGAGACGTGCCTTGCACTGCTCAACAGACACACAAATGAAGAAATTTTGAACCGCATTGTTACCTGCGATGAAAAATGGATTCTGTTTGATAACCGCAAGCGCTCAGCAAGTTGGTTGGATCCTGGTTCAGCACCTAAACAATGCCCTAAACGAAAACTTACCCCTAGAAAAGTGATGGTCACTGTTTGGTGGTCTAGCGCCGGTGTGATTCATCACAGCTTCTTACCAAACGGGGTGAGCATTACTTCAGATGTGTACTGTGAAGAACTGAACACAATGATGGAGAAGCTGGCACATCTCCAACCAGCATTGGTCAATCGCTCGTCTCCGCTGCTCCTGCACGACAACGCGCGACCTCATACTGCACAGCAGACGGTCTCCAAGTTGCATGAACTGGGGTTGGAAGCTCTCCGTCATCCGCCCTACTCACTAGACCTTGCGCCTACAGACTACTACTTTTTCCAGAATTTGGATAACTTCTTGGCGGGAAAAAAATTCAATACCCGAGAGGGAGTAGGTACAACATGCCTTTGAAGAATTTGTTGCCTCCCGTCCAGCTGATTTCTTTAAGAAGGGCATCAATAAACTGCCACTGCGTTGGCAAAGATGCATTGATTGCATGGGTGATTACTTCGATTAATACAAATAAAAAATGCATGAAAAAAATTCGTTTAAATTTTTTCATACAAAACGGCAATTTCATAGGTAAAGACCTATTATATAGCGAAAGGAACTTCGTTCCAACCGGCACCGGTTGCGTAACACATTATCAATCGGAGTTGGTTTCATTTTGACAGTTCAACAACATTCATTGCGTTATTTACGCTGTCGAGCAGACGAATTTTTCGAGCATATGAAGCATTGGACTAGCAATTTGTTTCTAATTGATTCAAATTCCGATTGATAATGTGTTACGCAATTAGGGTGCTGGTGTCCCACGACCTCCCGACTTTTATTATTTTACGTACAAAAGTTATTCCTTCATTTGAGGTCATAACAAATTGTCACTCTACCCAACATAGTTTTTCTGCCATCTATCCGTGAGTGATCAGCTAGTTTTTGACCGAGTCACGCTCCATCCGTGCGTAGCGTGAAGGTTGCTAACAGTCTTTTGTTTTTGCCACACCATCATTGATTATCATATCAGTAGCTTTTGCCCGCGGCTTTGCTCGCATTAATATAGAATTTGATAACCAATTCGGGTTGTACTCTGCTTGTAAAAATATAATGCAATCATGATTCGAAAGACATGTGGCGCCATCTATTATCATAAGAACGTTATTGTTGTTTTCTTCGGGAACAGTACTTTTTTTCGGGACGCAAGATACCCTATGTCAGTTTTTGTACGCCTGACAACGTATATTAAAAATTTCAGTATAATCGGTTCAGTGGTTTAGGCGTGCAAGGGCAACAAACAAACTATTACTTTCGCATTTATAATATTAGTTAGGTTATTGTTACTGAAAAGTTGTGCGGAAATCGGCTGTCATGGTATGGGTATGTGATGCGGAGGAGTGAGGAAAATGTCGTGAGGAAAGTTTTGCGTATGAATGTCGATGGCTATAAGAGTAGGGGAAGACCAAAGAAACGATGGATGGATTGTGTGAAAGATGACATGGCTAGAAAGGGGGTGACTACCGAGATGACGAATAATAGAGAAGTATGGAAAAAAAGGACATGTTGCGCCGACCCCAAATAGATTGGGATAAGGGATTATTGATATGATGATTAAAATGAGAGAAAACTTTCTTTGCATTGTTTAGATTCAATCTCTTAGTATTATATAATTGCATAGCACGTGTGAGCACTATGTAGCTACTATTAAGCTACCTTTTACTGGGTACGTCTTTCACTGACTTGAGTGTGCCCTGGCGGTTGAGAGTATGTCATGCTCACTCAAATGTCTCGCTGATGGTGGCGTGTGTGTTGGATCATTAAGTTCCCTTCAAAATGGTTGAGCTAAATGGTGCTGATCCATGCGTCATGTTCGTGAACGGGCGCCGTCAGTTGGGACTGGTCGTCTCTTAGCTGCCATGGCTTATTTTTAATTTTAATATTTAATTTAGTTGTTTTAGTTATTATCTTTTTATTACGGACGCTTTTTAACGTGCACGTCTTTCTACATTGTTCTCACATGTATATTTTCAACTTGAATGATGTAACCAATATTTTGTAAAAATATTATGATTTAAAAGAGTGTCCGTGGAGTTTCTTGCCCGTTCTTCTCCATAGGGATCTACTACGCTTTGGAATGGGCAACTAGCTTCATCTTTCTGACTGACCGACCCATTGACAATTCAAAAGTGCCTGTAATTGGTTTATTTGAAATAAATGCTTTGAGTTTGAGTTTGAGGGGCAGGAGAATGATGATGAATATTAGTTAGGTTATTAATGTAGATACTTAGGGTGAATTCGACCAAACTTTTATATTCAGCTTACGTCTTAATTTTCGAATAAATTTTGTATTTTTTACAGTTTCTCCATAGAAAAACTGTCAGTCTTCAATTTTATTCCACGGATAAAAGATATCCGACTTTGGTCAAATTAGCTCTTTGTAGTAGATAGTAGTAGTACTAACAGCCGCACGGGTGGATCGATCAGCACCTTAATTACGTAACACATTATCAACGGAGTTGGTTTCATTTTGAAACAAATTGCTAACCCACTGCTTCATATGTTCGAAAATTTTGTCTGCTCGACAACGTAAATAATGCAATGAATGTTGTTGAACTGTCAAAATGAAACCAACTCCTATTAATAATGTGTTACGCAATTAGGGTGCGGGTTAAGTTACGCTTGCCGCGGTCGGTCCGTGGATGGGTACTATCTTAACATACCGAGACCCATCCTTGCCTCGATCGGCAAGCACGTTAAGCCGTTGGTCCCGGCTGTCATTCGTAGATCTTTGACAGTCGTTACGGGTCGACAGAAGCCCGAAAGTCTAACAACCAGTCTTACCAAGTTGTATCGTATTACCCAGTAACTGGGTATCTGACCTCCACAGGTCAGCTAGGTAGTCGTTCCATCTAAAATACTGGTATTCAGCTGCTTCCGGTTAGTGCGCAACAGTTCAGGTTTAAAAGGTTTGGCAGCAGATGATGATGTCAAATATTCATCTAAACAAACCACTTAATAGGTATACATAATGGAAACAATATACAAGATGGACGCATAATTGTACTCGTCAAATGAGCCGATCGAGCGAAAATGCGCCGAACGAGCCAAAATGCACCGAACAACTGAACTGAACTGTGTTACTAGCTAGTTTTAAAACCTACTATAAATTGTAATCTGTGGAGAACGTAGTGGGTAGCATAATTGTTAAATGTATTATTTAAGTTATTTTGTCTATTTGTTATTGTGCTACTGTTTGTTTTCCCTAAATAAATAAATAAATAAATAAATAAATAAATAAATAAATAAACAAGCCTAAACGCATAGAATGAGCCAAAACGCGTCGAACAAGCTAAAACGGGAAACGGAAGTATGGGAATGGAAACTGAAGAGTCGGGGCTTATTGGCTGATTTGTCTGGAATTGGCTGCATCATCCGAAATGGTAGGTTAATCAAGGAAAATTAATCATGATGACGCAAACCTAACAAGATGCACTCTAGTAGCATAAGCATAATAAGATAGATGCAATACTTTTTATTTGAAGCTATGTGGTTTAAACTAACTACCCCCCTTCCCCTGGGATTTTGGGTTCATAAATTAGTTCATAAAGACGTTTGAGGAGTTAATCAGCCTTACAGCGTTCCCACTGCTGGGACACAGGCCTCTTCTCTGTGAGAGGGAGTGGGATGTAACTGTAATCCAACACGCGGGCCCAGTGCGGGTTGACAGATGTCACATGTCTTCGAAATTTTGGTTCTAGGACATGCCGGTTTCCTCACGACGTTTTCCTTCACCGTTTTGAGAGCAGTAGTGATGAAATTATTTACACAAACAAAGCGCCTGCCGGGGTTCGAACCCAGGACTTACAACTCTCTACGACTGCTCTCCACTCTAGTATCAACCAAATCAGACCAGCGGGGTAAATACGTCACACACTTTTAATCACAATCCGAGAGTTTTGATGAAAATTCCTAATACATTGCTTCAATGGGTTGAAAAATTCGTCTGCTCAACAATGTAACAACGCAATGAACGTGGCTGATTGTCAAAATGAAAGGCATTGCGATCGATTACCATTATATGTGTGTTATTACCCCACAAGTCCCATTCGTCTTTAATAAGTATGCCTAAACATCCAAAGTATAAAGAATTAAAAATTTACTTAACATTTATTTGTGTTCATTATTAGTAGGTACAGTATTTACATATTAAATAAACTAACAGATTTAAAGTAATAATATGTGCATGGTATATAAAAAAGGAGGGGAAAGGATCATAGGGCATCAAAAAATTCGTCCGCATCGCTGTCAACAGGAAAAGTGCCCAAAAGGCTGGCAGCATTGCCACGTTGTATGGAAATGCTGATTCTTTGGCCAGAAAATAAGCCATGCATTACATTGCAATACATTTATGCATATAACTTCGTATACGTAAGAATAATTACCAATGTAATACAAACTAAAACCTTCCTGAAAGTATGCAGATTACGTTAGTGAAAGAATCATCAAAATTGGTTCATTCGTTTTTGAGAAAATCGCGGACATACAAACGTACATACATACATACGAGTCGAATACCGAACCTCCATTTTTGAAGACAGTTATAGACATTAATAAACTCGAGGATCTTATAGAAGAGTAGCGACTCGCCGCTGCTTCGCACAGTTTTTGTACAACTTAATAAAATCTAGAGATATCATTATTTTAAGTAGGAATGATCAATAATTTATGTCTTACCAACATAACATATGAAGTCCGTTTTCCCCGGAGGGTTACGCAGAGGTGTACCATCGTACGTGTATTATAGTCTTAGAATATGTAGGAGGATATACCGCTGGATGCTGGAAGCACAGAACCGTCGAAGTGTTGGTACTTTGGGGAGGCCTATGTCCAGTAGTGGATGTCTTTCGGCTGAAATGATGGTAGAACTAGCACTTCCCGCGCCCGCGTGGATATCGGAAAATATTCCACGGGAACGTGCTACTAGAAATCCTTCCTTATTCCTTGTCTACATTATAAAGGCAACCTCTTTGCATCAGCTTTCTAGGTTCAAGGGTTTGAGCTGGGCGTTGATGAGTCAGTCAGTCAGCCAGCCAGGACTTCTCTTTTTATTTACATAGATAAAGGCTACCGATCATCATGTCAGCCAAAGACAAGGTTACCTGAAAACCGGTAGGATAGCATCACCATAAATGGGTACACATTTGCTTCTGCTCTTCACGAAAATTGCGGCCTTCGTTCGTCAACCCGTTAAGATACAATAATAGTCCAGAAAACGAGCATAAAAGGGTTGAGGAGACACCCGGGTTTGAACCGGGGACCTCTCGATCTGCAGTCGAATGCTCTACCACTGAGCTATATCTCCTGTGTACTCTACACAAGAAACTGCGGTCACCAATCCGTCGGCAATTGACTTTTTAACTTACTGAAAGGAATACTTCTGTAGCAGCTCGTAATCTGGATTTATGCCCGGTTGTTGGCAATAAACATTAAGGTCTAGTGCGTGGTACCTACTCGCAACCGGCGTGCGTGTATGAACAGATGAATGTACGGAAACGAAGCCTAGCCTGCAGGTGGCGCTCTGTAGTTTCTGCCTAACCCCATGGAAAGAAGGCGTCAGTTTATGTAAACATGCTAGAAATAGGACTTGAATGTAACTGCCGAAATGTGTGTGATTTTAGTGAAGTCCTCTCCGTTTCAACCAACTTCAAAAAAAAGGAAGTTATCAATTCGACACGTATGTATGTAATATTATTGGAACTGCAATATATTCACATGTGATAATCTATTAGGCCTTCCAAACTGATATACAAAATTTATAGGTGTATGTGTGTAGGCATGTTTGTATGAATGTTTGTCCACACATTTCTCCGAAACTATTAATCGAATTGCGACCATTTTTATTTTTATTGGCTTAAATTTACTTCAACTTAGGGAACAGTGTAATGGCAAGAAGTGTGACGGCCTGGCTTATTGATACGAGCTACGGGTGCGGTGTCAAAGCTAAAACATGTCAAAGCCTTGGTCAAATTCTAATGCAATATTTACAACAAAACTATTAACTACTTATTACAAACATATATTCCATTTTTTACTTAAAACTAATAATTACGAAATAAAAAAGTAATAAAAAAAAAAATTAAACCGACTTTAAAAAGAAATTACTTAGGTGACTCAAAATTAAGAAATAACTTTAATTTCGGAATTCGGTGACCAAAAACCAAAATAAAGATCCCAAGACGCCGATTGCCGATTTTCTTGTCACAAATAATAATAATAATAATAATAACCCCACCGCCGTATCTCTACGTTGACGTCGTGGTGGGGCTTGCGCGCTCCGAACTCTGGGTCTGTACCGGTGGAGTTTACTTTGCCGAAACAGGTCTAGGGGAGGAGCCAGACCAAGAGAGATACGTAAACCCGCAGGGCAGCATGTGGCGAGCTGTTGGGCAGTAGCGACCCCACGGACCCTATTTTCCGGGAGAAGTCTTGTTCCTTACCTCTGGCTTGCCTTTATTGGCCGGCTGGAGTGAACACTGACGGGAACAGAGCTCCCACCTCATTCTTGCCTTTATTGGCCGGCTTGAGTGGAGATTCGCAAGAGCAAACGTGCTCGGAGGAAGGAAGTATTCCAGTAAGTGCTTGTAGGGATCTTGACCATCTTCCGGGCTCTGGGATTGTTCTGAGAGCCGTGGAATACCTCTCCACTCCTCAAGCACCTCAGGACATGTTGCCCCTTGTCGCTACGTCACTATGTGCTAGCGACCGTTTCCGGGGGCCCACTATTGAGTGTGCAAGTCACCCCCTGCCAATTTATCTGTGTATATTATATAACATTGGTCAGGCAGGGGACATAGTTCTTCCATAGTTCAAGGTACCCAATCCATGTAGCCACCCAAACCCATAGGCCCAATGTGTTTTGTTGCCATGTTCTGCAATAGTCCTGCACCAACCGGGGGTTGTCCTTGGGTGCACTTGCATAGTGCATACAGGGATAATCGTCGGCTGGTGCCTCCTCGTCATTTGAAATTGTCTAAGGGGCCTCTGCGAGTTGGCTTCGGCCCCTCGTACGCCTTCCAAAGGTCCGGGACCCCAGGGTCCCGAGATAAGCCAAAGACAAAAAAGAATAAAAATAATAATAATTTATTTGCATCAAATTTAACATTTAACATTAGATACATGTTACTACATACAATTTAAGGAAATTAAACAATATTGTGGCGACACCAACACCCTTGCTAAGTTGTCAAGACAACTTGTGTTAAAGATGCTGGGCCCGACCCTTTAGTGGATGTTTCTTAATTGTAATTAGTTACATACATGCCATTTACAAAATATATGACTAGTCCATTATGCAGCATAAGTAAACGGGCAAATAAACTATTTAGAAAAGAAATAGAACGAAAACAAAAGTAATATATGGTATGAGCAGAGTAATGTAGTGTGTGTGTGTGTGTGTGTACGTGTGTGTGTGCGTGCGTGTGTGTATGTGTGTGTATGTGAGTGTGCATGTGTATGAGCATGCCTCTAAACTAGACTAAAAATCACTTGAATTTAGTTTATTCCTGTCAAACGACGATTTCCCATTCTAAAATTGACTAAAGTGACACAACTTAACTATTATTATTTTAGTTCGACAGCACTAAGATTGTACGGCGTTATTAGTTTAGTGAAAATGGCAATATTGCTATTCTGAATTTGACTGTTTTCACCAAAACTTTTAATAGTGAAACTAAATCAGACTATGTTTAATCGCGATTAAAAAGGTGTGGAACAAAATTAGTTGACATGAACTAAAATTCACACAGAAACCTTGACTTCGGGTGCAAAAACAGCAGTGTATTTTTTTTCTTTTCTTTTGCATATATCTCGAAAACGATGAGTCCTATCGCAAAAATAATGAAAATTTGGCCCCCCTATAAAAAACACTTAAACCCCTATAACTCAACATGTAGGAACCAAAAAAAAGGTACCTACATTACATATAAAACACGTTGAAGCTGCCTCCTCACTGCGCCCCTCCAGCTCTTAAAGATATCTGACCCGGTAACGACGGCAATGTCGGTGAACAAAATATGACAAGCCTTGTCACTTCATAGTGATTTCGTTAGTTCCAATTAAAGCCACCGGGTCAAATATACTACAGGCACTATAAAACGCGGAGTCACGATTGTCAAACTCGATTTCAGTTGTGTCAAAATTGTTATTAAATTTAGAGGTTTTTTTTTTACAGAATAGCTCTAAGATTCTCATAGCAAAAAGTAAGGAATTTTAGTGATAGTTTAGTTAGTTTAGTTCGGCGTACAACAGAATCGGCGCCACTGAAGTTTTTTTTATAATTTTGAGTTACTTAAGTAATTTATTTTTGAAGTCGGTTTATTTTTTTAAAAGCCTTATTTGAATTGCAATGAATGTATGTATTTATGTTCGCGTGGAATCTTGCTACTCGATTTTGAAGCAGATATCTTCAACCGATTGAGCTGAAATTTTGTATACACGTTTAGTTTGGATGACAATACACTATAAGCTGTTGACGTCATTCTAAATCCAATATGGCGGACCATAAAAGAAGGCGGAATAGTTATTTTTAATGCAAATGTATTAAAAATAACTTTTCCGCCATCTTGATACCCATATTGTAGAAATCTACAATATGAGTATCAAATGAAAGGGCTTGTTGAGAGTAACTCGAAAAATAATGTGACGTCATTTTAAATCCAATATGGCGGAATAGTTATTTTTTATGCACTTCTGCAATATGGGTATCAAATGACAGGGCTTGCCGAGAATAATTAGAAAAATATTCTGACTTCACTCTTAATCCAATATGGCGGACTTTTGAAGTTTTTTATGCTTTCCTATAGTACCTAACCGGCAAACGACCTTGCAACAATGAAGCGTTGAATGAGATGAACAGACTCGGAAAACTAGCCAGCGATACCTAAAAGTAAAAAATAAATTAAAAGCATAAAACCATATTTAAAAAAAGCTTTTATTTAATAATAATAAATAATAATAATAATAATAAATTTTAATAATAATAAAATCACGGACGCTTTTTCCGGGCCCTACATGGACCCGACGTAGATTTGTTAGCGTCCGTAGCCTGGCTGCGTTCCGGTGACCTCTTTGGGGAAACCGAAGGTTTTGTCTGTGCAATTATGGACGAAGTTATGATGACGAACAACTACCGGAAATATATTGTGAAAGACGGCACGGTTGACATCTGTCGGGCATGCCACCGTCCGGGAGAATCAATCCGACACATTATCTCCGGGTGTTCTCGTCTTGCTAACGAAGAGTACTTGCATAGACACAACCTTGTAGCCAGGATTATCCATCAGCAACTTGCACTGAAATACAACCTTGCGGAATCGGAAGTGCCGTACTATAGGTATGTGCCCGACCCAGTTCTCGAAAATGGAAATATCACATTGTACTGGATCAAACTTTAAAAGTTTTTAAAAAGAGACTCACCACCTTATTGTTAAATAATTGTTATTACTCGATTCAAGAATTCTTAAATGATCTTTCTATTAATTAAATTTATGTTGAATTGAAATTGAAAATTTGAAATTGAAATTGAAAATTGAAATTGAAATTGGTAAATGTTTATTTGTCTCAAAGCAGTTACATTGATTATATATGAGACAGCCCCAGTAAGTAATGAATGAATGTTACTAACGTTATATTAGTTTTAAGGTTATCGTGAGCAAATGTCGCTCATAAATGTTTGTATGCCTAAGTAGGCAGAATGTACAAGGATTCTGTATATACCTGTAACACCAATTGTAAACACCTACATTCTATACAAATAAATGATTACTTACTTACTTACTTACTTACTTACTGGGATCGATCCATCATCACTGACAGGACTATTGTTGCCAATAAGCCTGATATAGTGGTGGTGGATCGAACAGAGCGGCGCACAATGATTATTGACATAACGGTCCCGCATGACGGGAACCTCGTGAAAGCCGAGAAAGATAAACAAATCAAGTATCTTGACTTGGCTCGCGAGGTTGTCGACATGTGGGATGTGGACTCAGCGATCATTGTGCCGATAGTCGTATCAGCCAATGGCTTAATCGCTAAGAGCCTCGACCAACATCTAAGGAGGCTCTCGTTGGGCAGCTGGATTAAGGGCCTGATTCAGAGAGCGGTACTTCTGGACACGGCGCGCATTGTTAGGAGGTTCCTCTCCTAGTTCCTAGTTCCTAGTTAGAAGGTATGGTTTCCGCACTTAGTCCTTCATGTGGACCATTGTGCGTGGGCCATAGCGGCCTTCAGGGGGAGTGGGGGGTTATTCCAACCAGCCCACCTCATTCCAGAAGTCGATCAAGTCTCCAAGTCTGTTCAAAACATCTGCGAAAGATCTGGGTGTTCCAAGAGTTTTAGTTCTAATCTGGGTGACGCCTGTGCAATCAAAGAGCACATGCGTTACGGTTTCCTCAGCCTCCAGGCAGGCCCTGCACAGAGGACTGTCCGTTATTCCCATTGTGTGGAAGTGTTTGTTTAGTGAGCAGTGTCCTGTGATAGTTCCCGTCACCAGGCGCAAACTATGCCTGTCCAGGCGTAACAGACGTCTGGTTAGCTTGCCATCTATAGATGGCATGGCCTCCCTAGACTGCCTGCATCCTGGTGTCGAGGACCACCAACTCTCCGCCTGTGTATGAGTGGACTCCTGTAGCCACCTGCGTAACTGGTTGAAGGGGATGGGTACAATTGGTTCAGGTCCACAGACTGACGTGCTAGATGCTCTCCTAGCTAAATCGTCAGCTGCGTCATTACCCAGTGATCCGCTGTGTCCTTTTATCCATTGCAGTGTCACAGTATTGCGGTTTGATACCGCTATACGCTCCAGTGCAATGTGACATTCTAGTGTAAGTCTCGAGGAGATGTGTTTTCTCTGTAAGGATTGGAGTACGGAGGCACTGTCGGAGAGTATACGTATACGAGTATCCGTAACTCTCCTTGCCTCTATGGCGTAAGCCGCTTGTATAATGCCCACACACTCTGCCTGGTAGACAGTGTTGAACATTCCCAGCGGGCTGGATATGTTAATGTTGAGGTCGTATGAGAAGACTCCGACTCCGGTTCCGGAGTCGGTCTTAGATCCGTCGGTGTATACTCTCAGCTCTTGCGGGCCTGAGTAGTCACACCGTTCTTCTGTGAGTATTATGTTATAGTTCTTTTGAAAGTAGTGTTGTTTCGGTGCTCTATCGCATGGTGACGCCATCATTGGTTGTCGTTTGATCGCATCCTCCTTTATGCGTGTATGCTTGATTCTAGAATCATTACTCAAGGTTCCTGCTATATGGAGCCTAAAGGCAGCCAGGGCTGCCTCCTCTCGCACGATAAGGTGCAGTGGCGGCAATCCCAGCATTACCTGTAGTGCGGCCGTGGGTGCCGTTCTTATGCAACTAGTGATCGCTACGCATGCGAACCGCTGCAGCTTTTCGAGATCTCTCCGGGCTGTGCTCAAGTCTGTCCTGGGCCACCAGACTAGTGAGCCATATGTGATGATTGGTCTGATAACAGTGGTGTATAGCCAGTAAGTGACCTTGGGGCCAATCCCCCAATTCCTGCCGAGCAAACGCTTGCATTGCCACAGGGATATACTGGCTTTTGTGATGATGTAGTTGGTGTGTTTAGCCCAATTCAGCTGTTTGTCCAAAAAGATGCCCAGGTATTTGGTTTCAGTTGATAGGCTTAGGGTAGTTCCAAAGAAACTTGGTAGTTGTAATGTTGACAGCTTCCTCTTTTTTGTGAAGAGAATCAGCTCGGTTTTCGTGGGATTCACTGATAGTTTGTGTTTGCTGCACCAGTCCTCTACTATTTTCAAAGCTTGGCGCATAAGATTACATAAGGTGTTTTCGTGGGTGCCATTTATTATTATGGTTAAGTCATCGGCGTAGCCTACGGTGTAATAACCTTTGTCATTGAGGGTTTTAATGAGGCTGTCAACAACCAGGTTCCATAACAGCGGAGAAAGGACTCCCCCTTGCGGGCATCCCTTTGCCACAATGGCCCTTGTGCTGTCGTTCACTGTTACCTGCACAGCTCTTAGTTTGAGCATGTTGGTGATCCAACCTCTTAGTGTCAAGTCTATGCCATGTCTGTCGAGGGCCATGTTGATGCTGTCAAACATGGTTTTGTCAAAGGCGCCCTCTATATCAATGAAGGCAGCCAATGATGAGCATTTGTGGTCCACTGCGCATTCAATTTTGGATACTACACTGTGCAGTGCAGTTTCAGTTGATCTGCCAGTGGAGTATGCATGCTGTTGTTTATGGAGTGGTTTTACCCGAAGAGGTCCATCACGGATATACCTGTCACAGAGTCTCTCGAGAGTTTTCAGTAAAAATGATGTAAGGCTTATAGGTCTATAAGCCTTAGGTTGTGTATAGTCAGGTTTTCCAGGTTTGGGTATAAAGATGACTTTCACTTCGCGCCATGCAAGGGGTGTGTATCTGAGTGCAATGCAGGCTCGATATATCTCTAACAGCCATGGTGTCAAAAGATCCCCTCCCCACTGCAGTAAGGCTGGGAAAATGCCATCCAGTCCTGCAGCCTTATATGGCTGAAAGGAGTCGATAGCCCACTTTATCCGGTCTTTTGTTACTATGTTGTGTGCTCTAGACCAATCTTGCTCCGTTGGGGTCCATTCTGATTCACCCTCCCACGTCCTGTCCTCTAAGAGTCTACAGTCTGGAAAGTGGGTCTCAAGAAGGACCTTGCTAGTTTCTTGGTCGGTCGTTGTGTATGAATTATCGGGTTTTTTCAGCGCGCCAAGAGTTCGGTCCTGATCGGTTGATAGGATCTTTCTTACCCTTGCGGCTTCATTATTTGTCTCAATTGATTCGCAGAATCTCCGCCAGGCGGTTCTCCTGGCAGTTCTGATCTGCTTCTTGTATGTGTATTGTGTCTCTTTGTATATCTCCCAGTCATCCGGGAGTCTAGTGTTTTTTGCTCTGTTGAATTGTCTACGTAATGCATCTCTGAGTTTACTAAGTTCAGCATTCCACCAGGGGTTTCTCTCACCCTTGGTTTGTGGCTCTCTTAGTTTACAGCATGCATAGTATGCTTCGATTAGGTATTCTGATAATTTTGTCACGGTATATTCCAGTTGTGCCTGGTCTCTTATGGTTACCTGTGATAAGTGTCTAACTAGTAGTGAGGCTAGGAGCTGTTTAAACCTGGGGACATCAGTGCGCCGCGGGTTTCGCCTCGATATGGGTTTCCTTGTGTTGGTTGTTAGTGTAAAGCGGATCCTTCTATGATCTGAGCAAGAAGGCTCGTCCGACACGTGCCAGTTTGCAATAAAATTAGCCGCGTTTTCTGTAGCGAGTGTTAAGTCAATTATTGTCTGACCTCGAGCTGTGACCCAAGTGGGTTCTGAGCCGCGGTTTACAATGTTAAGATTAGTAGAGAATAAATAAGTGGATAATACCTCTCCTCTGGGGTTCGATGCGTCGCTGCCCCAGAGTGGATGGTGGGCATTTGAATCGGTGCAAATGATGAGGTCCAATTTTGCGTGCTCGCAGTGCTGCACCAGGTCGGCCATCTCCTTCGGAGGACACTCAGCATCCTCCCCCGGCATGTAGACCGAGGCCAGTACAACATCTGGTATATCGCCTACAGTATTGAGCCTGATAGCTGTCAGGTCTCTGGAACAGAATTGGGTAAGTGGTGTGATGGGAATGTCTTTAGGTATGTAAGCACAGGTTCTTGGTTTTTCTGAGCCATGTGTGTTGAGAATTAGCTTACCTCCGATGTTACCGAGGCCGCATATTCTATTATTTCTGATCCACGGCTCTTGGATCAGAGCTATAGTCTGGGTCTCTACCTCCAGCGCCCTGCGTAAACTAGCCGTGGCAGTCTGGCTATGCTGGAGGTTAGTTTGGATGATATTGAGGGTTGTTGACGGTGGCAAGGTGGGGCTAGTCGGAGATGGATCCATCTGATGATCTACCCCCTACCCCCACCCTGTTCTGGTCCTCGTGTGGATCGCTCGGCGACGAAGCTAGAAGCTTTTCGCTCCAACCGGGCGATGTAGGCTGAGTCGGCTCATCGTCATCCATTGCCGCACGAGCCATGACCTCCTCCAACTGTGCCATGTCCGCGTCCTCTGTCCGTGTCGTCGTCTGTGTCGTTGTCTGTGTCGTCGTCTTTGTCGTTATTGCGTTCGTGCTGTCAGTCTGGTCGCCAGAGGGTTGGACCGTGGGCCAGAAGCGCAAGTATATCGACCCAAGTAGGTACGATATCCGTCGCTCCCTGGCCCAGACCCTATCAACATCCTCCAGTGGCACACCCAGGGTCAAAAAAGTCCCGTAGTTGTCGCCACCGACGGTTGTTGCCCTATATAGGGACCACCTGGCGATGTCGTACCAGGTATTCTGACGAATCAGAATACCTTGGAGCCGGGCTACGTCACCTGTATAACGAGGGACGAAAAGCGCGGCTCGGGCACGGGTGGGTACGTCTGCTTGTCTCAGTACTGTCAGTGTGTTTTCAGTGTCCGGTAGTCTAATTTTCGAAGCGTTTTGAGTCAGCCAGGTTAGGGCGTTTTCGTCTTCGCACCATATCTGCACCGTGCCCTCCGCTACCCGTGGGTATCCGCGGAAGGCCGGGAGTGGTGCTGACGAATCCGTATCCATCAGCATATCCTCAAGACTCTTCTTAATAAATTCTGCTTCTTCTTTAGTCAGGTCTCTGGAGGGCGGAGGGAAACAGATAGCTACGGCCAACCCCGAAGGAATGTCCTTCGTGGCCCGCGCGTAGGTTTTCCGTTCCCCCTGAGCGGAGTGGACCCTCACACGTTTGGAGTCCCCTTGGATCGCACTCGGAGAGGCCGTGTCGTCGGGGCGCTCCCTCTTTACCGGCCCCGAACCGCTTGGTCCAGGCTGCGGCTCAGAGGTGCTTGGCAAGGCATTTGCTGCCAACATCCTCTTGTGCAAGGCTCCGCCCCGCCTTTTCCTCTTGTGTCTGGGTCGAGTTGGGTCGTGGGTCCTGTCCGTAGACTCGGGTCGACTGGCGACCCTGGCAGACTCTGTTGTGTTCGGGGACTTTTCGCGCCGGGTTTCCCCTACGCGTACTTGTCCCTGTCCACTTATCACCGCGAGCGGGGACTTATCGCGCCGGGTTTCCCCTACGCAGACTTGCCCCCGCTCACTTGGTTCCGCGTCCAGCCGCTTTTCGCGCTGGGTTTCCCCCTCGCGTACTTGCGGCCGGTCGCGTACCTCCCCTTCGGCGTCCGATTGCGCTTCGCGCCGGCTAGTGCCTACGCGGATTTTGCGCTTTCGGTCGCCTAATTCCTTCTCCCGGGTTAAGATTTTTCCGCGCTTTTGTTGCAGCAGGCGTACTTCATCAACCGGGAGAGTGGTAGAGCTGCCAGGCCCGTCCTCCTTCCCAGTCCTTCTTTGTGCGTGTGTCAATTCGTCTAGCCTGACTTCGATCCTCTCACGCTGGAGTGCCAGCGTGCGAAGTTCGCCGTCTAGGCTCGCGATAGGTGCTTTGTCTTGGTCGTTGTCTGGGTTATAGGTGACGCTCTTTCTCACGATGCTCTGTTGCCAGAGGCTCGTGGACGTCATAGGTGCGTTAGTCGCAACCAAAGTTGGGTTTGTTGGCGCATTGGTCGCAGCCGTGGTCAAAGTTGTTGGCGCTTGTTCAGCAGCCTGAGTTGTTGGCGCTTGTTCAGCAGCCGGCCGCGCTGTAGAGCACGGCACCAAATCGCAGTTGGGTGCCCCCCCCAGATTACGTTGGGAGCTGACCGCCATAGCGGTGTGGGATTCCCCGGCTTGGCCGGGACCCACCTGGGTAATACTTTTGTCCTGCTGCTTCATGGTTTCGGAGGGTGGGCTTTTGGATAAGAGGTTACCCCTCCTCTGGGACCGACAGGATATAGGGATGGGAGGGAGGGACAATTTAAGGATAAAGAGGTCAAGGGTTGTAAGGTAACCCAGGCCTGGGAGTTGACCTGGGATTTAGGATCGATGGGAAGATCAGGATAGGAGGGAAAGGACTTGTTTAGGATTATGAGTACACACGGCTACACACCGAGCCACTCCCCCCCCCCAAACAGACCGACCCAACACTATACAGATGTGAGATCAGCCCGCAAGGGGAAAGCGCCGCCCGGTATGCAGCCATGTGTACATGGAACATGGAAAAGGGGTTTATAGGTTACCCTAAGCCTGTGATTTGACCTTCGGGAACTTCTCTTGTCCGGGATCTTTTTCAAGATGCTTCGGCCACGGGATCGACCTGACAGCCGATCCCGCAGCCGGAGTTGGGCTATCCGCAACCTGCCCACCCGCTCGGTTGCAGGAGAAGAAGTGCCTGGCAGCCTGGGTCGTCCCACTGCTGATGCACAGATGCATAAGCGTTGGGACGGTCCAGCGCACCCCGAGTTCCTCTCTCTGGAGCCCTGACCGCCGGTAGCTTGGACCCTGTTCCCGATACCGGTGGGCTACTATGTTTTATATTTTTAAATGTTTTTTTTTTTTATTTCATGTTTTTATAAAAAAATATTTAAAAATGTGAAATATATGTATATAAATGGAATAAAGGAAATAATAATAATATATTTATTTCAGACCATAAGTCCATAAACAACACCCAATACAATTTTATACACAAAAAACATACATAAATACATGAACACACATAACTACACTAAAAATACACTAAAACAATTTACTTAAAATATTGGAATGACGCACGATGAGTGGTCATCCATTGCCACATCAATGGACTGTCTGTCCTGTCGGCTAGTGTAGCCACCAAGCTGTTGGTGAAAGCTTGTCGCGAGGTTTGCGTAAGTACTTGTAAGTATTTAATTAAACTAAAATTTTAAAAAAAAAATAAACTTAGCAGACTAATGCCTGTTTTCACCAACCTTAAGTGACACTTAAATGAATCCCTAAATATTATTGCACTGTTACATTGTCAACTCTCGGTGCTGTTAAATCTAGTGTTGAAAATCCAACAGTGCACTTTTATTTAGAGATTCATTTAAGTGTCACTCAGGGTTGGTGAAAATTGGCACAAGTTACTCAATTAATAGGTACTAGTTTATTTACACAAGTAAATCGCGCGACAAGCTTTTATGATCAATAAATTGTGTATATTGAGGTTATAAGTTGATAGTAAAAATTTTAAAAGAAAATTTTATTTTCTTGTTTTTAGAGCATTTAAAATATAAAAGCTTTTTTTAAAAAAGATTTTTTGTTTTTAATTTTATTAAATTACTTTTTTAAGATCATGACTAAAGATCGGTGCACACTCCTTCGCGATATTATTTTCTGATGTAGGTCAAACAAATACATATTATATCTATATCCGTTTCCATTTCCAAAGACTTCCTTTTTTACTTGGCTCCAATCACTCGGCCCGTATATGGCTAACACATCATTAGTGACTTGACTTGCATTTCTAGAGTGCCAGACACATTGCTTGAAACTTATTATAGAAGCTTAGGGTATTGATAATCTGTAGTTGCTGCGATTAAAATAATCAATAAAGATAGGGATCAAGGGATATAGGGGTTAGGAGGATAGGGAAGGTAGGGATGGGGATCTTTTATCTAAGTTACATCTTTGAATGTGGGATTATTTGAGTGTCCTACCGAATTTTGTTTTCGTTTTCGGTGTTCGGCAACTCTCGGCTAAAATATAAATTTTCAGCAACTGTTCGTTTTCGGCCGAAAAAAGTATTATATTCATCCGTCGTCGTCGCTGAAAATAATTGAGTGCCAGCGAGTGAATATTTTCAATTAATTTATTCGCGTTTCGCAATTCATATGTAACAAAATGCGCAATTAATAAGAAAATGCAGAAAAACATTCCTTTCCTCGCTTATAACAAATCTGATTATTTAATTTAATTTTTTAAGGACTAATTTATTAAGGTCCCTTCGATGGGTATTAGGTCTCCTTCAGTAATTTCCATGCTTTGCCATGCAGCCATGATTTGCCAACCAATTCCTCTACCTCGTCCATGCCAACGTTCTGCTGGTCTGCCTCTTCTTTTCTTTCGGTGTCAGCCTTTCTAAGAGTCCATTCGTCGTGGTATAGGTATGCCCAAATCAGCGGACCTATGCAGCACACGTCATCGGCTCCTTGTGGTGTTATCGTAACAGGCAAGGGGTAGTGTTTTACAAGATAGTTGGGGCCTGGGGGAGGCGCGTGTGATGAAAGGTAGGGAACCCCTGCTAGATGGTCAGATGACACTATTTAATGATAGTTGAGGTAGGTCTGTACCAAGATACCGTGGCCCTGGCACGGGCAGCTGAAGGAGCATGGGTGGGTTTTAGTCAGTAAAAGTCTGACACGCCCTCCCGCTCTGCCCAGAGCGGGAGAAGTCATTTGATGATTTCCCATCCACAAAAAAAAAAAGGTCTGTACAAGATGAAGCCTAAATGCGGCTGTTACGTACATAACTGAGCAAAGAGAAAATTAGTTACGGTTGCAGCTAATGTTGTCTTTGACAATTTAATAAAAAGTTGAATGTCAATTTGCCAATCCTACATACTTGGGCTATCATCAAAACAAGTTTAAAAATTCTAAACGTCATCCTAATGCAAAACATATCTACCTACCTACTTAGCTCTGAGACCGTGTGAATAATGCAAAATAATGCAATGGAAGACTTTTATTTAATAGCTTCTGGAAATTGATTAGGAAGGGAATGATCGTGACATCCTGGACGCCTTCTTAGATACTACTCAATAAACGTGCTCTGTTTGAGTAGTTTTGCATCTTATTAAATTGTAAATAGCGCCATCTACTGCCAAGTTAAGGGTTTAGAAAATAAATAACGTTACAAAATAACGTTTTTTTTTTTCGTTATTTTTGGCAGAGGGTTCTTAGCAGATTCTGCGTTAGTGGATGGCCATACCTGATGGACAGGTACCACCACTTTAAAATACCAGCCTGCTGCTGTCCCACTGCAGGGCAAAGGCCTATTTTCATACAGAGAATACCACGCTTGCTCAAGATGGGTCGACGATTTCAGATTCAGAGTTATAGCTGTGCTTATACTAACTATAATGTCCAGTGTTAATTGCGTAACACACTTTCTTTCACAATTGAGAAGCTCGTGGCTAAGTAATAACAGCCGCACGGGTTGATCCATCAGGTTAAGCTACGCTTGCCGGGATCGGTCCGTGGATGGGTTACCATCTTTACATACCGAGACTCCTTCGTGCCTCGGAAAGAGCACGTTAAGCCGTAGGTCCCGGCTGTCATTAGTGGATCTTCGACAGTTACGGGTCGTCAGAAACCCGAAAGTCTGAGGGGTATCGTATTACCTAGTTAATGGGTTGTGGAGGTCAGATAGGCAGTTGCTCCATATAAAATACTGGTATTCAGCTGCATCTGGTTAGACTGGAAGCCGACCCCAACATAATTGGTAAAAGGCTAGGCAGATTGATTGACTTTTTTTCACAATTCGAAGCAGCTTGATGGAACTTCTTCACCCAGGAGTCAGCAACCTGCGGCTGTTTCGGTGTAAAGTTGCGGCTCTCCAGTTCCATACCGTTACTGTTACTGTGTCTCCAGTTCCATACGCAAAAAACCAGCCAAGTGCGTGTCGGACCACGCACAATAAAGGGATACGTAGTTGAAAAGAATTTATCCCAAAAACAAACTTAACAATGTAATCCCAAAAAAATATTTTTTATTTGTGATAAAATTACAAATGAACAATTTTTGAACTTTTTCCTTTATTTGTGCAGCGTGACCTTGCTTCTTGCCAAATTTTATGATTCTATGTCAACGGGAAATACTCTAATCTACATATAGGTTTTGGGTTACTTGCGAGTATCAAAATATATCGCATAAATGGCCGTTGACTTAGAAGCTTGATTTTTTAGAATACTAAAGGACGAAAGACCTACGTATTTGATATTAATTTCAAATTGAAATTGATACCTCCACGCGTTCCTGAGAAAAAGGGTCTTGACAGACTGACAGACAGACTATTGAAAAAATACGGGGTAATAATAAGAGCAGCAGTGGTCTGATAGTACTAAATATATTCGTGGTGATTACTTTACAAGCAAGTGACAAGTAAAAAACATAAACAAGTCCGTAACTACGCTTATTTAAAATTTGGTGACAGACATGTGTAAAAGATTATTCACACATGCCAGTGCATTTATATATGCGACCTCCAATACGCCCCCTTAATCTATTACATATGCGTATGATTACTTCTGTACTTGTCAGTACTCGGTACATAAAACTAAATAAATCACTAACACTTCTATGTCCGACTGTACTACGCTGTACCCAAAAATAGAGTACAAAAACAGAAGAAATCCAACAAAATAAAGCATGCATAACGAAACTAAATTTAGAAAATTATCTATTACACAAAACACTTATAGAAAACATAAAACATCAAAACATCAACTACTCATCCACCCCCTTAATAGAATAATTTGACAGGGATAAATCCTTTAAAAATTCTCTAAGTTTCGGGCTGTGAACACTTTTAGTTAAGATGTCCGCTATCATCTTATCAGTTGACATGTACTTTATTACAACTTTGTTAGCCAGTACACACTCCCGAATAAAATGATACTTGATATCTATGTGCTTTGTTCTATTATGCATCATTTTGTTAGCTGCAATTTTATGCGCCGACTGATTGTCATTATGAATTACTACCGCTTTACTATCCACAGCTGTCAAACTGTTCAGTAAACTACGTAAATAAAGAGCTTCCTTCGAAGCTTGACTCAATCCTACGTACTCTGCCTCTGTGGAGGACAAGGATACCGTCGCTTGCTTCCTACTCTCCCATGATACTATATTTTTACCAATCTTGAAAATTAACCCTGTGAAAGACTTTCTATCTAGTGCCCCTCCCCAATCTGCATCAACATAGCCTCGTAAATCTAAATCCCCCGACTTCCTAAAAGTGAGACAAAGGTTAGACGTGCCCTTCAAATACCTTAAGACCCGTTTGGCACATTTAAAGTGTATTTCATCATAACACGAATTAAATTGTGAAAGTACACTCACCGCATGTGCTATATCTGGTCGCGTATTACATGCCAAATAGTTTAGACACCCTATTAAGCTTTGATATGGCAGATCGCTATGGGAATTTGTCGATCTTTCTAATTTCATTCCGACTTCCATTGGAGTTGAAACTGGCTTAGCGTCTGTCATGTTAAAGTCATTCAATATGTCCGAAATGAACTGTTCCTGATCTAGACAAATAACATCTTTATCTCTTCTCAGCCTCATGCCTAAAACATGCCTAGCCGCACCTAAATCTTTCACTTTAAACTTGTCAAGCAAACTGGTTTTTAATTTTTGCTTTTCTTGTTCACAATTTCCAAAAATAAAAAGATCATCTACATAAATAACGACAATTAACTTCTTATTATTTTTAAGTTGCTTTTGATACAAACACGGTTCTATTTTTGATTGCACAAAACCTAAATTCAACATCTCTTTGTCCAATTCCTTGAACCAAGCATTCGAAGCTTGTTTCAATCCATACAAAGAACGCTGCAGCTTACATACCCTGGTTTCATGACCTTTGACTACTGCTCCTTTTGGTTGGAACATGTAAATATCCTCTTTAATTTTACCATACAAAAAGGCGGTCGTAACGTCCCACTGGTCAATAAACCAACCGTATTCCACAGCTAGCGAGAACAACAGTCGTAGAGTAGAGCTTCTAACTACAGGAGAATATGTCTCAGTGTAGTCTACACCACATACCTGTGTGAAGCCTTTTGCTACTAGTCTAGCCTTGTACTTCGTTACCTTGCCTTCGCTATCTCTCTTGATTTTGAACACCCATTTGCACTGGATAGGCTTCTTATCAGCTGGAAGATCCACCAACGTCCAAGTCTGGTTCTCCTTTAGTGACATAAGTTCATCGTCTATCGCTTTTTGCCATAAGTCACCATCGGATCTCGCCAACGCTTCATTAATAGTTAATGGATCACCATCAAGATTGCTCTCCTTGGCATACATAACATTGCATCCGTACCGATCGACTTGTCTGCGTTCTCTTACAGGATACCTTCTTTCTGATTCAGGTATTGTAACTTCCTCATCAGTCAATACAGATACTTGCTCTGGTACTGCAGGTTCAGGTCCAATCTCCTCCGATACTTCCACATTCTCGTCTACAGCATCACGGTACACATCTTCGTGAGCCTCCAAGGGTTTAGATCTGCTTGTAGATCCGTTGGATAAACTGGAAGGAATAGCATCTGTATTCAAATTTATTATCACTTCCGACTTTTCCACGTTTTCTTTTTGAAGAAAAACGTTTTCCAGAAATTTGACATCTCTTGCAGTTGTCACTTCACCTGTCTTAGGATTCATCAGACGATAACCCTTCTGATTATCTGGATATCCAATAAAAATCATCGGTTCCGTCTTCATGTCCAGTTTGCGTCTCTTTTGTTTTGGTATCAACCTATACGACAAACAACCAAAGATTTTCAGATGACTAACATCCACATCTTTTCCAGTCCAAATCTTCTCTGGTACTGCATTCCTCAATGCTTTCGTGGGGCTTCTGTTCTTTAGGTATACAACAGTTTACAGTTTAACAGGTTATTTACAGCCTCGGCCCAATACTTCTTGCTCAGGTTTGATTCTGACAGTAATGTTCTTGCCTTTTCTATTATAGTCCGATTCGCTCTTTCTGC
The DNA here is from genome assembly GCA_946251885.1 of Cosmia pyralina. Lineage (NCBI taxonomy): Eukaryota > Metazoa > Arthropoda > Insecta > Lepidoptera > Noctuidae > Cosmia > Cosmia pyralina. The sequence continues at coordinate 21,666,336 of OX276365.1, forward strand.
GACAGAATTTTGTTCTGGCGTATACGGTACAGTCGTCTGGTGTTTTATACCTGCAGACTTTAAAAATGATTTAAATTTACCATTACAGTACTCTGTGCCGTTGTCAGATCTTAGACATTTAATAGATTTACTCGTCTCATTCTCAACTTCCGCCTTGTATTCACGGAACTTATCAAAAGTTTCACTTTTGTTCTTCAAAAAATACACATGAGTCTTCCGAGAATAATCGTCGATAAATAGAAGAACATACCTCGAACCACCGAACGACGGCTCCTCGATAGGTCCACAAACATCGCTAAAAACCAACTGTAAGACCTCGTTCGCTCTCGTACCTTGGTTTTTATAGGGACTTTTGCATGTCTTTCCTTCGATACATGGAATACACGGCTCGCATAAATCGGTACTCTTAAATTCCATACCGCTTACTAAAACTTTCATTTTATTCATATAATTACGCGATAAATGAGCTAATCTTTTATGCCAAATGTTCGAAATATTTCCATCTTGTTTTGACAGTGTCACATTCACGACGTTATTTTTATTTTCTGTCAATTCATAAATTCCGTCGACTTCATGACATCTTGCAACAATTCGATTCTTATTTTGAATCATGCAACCTCCTTTGCCAAAATTCATGCAATAATTCTTCTTGGTCAAATCGCTCACCGAAATTAGGTTCATGAATAAATCAGGAACATGTAAAACGTTTTCTAAAATAAAATTTTCGTTTTCGCTGACTTGTGGCTCAGCATTTCCTCTTCCTTTCACCAATAACTTCTCGCCGTTTGCTACTGCGATCTTCATGTTGCCCTTTTCAGGTGTATAAGACAACAATTTGCTTTTATCGTGAGTCATATGATTTGAGCACCCACTGTCTAAATACCATTTATCTTTGTTTATCGCCTCCTTCGTATTCAGGCAGATATTCGCGGTTTTGATCCGCTCCTTGCACTCGGACGCCTTGTGTCCTTGCTTGTGGCACTTAAAACACTTGTAGACGAACTTCTGCTTACGATCGTTAGTTTTAATATTAGATCTCGCATCGTTCTGTACTTTACGTGTAACTAAGGCTTGTTCGTTCTCGGTGTTCAACTTACTCTGTCTACTTCCTTCTTGTAACAATTTCATTTTAATTTGCTCTAACGTGATCTCTTGTCCACTATTATCTACAGCCATGATGAGAGGGCTGTACTCAGCGGACAATCCACCCAGCAAAATCGATATTATCCAATCATCAGGGATTTGAGCATCAATATCGGACAATTGTTGTGTCAGGAATGTAATTTTGGATATGAAGCTTTCCATAGAATCAAAATTCTCTAACTTACAGTTGAAAAGCTCTCGCTGAATATGTATACGTCGTCCCCAACCTTTGTCTTCATACGCTTTCTGTAAGCTGTTCCAGGCTTCTTTCGCAGTCTTCGCATTGTAGACGTGGGTAAAGCACTCTGGTTCTAACAACAAGCATATTGTCGTTCGTGCCTGCCGGTCTACGTCAGCATTTACTACATTTGTAGAAATTACTCCCCACCAGTTTTTATTTTCCAAGTAATTTCGCACCAAGAATTTCCAATTTGGGTAGTCGGACGATCCTTTCAGCTTCTTAATACCACTTATGCCAACTTCAGCTGACATAATTGAGGTTTCGTAAGTTTCACAATTAACCACTCCACTTATTAATTATGCTCTAGCACTATCAGAGCATGAATAAGACCATAACCTATTGAAAAAATACGGGGTAATAATAAGAGCAGCAGTGGTCTGATAGTACTAAATATATTCGTGGTGATTACTTTACAAGCAAGTGACAAGTAAAAAACATAAACAAGTCCGTAACTACGCTTATTTAAAATTTGGTGACAGACATGTGTAAAAGATTATTCACACATGCCAGTGCATTTATATATGCGACCTCCAATACAGACAGACAGACTACACCTGATCCTATAAGAGTTCCGTTTTTTCTTTTAGAGGTAAGGATCCCTAAAAATTAATTATTTTAGCATTAAAGCCCTTAATAATCATGGATTTGAAAAGTAAAAACTTGTGGAGTGGCAAGTTCACAGAACTCAAGAGCAAGTTGGAAGAGTTGGAGGTAAACTGGACAGCTCTAAACGAAATGCCGCGATCTGAGGCAGTTACAGCACAAGTTGCGCATGCGCATGGAATAATCTTCCAGAATGCTACAGTTAGGTAAAAAAGTTGACATTTGGAGTGCTGACGATCTTCAGGTCCACATGTTCGTGCGAGCAAGTGTTCTCTTGCATGAATGTAATAAAAAGTAAAGTAAGAAGCCAACTTAACAAACAAAAATCTATAATCGTGCTTAGTGTCAACAAGTTATGAGCCCGAATTATTGAGGTATAAACTTTAGAAAGGCATGCAAAGCCAATGCTCCCATTGATGTAACATGTATTATTCACTAACTATAGTTATATTATTGGATTAATAATTTAATTATTCTAGATAAAATACTTCTGTAGTAATGCTTCTTAGCTGAAAATACGGTCCCATAAAGCATGAAACTTGGCTAAAGCCAAAGCTGCACTAAAGTGCAGCTTTTATTATGTGCTTCTTTCTATATTGAAAGAGGAACACGTCGAAAAACATTTTTCTTGTTTTAACATAAAACATATCCTATGATACTCGGCAATTTTGTAGCTTCCCATTAGTGAAATAATTTTCAGAATCGGATCAGTAGTTCCGAAGATTACCGCATACATACAACCTAACAAATAGGAGTATTAGTAAAGAAATCACTAATCCAGCTTGTGTAGTCCTTTTAGAATAAATATTTTATTTGTCTAGCAGGTAATGAAAAACGACAGGATCATATCGGTATAAATAAAATGCAAATGTTGCTTAGTCTAAATTAAATTTATATTTAACTTTTATAGGTACATCAAAAATATATACATATTAAATTAACTTGACTGTTGATCAAACGTCTTTGTCCAATCACAAAATGACAAATGTTTGATCCAACATTCAATACTTTGATCAATCAAATATTGTTTCAATAACTCCATCGTTATTTGAAAGAATCAATAACAGCAATTTTCGTGATCTTTTTACCAATCACACTCAGTCTTGCGTCCTCTGTGAAGACGGAATATTTTTGGTAAAAATTTATAAAAACGATAACTCACATCATTGTAAACATTTTGGTCCGAGGTCTTATCTTCCTAAAAGTAGAAATAAAACTTTAACACAAAACACAATTTTATTTCTAGTTTTAAGGTCTATCCACACACAAGGCAGGTACTGAAGCTCCGTCGACGGCCCGGACACGGACGTATGTGGACAAGTTCATATAAAATGTACACACGAATTTTTTTTTTGAGCCCTTTACGGAAACAACCACGGACCGTCCACGTCACGGGCACGGCCTTAATATGTGTGGATAGACCTTTAAAGACCAAAAACGACTTTCGTTATTAAAATAACGGTACCACTTATTTACAGTTAGCCACCGTTATTTTAGAGTTAATAATTATCGTTTTTTGCAACGATCAGCTCGTTTAACGTGTTACTTCGTTACAAAAGCGTCTGTATTTCAAGACATAGTTAAATCTTTCTTCTATAAAACATTTCACAACATTCCTTTCATCACATCACGAAAACTTTCAGACTAGTAAACTGTAAATGCATAGCCTTAACCTGCCAGTGGAACTGGAAGACTTGATACATTGAATAACGACATGGTCATCACGAGCTGGCCGCGACGGCTCTCGGCACATTCACGATGGTTTCATCGGCTGTTCTGGTAATAGTTGTACCGGTATCGTTAATTCTGGTCTCGGTTCTGGTCTCGGTACTATCGGAGGAGGTCTGCGCTAGCGCTGTGGTTATCGGTGCTGTGATTGGCTGGACTTGGTAGTTGGGGTAGTGGACACCCACGACCTCATCGTAGCTAGGCGGAGCCATGCATTCTGAAATTGAAATAAAACATAACGTTAGTGATGTGAAAATATATACATAGTACAGCATCCTAATAGGGAAGAAAACTATCAAATTAGTTCCGCCGTTCCGCGTAGATGGCGCTAAATGTTTGTTACTTTCATTCACCTGTCACCGGGATTCATTGTGAAAATCTTTGCTGCGAGATGGCGCTAAGTGTTTTGTCTTGTCATTGATTGGTCGCTTTTCATTCAAGAACACTTTGACAAGTGACAAACACTCCTTGCTCTCTCGCAGCAAAGCTTCCAGAAAACAACCCAATTGCGTAACGCACTTTAAATTACAATCAGATGGTTTTGAAGGAAATTCCTAATCCATTGCTTCATATGTTTGAAAAATTCGTCTACTCAACAACGTAAATAACGCAATGAATGTGACTGAACTGTCAAAATGAAAGGCATTGCCATCGATTGCCATAATATGTGTGTTACGCTGTTTCTTTATTAAATTCAAACTTGAAGGATATTTTTGCTACAACAAACTCCTAATTGTATGATGTCCATTTATATGAAAAGCTAACCCATCGAAGAATACGGACGTGACATAATGTTATTTTCGAAAAAAAAATATCCATTTGAATGTAACCGATTTGCAGCTAGCTGTACTATAATTTTACACAAGCTTCTGCCCGCAACTTCGTTTTAACATAAAATATATCCTATGATACTCGGCAATACCGTATAAGTTTCCTATTAGTGAAAGAATTTTCAGGATTGGATCAGTAGTTCCGAAGATTACCCCCTACATACAAACTCACAGGTTTTACCTGTATACAATATTCTTTATAGATTACTTGAGTACTTCAACACACGTTGTTTCTTCATGTGATACAAGTTATCTACTTGTTCATGATCTAAGTATGGATATTATTCATATCCTGTTGATTTAACACCTGCTCTTGATGATTGATAAATTGATTTATATGGACGGTATTATTTTACCTCATTGTCTTGTAGTAGAATATCATCTTGATAAAACTTAATTAATTTATACAGTATGCATATGACTGTATAGTGGACTAAATTGTCCTCTATCACTTTTGACAGCAACATCCACTAAAATGAAACTTCACTAAGGTTGAATTTGAAACGATAAGTGTGCGCGTAAGTGCTAGTCACCGCCTGAGATATGTGACTGGTGAGACGGGGGAGGTAGACAAATCCATCGTATCTGTTTACTGACCTAAGCAAATAAATGATTTCTATTTCTAAAACAAAGACGTGGGTACTCACCATATTTTGGCGGGGGTGGCAAATTGGAAGGGCTGACGTATATAGACGGCTCCTGCTGCGCCAGTGACGGACGAGCTCGAGACCCCACGTACATTCGCCTCTGCTGCGGACTGCGCGTTTTTTGCCCTGAAATAGATAAAAATAAAGAAATAAGTCACAATGTTACTGAACAGGTAATGTTACAATAATATCCTCCGAGCTGAATTTCGGTAACGGCGGCCAATCTTTACGGAGATGAGAGATATTATAGTGCTCAAGTGTATGCGCAAACACAGGTGCACTCTCTGTTTCTTTATTCTCATATGACGGCAATCGGACACGAGCTAAGATCATGCTCTTGTGCATGATCTTAGCTCGCTCGCCAAAGGCAACGGGGGTATTACACCACCAACTTCCAAAATCAGAGCTACTACTAAGAATTCCAATAACACATTGCCCGACCTTGGAGTCGAACCTATTAGAGGAGCACACGCATATCAGTCATGCTTACGACCACGAAACAAAGGGACAGTCAGGTAGTATTATCTATAGCACGAGGGACGAGACCACAATGCAGTAGATCCAAATTGTTAGGAACAACAATTCGTTAGGCTCAGACGAGATGACGAGATGAACTGGTTTCCTTTATAACTGATCTTATACTTTGTATAATTGAACAGACTTTCTCCTATCACAATTTGAAGGACTTTGAAGGAAATTTATAACTCATAGCTTCATATGTTTGAGTTTAATAACGCAAATAACGCAATGAACGTGGTTGAAACGTGAAAATAAAAGGCATTGCCATCGATTGTATATGTGATAGCAATTACTGCTGGATTTCTTTTTAAATGATCTTAAATAACAGTTCATTCACGGTAACGTAATGAACTCTTTTCGGAGCCTGCATCGAGGTGAAGTAGAAGGAAAGAAATATTTCCTTATAATACGAGTATGTAGGTAATAGACTTTTAATTGACTATGTTGTTATTGTCATGTTTATCTGGGTAATTGAAAATCCGAGCACATTACATCGTCATTTTTGAAGAATAATAAGTTCAATATCTGCATTTAGTTATAGGTTTTTCCCTTTATTATTCGACTTAAACTTCAAAAATAAATCATGTCCAAAATAGTACAGCTATTACGAAGGTACTATATACAGCTAAAAGAGCAAATACTTAGTTGGTATTGGTATTTTAAACTAGGTATCCTCGGACTGCCTCGTTGGTGTAGTGCTCGCAAGCACTACTGCTAAGCATGAGGTTCTGGGTTCGATTCCCAGCTCGGGCAAAGTGTTATTGGGTTTTTCCATCAGGATTTTCTCAGTAGAAGCCCGGAGTTTGGATTTGTACCTGGTTGATGGCAATAGGCTCGCCCCCTGTTACATGGGACTTAAACATAACTCTGCTCAACCCTTCGGGGAATACAGGCGAGATGTGTAAGAGTAGGTAGGTAGGTACAAGAAATCCGCGCCTCATATTTTGTTCGTTGCAGAACATCGCCTGATATTTTCGATCCCCGATAGTAAAAAATGATAATATGATATCGAGTGAAAGAGATAACCTACTGATTACTGCAGGTACGTACAAGTACATGAGTTGTAGCTTAAAATACAGGTTTTGATGCAAAATGTATTTTGTATGAAAAACTGTTACGTAAATAACGTTCATTTTTATTTCCTTATTTGATTTTAAGAGCGTTAACGTCGCGCACGCTGGCAACATCGCATTTCTAAAGGTTTTTCGTGATTATTTTAATAAAATTAAATCAAAAGACAATTTTTAGATCGTTGGTATGTAAAAGTATGTATGATATTTTTTGACAGTTATTTTGGTATTTACTCTTAGAAAATGAAATTCTTATTGTCAATTATTTTCTATTTTCTAAGAGTACTAAAATAACTGTCAAAAAATAGCACACATACTTTTACACACCAACGATCTAAGAAATTGTCAGAGGAAATTGTCCTTTGATTTAAATTTATTAAAATAATCACGAAAAACCTTTAGAAATGCGACGTTGCCAGCGCGCGTGACGTTAACGCTCTTAAGCGTAGGCGCAATTGCATATGCACTGATTTTATTCATTAATGACACTACGAATTACATTTAAATTCAATTAGTACTAGGTGCGTTAGCGGTAGAACTGTGTTGATAAATGCGTAACAGACAAATAACATTTATACCGTTCCCCCTCTAAAGCTTATTTTATTCACTGAAAACAGCGAATAGATAGCACTTTTAATCACTACTTTGGTAAACAATTAAAAAAAAACAATAATACAATATTTAAAAAAACAAAATTATTAAACAAATAAATTAAAAATTATTAAAAACGGAATTTAGAAAAACAATATATTCAACATAAATTGGTGTGCCTTAGATTCGATTTGATAGATCGACATTTTCGACAAGGAGTTTAGCGTTAGAATAAAAACTGTTTTGTGTTCTTTACTGTTATTATTAAATTGACGCTATTTTGAATACTGTAAGTTGTATGAACTCAAAGTTTAATGTTACTTAAATAAAAAAATAAATCGATAAAAATGCATTCAAGTGATGAAGAAAATGTGTTAACACCTGAGTTTATGAAAGAGCGGGCCGATATAGTAGAAAATTCTCGTAGTCATGGTATAAAGTATAGTACGCAACTCTTGAATAAAACGGCTTTACATCGAGAGCCATGAATCGCTCGCGTCGCTCAGGATCCTTCACTAGCTCGTGATTTATCTATGTGGCCCTCGCTATAAATCCGTCCTTTATTCACTAATTGCATAATACGGTTAAAAAAAAGTAAGCCTATTATGAAAAAGAAAAAAGTATTAATTTGTAAACTTGAGTAAACTTTATAACTTTTTTAGTTGAGTCAGTCAGTCAGTCATTACTTCGAATAAATCACTAGTATTATTTTAGGCTTTTGCCCTGCAGTGGGACAATAATAGGCTGGTAATATTATTACTATTATAATATATTTTAATAACCAAGGGGTTACCCAGTAACTGGGTTATGGAGGTCAGATAGGCAGTCGCTCCATGTAAAATACTGGTAATCTGCTGGATCTAGTTAGACAGGAAGACGACCCCAACATAGTTGGGAAAAGGCTAGGCAGATGATGATGATTTTAACAGACCTAAATCAGTTTTATGATTAACATAGGTTAAAATATTTGAATAAAGAATGTTATGAAAGAGATACTTATAAACTCGCTTACAATGAGCAAAAAAAAAACTATAATGTTGACGGTGTAAAATCGCTTTGAAACCAATAAATGACTAAGATGCCATAGCAACCATGATCTCACATAAAATCAATAAGGAAAATCACAATATACAATGCATACCCATAATAAGAACCCTGATGCACGTGACTATGAAGATTATAATCAGGAATATGGTCGTAGTACTCAGAGCAGACCACACGATATCAGCAAAAGAACTGTTATAATCCTGAACAGGTATCAAGTCTTCACTGTTCTCGTCCCCAATAGATTTGACCGCAGTAAAATTATTATTGAGAGATTCCATTTTTGAGAACAAAAGTTTACAGTTCCAAATCAAAGTTCACTAAACACCTGACGTAAACACTATCGCCATCTATCGGTGACAGTTGTGATTTAATATTAACGCATTTATCGAATTCAAACAATTTAACTCAATTTGAGAGAACATTAACACCTTTAGATGCATTTGCAGTATATTTATACACTTTAAAAAAAAAATAACATTATTCAATTTTCAATACAAATATCACTCGCGACCGGTACACAAATTCGAATGACAGTGAAATTAACATAATCGATACGACATAAATTTTTATCAAAATTTTATCTTGGATTAACAGTGAAATATTTATGGTTATATGCCCCCTACGCTTTTACTATCGGAGACTTAACATGTTAGATGTTATTTCTGAGGCGGTCTTGAAGAAACTAACGTTCAAGTGATGATGGTATCTTATTGATTACTGATTCGGTTTTAATTGCCGATGCAATTTACTCGATATGTGCTGCATTATATCTTTGTTTACGTAATAAGTATGTAGTAAGGAGGTAAAACTTTGTAAAGTGTTGTGTGTAAAGTGTTCGGGTGTTTTCCACAAAGGAAATAGAAAAGGAAGGAAAAGATAAAAGAAGAAGGAGAAGGGCAGACTACATTCTTGCCATCGCGGACAAAACCTGGATGAGTCTGGCACATGAGCGTGGAAGCCTATGGCCACCAATGGGTGAAGTCAGCCTGTTGATGATGGTGATGATTCTCAAATTAGTTTCTGTTCAGTAAATTAGGTGTGTTTATGATTAAAAATTGATAGCATTTTTTATAATTAGGACTGAAGCTTTGACTAAAGATAAAATAAGCCTAATGAAGACCATATCTGCCTAAGCACAAATCACAGGCAGAGATGAATATTATAGATACCAGTACATCTATCCAGTACTCTAATAAAATTTAATTATCACTATCAATGACAATGATAGCGAATCTTAAAGTAGGTCCAAATCGACCAAGAAAACTTTTAGTCACCCTGAGACAACAAACGAAGAAACAGACGAAACTGAGAAAACAACAAAAAAATAAATAAAAATAATAATAAAAAATTAAATAACTAATAAAAATTGCAATAAACTGGCCAAAATATACCTACCACCAACAAAGCAAGGACAAATGACCTCAACGATAAAAAATAAAATAACTGACTGTAGACCGACAGTAAATTAACAAAACTTGATAGATTAATGTTGCACTAGATAGATAAGAAGAAAATGTGTGATTAATAATTAACTGTTAAAGTAAACCCCCGAGTAGCTGGTACACTTTTAACTAAGAATATTACAGTTGATAACAATGCTACTTAAGCTGCGACTATTCTCTTGGTGATTAATATAAAATGTGTCACTGACAAAATAAATTTATTGTTAATACAATGCAATGCCTTCCCGTGGAAGCATTTTTAATAAAATGCTTCCACGGGAAGTGATAAACTGCAGTGAAGACGATGAATATGAAAACGATTAAGAAGCACCAGGAACAGATTGTAAGAGGAAAAATTTTGGATGAAAAATTGAAACGTCGTCGGAAAAATAAGTTATTGAGAGAAGACATTAACATAGAAGCGTGGTTTTGCTTAAATGTGATTGCAACCTGATTAATATTAATGAAAAAATAATCTACCTTAGTTCTTTTCTCTTAAAAACACGATGATAGTCCTGCTAAATATACTCTTCTCATAAGAGAGGGCAAGAGCATTGATCACCACGCTTGCTCTAGATAAATTGTAAATTTCAGACCTATATTAACGATAAGTCCAAGTTTCCTCACGATGTTTTCCTTCACCGATGTCAGTACTATCCAAGATAAACTCCGAAAGTAGGTACACATGAATTGAAAAAGTCACATTAGTACTTGTCCGGATTTGAAACCACAAGCTCGTGTATGGAAGGTGTGGCTTTAACCATTGGGCCATCACCTATTTACCACAATATGCCTATTGCATGAAAGATATGTAGGAAATTCCATCGCCAAAAAAAAAAAATAAGAGTAGACTAGACCAGTAGCGATAAAGTGGAAGCTCCAGCGTTGACTTATCTTCTTCATAACAAATAACGAAATAATCCATTTGACGTTGAAAGATATTTAAAATTTACAAGCCGTTAAGCTCTTATTGATAATGTTTGTAATGTATATAATTGAGTGAATGACGTAGATGATTGATTAACAATTGACGTGTAATGTACTTAGTGACAGCATTTTGAGTGTGTAAATGTATTACTATCGCTGATTGGCGCGAATTGACTTGAATGTGACTGTCATCTAGAGAGGTACTTGAATAAAATCTAGCGTAGAAATTCTTCTAGATTCTACTGTCGGTCGAATTGTTGAAGGTAAAGATGTTGTCTTAAATACTAATATACATAATGATACAACCGTAAATTAGTTATAACCACAAAATAATTTGACTATGGAAGTCATTATGAACCAGTTTTAATTTTTTTATCATTCCGATACGTTAAAATGGTCTGTTTGAAACTACGCAGAAACAAATATTTCAATCCATCACTACAAGAAAACAAGACATGTAGGATTAGGATGGCAATGCTATCAATAAAACAAATAATAATAATAATAATCTAATCTTCTTTAGGTACTCGCCCTTTTATACAAGCTTATTGAAGAAAGGATAATTCAATACGACTTAGCATTAAAATAAAGAAATTACTCATAGCAATGATCCTTAGACAGAAGAACATGAAGAGCCAGGTCAGCAACATTCCGATCAGAATAATCATATACCAGAAAGCCATCTGGCTCAAACTGGCTGGGTCATGTGCTTCCTTCTGCTCATTACTATAGTCTTCAGACGAATCGCCTATTTCGAAGAAATTCACATTCGGGTAATATGGTGCCATGTTTAATCAAAGGTTTGTCACAAATAAAGGATGAACAGTTTTTTTGTTCGGTTGGCACTACGGCACAAACTTGATATAATTTTTCTACGATATTTGGTCAGTTTACTTAATCAATTTTCACAGAAAATTCTATAAATATGATCAAAATGTCTTTAAGATCACAATTTTACTCTGATATTAGCTGTTAGTCGATAGAATCTCGAGAATCTTCTAAATTGCTTGTAAAAACAAACAATTAGAGTTCCCGAATATCACTTATACACTCACAACTAATTTGAATCAACAAATTATTGGAATGATTAAACACTAAACACTATTATTCTCACAGTTTCACAATAATTAATATTTTTCGACACATTTTAACGCGGTATTCATGGCTTTTCGTAAGCTGAACATCTTACTAGTGTTACAACTGTATCGAGCTAACTGTTGATAAGGGATATCATCTCTGATATATCAGCACTATCGCATAGGTGAAGCAATATTTTCAAGAGTCTGTGTTTTAGATTAAATTCTATTTTAAAGCTGTCAGTATGTCTAGGTCTAAATAACTGGGAGATGACGAATTCAGAAGCCGACATTCTAGGAATTAGTTTTTTGGCAAAATCTTGATTCGAAGTAATATTGTTGTGATGATGGTGAATTAGTGAATTTGTGGCGGCACAAATAACTGTATCTAGAACTATACGTAGGTATACTGTGATAAAAATAAACAAAGATGAGTGGAAGAAAATAAATGCTGTGCCAATCCAAATAAATTAGAATAAGGGAAAAGAATGTCGAATGTGGGTAAAGAATGTAGGTGAATGAATGGGGGAAGAATGTGTGTGTTAATATGTGTGATCTATATTATAAGTTAAAGTTGTAGAAAGTTGTAAGATCTCTTAGTGAACTCTAGAATACTTTTCACAGGGTTGAAGAATTTTTTAAAGAGTAAAATTGATATAGAGAAGGAAGGTTTTTTAATTATTTGGACGAAATGTTATCAAATAAAAGCAATTACCAAGTTGACCCATCTTCACGCACATTATGACGAAGCCCATGATCATTATAGTGAATAGTACCGATATGTACACGATATGGTATATCGACACACTGCTCGTACTTGCTTGCATTGCTTCTTCCATGCTCGGCGCCATTTTTCGTTTTTTTATTATTTCCGTTTTTATATTAAGTTCTTCTTTGTTTATAATTATTTTAATTTTTACTTTTATTGTTTAGTTTTCTTATATCTTGACAATTTATTACTTTATCTCTCCTATTTTAATTTATTTTATCTTGTTTATTACCTTTAGTGGTTAATTTACTTGTAATCAAGGATGAATAGTAATTATCACAATGAAAATATTAAGTAGCTTTAGGAATTCAATGAATTTAAATTTGCATAGAAACTCAGTAATCCTTTCATTTCAAATTGTGTCACTAGCAATAGTTTCGTGACGTCTAATTACGATCTTGTTAATGAAAACAAAACGAATTATTTCAGATGCTATTTCACGATCACACAATTATTTTGGTATAACTATTGTTTTCGCCATTTTATTTAAGATATTTCAGATTTATCTGTCTGTAATATTTCACAAATCGCACTACTATTCTTTGAATCACTGAAAGAAACTCTGTATTCCATACATTTTCTGCTTCAGACACGTCATTTCAAATGACTGATGATCAGCTATAGATATCTACCCGTATCATTACGTTTATTACCTTCTGCGAATTGCAACCTTACTACATTGTGTTAAAGACTATTTAGATGTTTCTATAAAGACAATTTTGTTTTTCCTACTTATCTTTCGAGTTATCATCGATTTAAAAATACGTGTCGATGTTTTTAGATTTATGAGTTTTGATAATATCCAAAGTTTGTAGGTATGTAGGGATTTCAACATTTATACGAATACAATGTTAAATTTGCGAAAAATTATAAAATAGCCAACGTTGTTACCACTACTACTTAGTACTTAGGTCTGCGTGATCAAGTAGTCACGCAGACCTAAGTACTAAGAATTTGAATACGATAACTACTGGATTATGTACTCATAACATAATATTAATGCCGGCACTAGGTAGGACCCCACCCATAGAAAGAATTCACGTTAAAATAAAGAAGAAGAATGTAGTTGAAGCACTTAAATTAAACAACGACATTCGACGTGGATCTGACTCATAAGGCAATAAATAATCGATATCAAGCAACGGAAGAACATAAAACCAACTCGAAACAGAAGACAAAAGAGTGTGTCTGAGGTTTTAGATCACAGTGCAAGGAATATATACAAAACACTGGAAGATAACCTTCCTGAAGGTCACGGCGAAAGGACTTTGGCCTGTGTGAAGGCTACATATACTTGTAGATTAAAAGAACGATCAATGACTTACCGAACAATCTCACAAATTTTAAAATCAGAATTAGAATTGCGATTCCAAGTACCACATAAAAATATGTATAATTTACAGCCATTTTATTTCACAATCACAAAGCAGTCTACGTGATATATTTCTACACATTACTGACTAATTATATTTATTAACTATAGAAAGAGTGACAATAAAATGGATAATCTTATCAATAAAGATATCCTTGACTTTTCTATATCTGCAATCTTTGTTTTAGATCTTGAACCTAAACTAACGTAGATCCTAGAATTCAGGGTCAAGAACGGAAGCTAAATGTTAAGAATATCTATTCGGGATGTTTCAGAATTTGGGTTATAACCCATGTGACTTAGAAATTGATTAATAAAATGTTGATAGAAGAGAGGGGACCGCCAGACCTAAGAAATGATGAAGGAAAATGCAGTGATCGACTAAGTGACGGCTGGCAAGGGATAATAGAAGATAATGAACATATTGCGCTTATATCACATAAACACCTAGCATAAGAACAGGGCAGCCAAAAGAAAAAAAGTAAATATAACAAAATAATTATAAGTTATAAATGTACATACTTCATAAAAATCTTAAATTTATTCACTGACAGACAACGCACAACCTAAACCGATGGGTCTAGAAGCATGAAATTTTGTACAAGTTTTTTTTATACGTATAGCAAAATGAGCGAGTTATTGTTGCAATCTCATCAGTCGTGAGTACGACTAGTAAGATTTTTGAAAGTTCATACTCTAAAGGGTTAAATAAGTGGTTTAATCGCTTGTAACTGGTTTTCAATGCATCTAACGTTCGATCAAATATTTAACCAGTAAACCATACATTACTGTCGAAGAAACTCATAGGAAAACATGAGACAAAAATATACTCACTCTTCATTCTCCTCACAATCACAATAATAACTAGAACGTAAAAGATGAGCATCCAAAAGAATGCCCAAAAATATTCATTTTTAAATATATCCATTATCTCGTTAAAATAATTGTCTCAATCCTTACACAAACGGAGGTACTTTAAATAAATCAACAGGATAGTCAGCAATTATATACTAAAGATAAATAATAATTGGATGATGAAATTGATACTGAATTTCTATTAAATAATCTATGACTTCATTAATTTGTTGGTTTCCTGGAATTTTCTCGTGCAAAATATATGACTGTAAATGACGTTATCTGACGTTGCAGAAGAAACTTTATCATATCCTACTGTAATACCGAATGCACGTAGAAGAGTTCGAGACAGTCGTATTCATAAATATAGTATAATTATGGTCAATTGATACAACACAAAAATAGACTAAAGGTTGACTCTAATACTCCAATACTAGAAACAACTGTTTTTCCTGTAAAGATACTAAAATTGTTTGGCACCTCGTGATCATGGTACGTGAGAAGTGAAAAGCCGCGAAAGTCTAATTTGATTATGTTCTTGCTAGAAAATATGATTGCAATGATAAAAAACTTACATGATGTACAGCACAACGCGAAATATAATAATAAAGTGATGATGCAAACTATCCAAAAGAATGTCCAACCGTAGCTCAACATTTTAGATAGAAAGAAAATAAGTAAATTTGCCACAGACTAACTATGTCCCTTTTATAACAATACATCACACACAATACCAACTTGAAAAGCTGACGAATCACTGAAGATAGTGGGAACTGGAAATATTCCGCGACTTTCTATAATAATATTAATTATCTTATCAATAAATGCCGATCAATTATGAACAATTACCTCTCAACGCGATGGCAGACGGAATGATGGGAGCTCATGTCATTACTGAATGAAGGATAGGAATGGGGAATGAGAGCAATGCTGAGCAGGAGAATGGAAATGAATGTGTTCTGTAAGTCATAATATCAGTATAGTTAAAACCGTGAATGTTTAAAACAATACTTGTTCGATTGTGCTTACACTAAAATCCTTTTACGGAGTCAATCATGTTGGTAAAAACTGAAAGATTTAATATGAATCTCTTTCTAGCGCATTATAATATGTCAAATAGTAAAAGCTGATAGTCCACCTGTTGGTAAGTGGTCACTGCCGCCCGCGCTGATGGGCATTTGCAATACCAGAGGCACTGCAGATGCGTTGCCATTCAATGATAAATCTGAATTATTAATGGCACCTTCACACAGGAACACAGCAACGCTGATTGGTTGCAAAAAATGAGTATAGTGGTAGTACTTGCACGCACGAGCTGATACAACCCGATCGACTACTACAAAGTGACTTATAGTAGATAAAGTGCTTGTGATAAACAGAAATCAAGAAAAATAATAAATTATGATAGCTGTGTCAATTATTAACTTACGCAGCACATCCAGAACAGGTATAATAATGCGCGGCTAATCATTATCAGAAACAGCTTCTAGCTGTAGACAATCATTTTTATAACAAAAACGAATCATTGACAATGAGATTATTCCACGAGCGAATATGACCGATTGTTGTATGGACTGATGACATTGCCAAACTTGGAATTCATAAACTGGAGAAGAAGATAGTGGAACAATGGAGAGTATAGTTATACATAACAAAATTCAGGAGTTTATGACATAAGGAAAAGGTTAAAGTACCTAACATAAATTCCTAAGATAATTCAGGTTTATGTGCTCTCACAAACTATTCAAAAAAATAATGATAATTATGGTATCAAAGTTACTCTCATAACTGCGTAAACGTCACAGAGACCAAGCTATCTCATGTGCGAGTAATTACACAAACTAGGACATGGACAGAGCAGAAATACGTGTGGTGGTACTCCCCCTGACGAGCTACTTCACAAAGATCCCTTCCACTGCAGAGCACCTTATTGTTAAAGTGTTTACGACTAGAAGCAACCAAGGAAAAAACATGATGCCCGGTCTCAGAAGAATTATTATACGGAGTTAAAGTCTCCGTGGCTATTGATTCGACAAAATCATCTATGCCAATTCCTTCCTTATACTCGATTTTTGAGGTCCTCCAATAACCCTCGATAGTACAGTAGCCACCAAACAAGTTAAATTCTACCTTAACGAAGTGTTTAGAAACACGATATCGTTGCAATAATCACTATCGAATGGATAAACTCCGTTTAAAAACCTCAGAAACCGGGCACTAATGATTATAACTTAGAGTACCAATGATTAACTTACCTACTTGAAAAATATTTCCACACATAGAATAAGGCTATCAATAACTTGATGATCAAGACGATCAATATCCCCATCGAAAAGCCACTTATCATTTTTATAACGATCACATAGGTTTAAAACACTGTTTTAGAGTTTCAACAATATTGACAATCTATCGACTAATATAAACAATTAAACTAGCTATTAAAATGAAAGAAACAGAATAAACTAGGAAAATAAAACGGGAAAGAAGCAAGTAATAATAGTTTTATGGAAAGAAGACTATAACATAACCTCCCTCGGTCGTATGAGTAATACTCTGGAACTGTTTGCAGCAGACGTGTTGAATATTTTTTGCGGAAACTATTACGTTTAAATAAAAAATTGACATTGGAAAGTGATTCTTAGTCTCATAAAATTAAAGTTGTTTAAAAGGAAAGTGCAAAATAACTTAAAACCTTGTGTTTCTACGTGATACTACACATCAGCGAGTGCGCAGCACCGCTCACCCCCGCGAGGAACGAGAACCACTGCAGCAGCGGTGCTATTTTTCGTCGCATTCACACTCGTGTAGTGAGTGCGAGTACTAAGATATTTTGAGACGCATAACGTGGCCTTGAGTAGTCCAATTCGGCCCCTACTAGCGATAGGCTTGAATGCAACCTAGCTAGGGACGTCGGACGTAGCTAGGGTCGTACGTTAGTATAAAGCAATAAAAATTATATTCAAATTCAATGAATGTGGAGAGAACGACACCGTCACTTGATACCATAGTGATAAGCGTAAACGGAAGTGCTAGCGGGTCAGTAACTCAGTACCTACCAAACCCATCTACTGTGATAATAAATAAATAAAATTCATTTATTTCAGGTAACTTGATCAATACAGTCCGATTAAAAATATTAAAATTAAAAATAATGAGACCTACAAAAATGTTAACGCACTAACCAGTTTTTTTTTATTCGTCTGATAAGTGGTTCTCAATTTTTCAATTAATAATTTAACCTATAAGCGTTATCACAGATGCGATAGTCGGTCAGATAGTAAATCTGACCGATTATCTTATCTGTGGTAACGCTAACTTCAGGGAGATGAAACAAATATACAGAATAAACGAATATTAGAACGGGATGGACTATTTCTTTGATTGCTGTCAAGTCAATGTCAAACTTACAAACAAGCGTCAGTATCATGTCACTTTTATTACGTTGTGAGGTTGTTTGCTCGGCTGTGTGGTGACTTTATTTGTGATTTTTAATTTTATCGAAATAATGGAAACCAAAAAAAAGGAGCGTTCAGCAAACTTTAATAAAGCTGTGGTTCAATTTACTCGTGAGTCTTGAGGCACAAGCAAAATCATCTATGTATACTAATAATAAAGACTATGTTCGTTTGTTTGAACGCACTTATCTCTGAAACTACCAGTCGAATTTGAAAAAATCTTCTTCCATTTGATAGCCCAATTCTCGAGCAAGGCTATAGGCTATTTAACATCACGCAAGAACCCCAGGAGCCGAACAAAACTAAAAAAGTCAGAAAGAACGTTAAGAAAAAACGAAGTAATAGCGCGGGTAGGCGATGCGATGCGACGAGGTGGGTCGGGGGGAACAGAAATTTCCCGCGGACAAATTCGCGGGCAGAAGCTAGTAGAAAATAAAAAGACTGACGCTGTTACAAACAAAGATAAAGAATCTGAAAGGAAGAAAATTTAAAGTTCTTTACACTCATATGAAATCAACAATTGAACGCTCTTGGAAGACATTCAAGTTAAAATGTGAGGGAATTAAAAACGCAATAAATGATAAATCCTCTGTCCAAAGACAGGAGATGTACAGAACAGGAGGGGGTTCTTCGAATGCTCCTGAAATCACCTACGCCGAAGAAAAGGTTACAAGCATTTACTCTAACATAAAAGGGCTCGAAGTTCGTCATGATAGTGATACAATTCAAAGTGTGTACCTACTAGTAAAAAAATGTAATAATGCAAGGCTAATCATTATCAAAAACAACATCCAGCCGTTGCTAATCATTTTTA
Organism: Cosmia pyralina; assembly: GCA_946251885.1. Taxonomy (NCBI): domain Eukaryota; kingdom Metazoa; phylum Arthropoda; class Insecta; order Lepidoptera; family Noctuidae; genus Cosmia; species Cosmia pyralina. Next base: position 21,685,465 of record OX276365.1, read on the forward strand.
TAACCAAAACAAATCACTTAAAATGATATTTATTCCACATAATTCCGGTAAAGTTACTCTCACAACCGAATGCTGTATGGACTGGACTAGGATAACAATACAACAATGGATAACGATCCATTGTTCCACTGCCTTCTTCCCCAATTCGTTTCCCTAGTTTCAGGAATATTATAATATAAGGGGGGGGGGGGGGGGATGATCAAGACGATTAAAATCACCATTGATCGACTACTAACCATTTTATAACTAACACAAATACTGATAGTGAGATATAATATTTTAATAATATTGACAATATAGCGATTTATATTGCACAACTAAGTAACGAACGATGAGAAACAGAATAAACTGGGAAAATAAAACGGAAAAGCAGGCTGTGATACTGATGAACCTACGGGACATATGAGTAATATTACAACATTCAAGAGCAAATAAGGAAAAGTTAATGTAGTAATACCATGCCACGTATCGTACGTGTTACCTAGTAAGATAAAGGGGCATAAGAGCTATATTATTGATTATCAAGATCATAAACTAAAGAAAATAAAATCTATTTTCAAAGTTATGATGGATATGAATAAGCAATAACGAGTAGATAAATAAATATATTTACAAACGACTGGCCCCAGCTATACACGGGTGTTCGAATGTTCTTAACCTATTCAAAAATATTCCTCAAAAAATTCTCTCAATGAAACTCATCAAAATCCATTTTGGGGTAGGCTGTGTCAACAATAAGAAGAAATAATGTATTTTCACAATAATGCACTAAAAAGTGGTGGCCATTTGCATATAATTTACTTCACCTAAACAGGTTTTGGTGAATATTATAAACGTAGTTTCGGTCTACATTTAAAAGTAACCTGATTGAAGTGACAATTTAAGTTTTATTAACATTACTAGCTGCGCCCCGTGGTTTCACCCGCGTAGACCGGGATAACAAGTAGCCTATGTGTTAATCCAGGGTATAAGCTATACTACATACATACATAGCTACATACCAAATTTCATCCAAATCGGTTCAGCCGTTTGAGCATGAAGATGTAACAAACATACAAAATAAATACACACATACACACCCCCACACACACACACTCACAAACTTTCGCCTTTATAATATTAGTGTGATTGTTTAAACTACGACTTACATAATCTTAAAACTGTAAGCAATCAATTAATCAATCAATCAATGATAAATTAACCCCTAAACCACCCACTATTGTAACAAAGATGATAAGATCCTCGTCAGAAATAATAATACGTCATGATTTAACGTAAAAATATTAATCTTATTGAAAAACACAAATCACAAGGCAAACACTGAGAGTCGAATAATTCGGAAAGTAATTAAATTAAAAGTAATTTTACAATAAAGATCCGGATGTTATCGATATAAATCTTAAACTAATCAGGATATTACATGTTTGCGTGATTCAGAGGTGAGTCAACAAAGGTTTAATAGGTTAGGTAGGTTTAAGGTTTAGGTTAGGTTTAATAAAGGTATATTTAGACCAGCGCCATCTAGCTTTAACTGCTATGACTTGTTAGTAATGGTTATCAATGGCATTTTCAATGATACAAATGATTCCAATCCAACAATGTTTTAATATGCATCAGCTTTTTGTGACTGCACAACTGAATTAAAGAGGTCCAGGTACAGAAGAAAAACTAAAAACAGTTATAATTAATGGGTGCACGGCTTGCTTGACTTAGCGGGAGCACTACACTGCCCCCAGATTAATAAGAACATGGTCTTCTTTAAGTTTGGTAAATTAATAAAAAAATATGTATTTACATAATAATTATTTTTACAATAACGCAATATTTTTTTTTTTTACTTAGGTATCTCCACGATCTTATATTAATTTCAAAAAATACATATTAATTTATAAGTAATTTATTGAAAATGTAACTTACTTGATTTAATTACATAAAGCGCAAACACAAGCGAACCCAAAATAAGAATGGCCCCAACTACAGTGGTGGTGTCAGACATGTTTTATTTCAAACGCGCAAACTGTCACTATTGACAGCCAATAAAAAACTATGCAGAAAGTTTATTTCCTGCAAATATAAAGCTTTAATAATCGATAAACGATGAGTTTATCAGTGTACTATCTTATCCACCCAGGCTTGCCAGTGACTCACTGAGAGATGGGCTACCATTCATAACCAAGTGCTACCAGGTCTGAAGCGAAATCAAGCTGTAACTCTGCCCCGCCCCCTTACCGTCTAATCTAAAAAGTATTATTATTATAACATTTGTGGTGATTTTGGTGTCTTAAGATATCTTAAACTTCCTCAAAGCCTCATTAGCATATCTACATAAGTTTTTATTTTTATTAATTTCTACCTGTTCATGTAAGCTGCTTGAAAGCTGCTTGCTAGACCGCGTTCATAAGCTAAAAAGTTGTACACTATCTAGCTTTCTATAAATAGCTTATATTAATCTTAACAACGTATGCGATATATCAAACCAACAAGCTTAAAATCTCTTCAGAAAGGTATTTAGTTTTAATTCATTAACAAAATATTTATCAGTTGAAATTGATATCATGATTGAAAATGTTCGTCATTAATTTTCCTTAATCGAAGCTAGGTGGCGTTGTAATAAAATAGCTTCTAATTGAAAACAGCGCTATCTAGTGGTGGATGTAGAAAATCACAAGAGATAAGATAAATTTGATTGATTCATAAATAGGGTGGAACGTTATAACAAACAGGAAACATATCCTAAAAATTTGAGCATATTAATTTTCTACATTAATTGAGTTACCACAATACACAAATCTTGAAACACCATTATCCCAAGGATATGTAGGATGACTGCTCATCAGTGACCGATACCTAAACACATGATTGTGATAACAAACAAATTTTACTACGGGATCAAACCTGAAATCGCGAAAAAAAAAATCTGCTGCTCCCTACATTTCGACTAGTTATGCGAACATGAATGTATAGGGCAGCTGATTTTTTTAAGCGATTTCAGGTTTGATCCCGTAGTAAAATTTGTTTGTTATCATGAGTATAATCATGTGTTTATCATTCATATCAGTCATTAATTACCCTATAGCTAACCCTTAACCCCCTTAGCTTGCCCTTTAGCTATTAGCTGCAAAGTATGCAAATTTTTATTAAAAACTATTTTTTTACGCGCATGTAGTGTTTGCGCAGATAAGATTAGATTTGTTTTTTGATAAAAATCCCTTTTTAAAATGACTACAGCTTACTATAATACCTCCCCCAAAATTTAAATTAATTTAACCAGCAATCTACGTTTTCCATATTGCTCTTTGCCCAAAAGATGTTTTCATAAGCATACATTATGTTACAAAATCAACAAAAAAGCAAACTCTTACAAAACCTATGGCAAAATAAAAAAAAAAACAGAATTTACGTCTCAATCGACAATATATAACCATTGTCAAAGCAACTAAAAAAAGACTCCAGAACACGGTCTGGTAGTCGTTAAGCGTGTTTTATTTAAAATATTGCGCCAAAATATTTCTAGAACACTGTTATTGTACTCGATAGGATACTAATATTGAATGCATATTCGATAAGACCAAAACATAAAACCTTATCAGTGTATTATCTTATCCCAGAGAAATAATTAAATCTCAATAATTCAAAGCTAGACTTTAAAGGCTTTTTATGTTTATTGAAGACAACGCCATCTAGTGTTGATAGCCATAACTGGATGCTCAGCATTGCGTGTCACATATCACGTCGTTCTGTGGCAGTGCATTGACAGATTTGGAAACATCACAATTTAAATAAATAAAAGCGTAAACACGTTTAGAGCGTCCAAACATGTAGAAAAAGTACGCAACTAGATAAAGACTGTAAAGTCTGAAAATGGCATGTCATTATTTTGAATTAACACAGATAAAAAACAAAATATTCACTTACTCAACATACTGATGGATTTACAAACGGCAACAAATAGAAAGAGAAGTATCGAAATAACCAGGAGCATCAACCGGAATATATCAAAAACATGCATTTTGCACAGGAGAATAATTCAATAAGTATGAAACTATGAACCACGTTTACACTGAGGAAACAACGTACCGAGAACTAAACGATAATGTTAATTATTATTCTGATAACTGTCCAAATCTTATCATTCACCTTGTTTTTACTATCTCTATATATTAAAATGATCGATAAGTAATTCTGAAGGCAAATCCAAAGAGTAGCATTATGGCAAACCATGATGTTAATATAAACAGTACGAAATAAAATTTTGTAGAAAAATGTTGTTGTAATGTTTTTGTAAAATTCACATTCAAACAAAAAGAAAGTAATGAATACCTACCTAAAATGTATTATCAGTATATCAGTATCAAATGGAAGAGGATAAACATTATTAAACAGATAATTTGCGATTGTAGGTTGCGAAATCTTATCATTGAAATTTTAAGCGAATAGAAATTAAATTTAAAAATTCCTCTATTTTTGTAGGTTGAAATAGAACGCACATGATTAAGTGCCGGCCGGTATTTTCCTACATTCGATTTAGATATAGATTCTTTCATACAAAGAAAGAACAAGCATTGATTACTATATGCTCGCTTACCAAGTATAGGCGTCTAAAAATCTATAAAATACGCGATTTAAAAATAATTGGCTTTGTAATAAAATATTAAATTTAAAATAAAAACTTACTCCATTTTCTATATGCAGTTATTCCAACTATGAGGACGATAAATAACACCCAAAACATTAAAACAAATAGTTGATACCATATCGTAGAATTACTCGGGTACATTTTTAAATAAAATTCACAGCCACAGCAAATGACACCGTGATAACAATGCGACTAATTTATTATAACACATCACTATAAAATGAAGATAAAATAAATAATAATTTATATTATCAATGAAGCGAAATCTTATCTCGTAAAACTTTAGGTGAGTAGAAACAAAAGATTAGGGTTCCCCATTGTTGATGATTTTCTACAAAATAATTAATATACACATACATACATATAGATTAATATATTGAGCACTAACCAGTCAAAAGCCCAGAAAATGTTAACATAAGAATGAAAATTGTGACCCAAAATAAAAACCCAAATCAATTACACTCCATTATGATGTAGTCTGAATGAATAAATATTATTGTTATAGTCCCTATCACTGTCAAACATCTGATATATTTGAAAGTCAGTGTCGATATAACTTTGATATTTATGATAGAAAGATATATAAGATTGTATAATAAAATTCCAAGTACTATAACGTCACTCCCATTTTTTAAATTTAATCGTGAATTGACAAAAATATTGATTGATAAATGCTTATAGTGTACTTGAGTTCCTAGATTATAAGTTGTAAGTCCTGCATTGTAGTATCATGTCCCATTATAAATAATTGATTGTTATCAAATAAGAAATAAGAATCGATTTAATACAATTTACTAACTGCATGCATGATTCAAAATAATACTCTATATATATAATTTTCTTGACATTCAATAATTATGTAAAATTTGCACGCCGACATTAATGGCAGAATAAGAGAATCATATACCTATCTTTAAGATCCCTCTGTACCTTATTTACGCAAATAAATATTTTTGATTTTGATTTGATAATATAATATTTTCTTTAATGATGAGTCAAATCTTACTACTGACTTTCAGCGATTATTTTAAATTTGCGCCGCCCCAGGGTATTTCCTACAGTTTAATGATGCTAAGTTTTACAACGAACGATATGATTGATTGTTGATAATTTGGTCAACCAATCGCTTTAAGTAATAAAATGGTATCATTGTATGAAATCTTATCATTTAAAACTTTAAGTTATTCGAAATATAAACTCCACTGTGATCCGATAGAATTAAAAAGTATGATACTCAGGGTACTTACACTTGCTCACAATCCCACAAACTGTTATCTGCAGAACGTACACAAATACAACTAAAAACAAAGACCAAAGAGCTAACATTTTAAAAGAAAATTCAGCCGGGGTGTCGACCGCAGGCATAGCTAGTACATGATAGGCGGGCGTAGTAGTACTAGTCATGGTGTTAAAGTGTGGTCGAGATAAGGGGAATTAAGAGAATAAAAGTCCGAAGTGAAACGTCAATACTGTTAATTGTTACAGAGTCAATTTCTAAACACTACACGAAATACTGAGTAGTTCCTAGGCCAGTATGTGCCGCGACCACGTCTTACCAAGCACTGTCGTTCCATGGTCTTCATGGTGCATACCACCGTTAGACACCGCACACAAAGGCGCTTGTGTCTCATTGTTAAGTGCATACTCATCATAGTAGATCCCATGTCTATATTCCTATTACGTAATCTAGACACACAGCAGCGTGTCAAGTCAAGTTTAAGAGAAAGGAACTGGTGACGCAGCAGCCGTGTGTTATTACACGAACCATTTGGAGCCACGTTTGACCCCTCATTAACTCAAAATCTGTTGAAAATAAACACATATTTGGTTTATCTATTAAAACCCTTTAGACTAACTAGAACCCCAGTACAGCTCAAACGGTTAATGAGTTGTTAACGTCTAAAAATCGGCATTTTTATCACTGACTGACTGACATATATATCAAATACCTAACCCACTTCCAGATGACCTAGAAAGTTGAAATTTGGCGTCCAGCTGGTTTTTAAGTTCATTAAACGTTATTATTTATTGATTTATTTACAATTTTCTAAAATAGCATTTTGGAGCAACCTGTAGCGCAGAGATGAAATTAAAACGAATGAGAATAAAATGGTCACGCTACTCGAGTTCTTTTTCTGGGGGTTTTGCAAAAACTTCATTTATGAAGCTACTCACAGCTTGGTCAGAACAACAGACAAACGATTAACAAAAAAAAAAAGGTATCGGTCAACGACCACCAGCACCAGACAATAGCTGACACAGAACAATAGCTTCATGAATGAGTCCTTTGCATATCTATGCAAAGGGCTCATTCATGAAGCTATTGATCTGTGTCAGCTATTGTCAATCACTCTTGATTCTAATTTTGGTTATTATTTTATTATTTAGTTTGTTTAATTTTTTTTTTTCAATTTATTAATTATTTTATCTTATTATAATTTTTATGATTACTGACCACTAGTCCTACCTGTGTCTTTAATTAATGTCGCTATAGCGCCGGCACGTTGTATAAAGGTGAAATAAAGGTGAAAATAGAAAACAGTGATTTTTACGATTTGAAATATTTTTCAAACAATCGATTTTTAATTTTCCTTTCAAAATTATAATAGCAATAATTTTTCTTTTGCTTCCATCAAGCTAACTCAAATCTTGAGCTTTAATTCATCCTAAGTTATCTGCTTTGCGTAAAGCAAACATTGTTGTAGCAGAAAAACCAACAAATTGTGTTTTTTTTTATTTTAGAATATTGTATGTTCTTATAAATTTTCAGGAATATCTACAGAACATGGCATCCATTTATATCTTAATTCTTTTGTCGGCGAAGTCGACAACCACGCATTATTGAACTTGCCTCCCATTTTCACATTTATGTTTTTGATGGGGTACACACTATTACCAACTCCAGAACTAGATAATTATGTATTCTTTTTCTCATTAGATTAGTGTCTAACTAACATGTTTTTTTTTGTAGTGATGTGACGTGAGGCAGAGGAGTTCCATTCCTTTCAATATAACAAGCCAGCTCAGCTTAAGAGGTTACAATGAATAAATAGAAATTGTGCAATCGAAAATATATAAATTCAGGGCAAAAATTAAATTATTGTGTAATTGCTTACTTCAAACTTCAAACGGTAATCGATGCGATAAGTGCTAGAGTAAAATAAAATAATGTAGACAGAAAAATGTGGTTGAATACTGTAAACGTAGTATGCCTGTAATGCATAATTATTGGATGAGAAAACAATTGAAATCAACTGATACTAGCAAACAACGTGATTCTTGGAATATCTCTCATCCATTGTGAAGCATTATGTAGCTTTAATTTGTGATAAGGTCCCTATCGCATATTTATCTACAGGTACTAATTTAGGCGATGACACGTGAAATTTAAGGCTCTATCATAGCTACACAATGACGTATCGCTTGAACGGAAAGTACTAAAGAGTAAATGAGAACACAAAGTCTAGCTAGTTGCCAAATTAAGTCAAATCATAATAAACAACGCTTTTTCAGTTAATGTATGAGCTAATGCGGGAAATCATTTGAATGAAATAAACATAGATATAGTTGAAGATGAATACAAAAAACTTACGCCATTTTCTATATGAAGAAGAAATTAGTATAATGAGCAAAAACGTCAGCCAAAACAATATCACAATCATGGTCAAATCAAGTAATTGTGTAGACGCAGAATCGACAAGCACTGTTACAGTACAACAAATACTGATCGTTGGTACATAAGCTCGAGCACAGAAATGGAAAGATAAAATTATAATTACTAATGATAACGATATAGAGCATAGAATCTTATCTATACATTAATTTGTGCGAGATTATGATATTCAACACCGCTTAAAGTCCTTTTTTGTTGAATATATTTAAGAAGTTATTATCGATTAAAGGCTTATTCCTAAGGACAAGGCTCAATACAAAAATCCAACCAATAAGGAATAGTTATAGAAGGATTTATGAATCGCTGTCGTTCGTCAGATAAACTATTTTCATAAAACACCTCCTTTCATCTACAGGGTAAACAGAACGAAATTAAGTAGAAAAAGCCTTTGGCACAAGGTACTAAAAACTTACACAGATAATTTCTGTACGCGGATAGCAGCATCATAATTATTATGAACGTAACCAGTATTAAAAACAAAAGCATTTCAAATATTGAAATGAGAACAAATGAATTCAAAAATAAAATAAACAATCTTCTTCTGCACTAACATGGACACTGACGCGTAACGGTCGGACGGACGGATTTTAATCATTACGTTCGTGATTATAAGCGAAATCTTATCGGCTTATTATCTACTAGCTTTTGCCCGCGGCTTCGTCAGCGTGGAGGTTGGAAATTATCCCACGGGAACGGTACCGAGGTTATGGTCTACCCATGTGCCAAATTTCATCCAAATCCATTATAGCGTGAAAGCGTAGCAAGCAAATAAACTATCTTTCGCATTTATAATATTACTCATTTTTAACCGACTTCTTGTAGTGGCCAATCCAGTTCATGGGAACCTCAAAAGATGTCATAGCCTGGCGCTGGCGGCGCTTTGCTCCAGTGTGCGGTCCTATGTAGGAAGGATTCCGAGCTCAGGCAAGCTTCATTTTTAGGGTTCCGTACCTCAAAAGGAAATAACGGAACCCTTATAGGATCACTTCGTTTTCCGTCTGTCTGTCTGTCTGTCAGTCTGTCAAGACCCTTTTTCTCAGGAACGCGTAAAGGTATCAAGTTGAAATTAATATCAAATACGTAAGTCTATAGTCTCTTGGAGTCCTAAAAAGCTCAAGCTTCTAAGTCAACGCAATAAAACATACGGCCATTTATGCGACATATTTTGATACTCGCAGGTAAATCAGAAACTATAAGGTACTTCCCGTTGTCCTAGAATCATGAAATTTAGCAAAAAGCAAGCTCTCATAGCACAAGTAAAGGAAAAAGTCTGAAAAATGTAAATTTGTAATTCTATCGCATAAAAAAAAATCAAGTCTATCAGTCTGTCGAGATCTTTTTTCTCAAGGACGCGTAGAGATATCAAGTTGAAATTAATACCAAATACGTAACTCTATGGTCACTTAGAGTTCTAAAAAAATCAAGCTTTTTTAAATCAACGCAATAAAAAAATACGGCCATTTTGCGACACATTTTGATACTCGCAACTGTCGCAAGTAAATCAAAACCTATAGGGTACTTCCCGTTGACCTAGAATAATGAAAATTGGCAAGAAGCAAGGTCTCTTAGCACCAATAAAGGAAAAAGTCCGAAAATCATTAATTTTTAGTTTCATGACTTAAAAAAAATTTTTTCTTGGGATCCATTGATGAGTTTGTTTTTGGGATAAATTATTTTCAACTACGGAACCCTTCATTGTGCGTGTTCCGATACGCACTTGGCCGGTTTTTTTCATTATAAAAGCTAGCTCTCAGTAGCAGCCCAGAGTTTTGGATTTTTACCCGGTTAATGGCATCAGGCTCTCGTCCTAGTGTCCTGTCATCTCACCGAAATTTATTTTGCAAATTTTCACATGACGAACAACGACTGGCAAAAACACGATTTGTCATCTCATCATTTTGCAATAACAAGTTTGGCAATAAATCATTTAATAAACTAATTATCAACTTTTGTTTGCTAAAGTATTATAATATTTGAGAAACAATTTATTTGACAAACAATTCATTTTTCAATCATGATATCTCATACATAAGGGAACACCCAAATACGCTATATAGCTAGGCAGATTGATATGTAATCAATCTGCCTAGCCTTTTCCTTTTCTTTTTTTTTTTTTTCGTTGGCGTCAGCTTCCAGTCTAAGCGGATGCAGCTGAATACCAGTATTTTACATGGAGGGACTGCCTATCTGACCGTCACAACCCAGTAACTGGGTAATACGGTACCTCTTGGTAAGACTGGTTGTCAGACTTTCGGGCTTCTGACGACCCGTAACGACTGTCAAAGATCCACGAATGACAGCCGGGACCTTTCCGAGGCACGGAGGAGTCTCGGTATGTAAAGATGGTCACTCATCCACTGACCAATCCCGGCAAGCGTAGTTTAACCTAATGGATCGACCCGTGCGGCTATTATTACTTAACCACGAGCTCCTCTTATACCCAAATACTCTACACATATAGTATAATATTCAGTTAATTCTGATTATTACACTAAACGGTCGACATCAGGGGCACCCCGAGGTTCACGTTCGGTTTGGTTAGGTTCCTTTAAACCCTGCAGATAGAAATAGGAGCCCCGGCTCCGTCGACCTGCTGAACTAAACCCTAACCCGAGACGGTCTTCGTCAGGGCCACCCCGAGGTTCAGCTTGGTTAGGTTCCTTTACGGTCGACGGAACCCCTCTGCGCGGGGCTCCGTCGACCTGCTGTCAATTTTATTGCTTGGTTGCTTGGAGATAAAATATCATGTGGAACATTTGTAAAGAGAAGCATTTGCCAAATAAATCTTTGTAAAAAGAGTGTTTGTAAAATGAAATATTTGCGGAATAAGTTGTTTGTGAAATTAATAGCATATAGAACGTTGGTTATAAACTAAAAATTTGTCAAATGAGTTTTGGTAAAACATTAGTGAACCATTTGTACTTGAATGAATGAATGAAGTGTTTTATTTAGAATGGCTTTAGTTTGATGGGAAAACTCTTTTTATCAGGATAAGAAAAATAATTTGATGAAGATGGTATAAAAACATACCTAAATGATGTTTGTACACAGAAACCACCATCATAATCAAAATCACTGTTACCATCATTAGAAACAAATACATTGTTAATTGTAGAACAAACAGATTAAGAATTAAATAAACACCCTCTGTCTACGTACTGACAACTTTACTGGATAACAGTAAACGGATTTTATTTTTTTATAATTGTTGATAATACGCGAAACTAATCTTATCTATTATTTATTCTTATCTAGGCGATTCATTGTATACAGTAAAATTAAAATAAGGCAGTCTAATTAAGACTGCCTTATTTTAATTGTTTACTCCACTTGAACAGAAACGCTTGAATAGAGGTCAATGTCCAATCTCTGTCTGTCTTCGTGGGAACTCCAAATATCGGGGGCTTTGTTGGTCTAATGTGCGTTTCTGAGTTGACTTTTAGGACTAGTAAACATTTTTTAATACATACGTAATTGAGAAAAAAATAGCATTATCTTGTGTACCTATAGATTATAGAAAAGCCTTTTTTTCATTTGTTTCACGCTCCAATAAAATACCAAAAATGTGACGTTGCCTATTAATAATTATAGCGAGTGCCATGCGTCATTTTAGAAGTTAATAAATAACTTTAAATACGAACACACAACATAAATGCGTTGATTTAATTTTTTAATTAGGAAAGCGCCATCTAGCGGAACTTGTTGAAACTTGAAAGAATTAACAATGTTTATGCTTTCAGTAAATAAAATACTGATTCACTGGAAAGTTAATTTCGACGATTTAACCTATGAAGTTTTGCATACTATTATCGTTGGAAAGGAGCTAATAACAGCCGCACGGGTCGATCTATCAGGTTAAGCTACGCTTGCCGGGGTTGGTCCGTGGATGGGCGACCATCTTTACATGCCGAAACTCCTCCGTGCCTCGGAAAGCACGTTAAGCCGTTGGTCCCGGCTGTCATTCGTGGATCTTTGACAGTCGTTACGGGTCGTCAGAAGCCCGAAAGTCTGACAACCAGTCTTACTAAGGGGTATCGACATATTGTGTTACCCAGTAACTGGGTTGTGGAGGTCAGATAGGCAGTTGTTCCATATAAAATACTGGTATTCAGCCGCATCCGGTTAGACTGGGAGCCGACCCCAACAAAGTTGGGAAAAGGCTAGGCAGATTGATAGCGTAGGAAAAAGAAATCTAAATTGTAATTTAGATTTTTCTCCTACGCTAATACGACGCACGTCCTGTCTTGCACTGTGCTGTCTTGTGTCTAGCGGCCACAGGCGGCGAGAAGAGTAAGTAATTAATGACTTACCACAAAATTTCACCAGAACCGCGTAAATAACCCAAAATAACACTATATTAATCATCATAAAGATCAAAGTCGCAGTTAAATCCACCGACATTTTGGCAAGTTTGATACGAACCAACTTTTATAGCAATAATGTACGAAGTGATTCGGCTGCTTCACTGTCAGTACATTGAGGTACCTACACGATAGGAATACGATAAACTATCTGTTGATAACGGCGTTAATTACCGGCTTGTGTTTTGCCTTTTTTATAGAAGACTAGCCTTTGCCCGCGGTTTCGTCCGCGTGGAGGTCGGCAATTATCCCAGGGAACGTACTACCGAGATAAAAAGTATCCTATGACCTAATCTGGGTCATGGTCTACCCATGTGGCAAACATCCGAATCCGTTCAGCCGTTTTAGCATGAAAGTGAAACAAATAAACAAACTCACTTTCGCAATTATAATTTTTAGTTAAGATTATAGGTACCTACAATATGGAAAATTTACATAATATTCCTACATACAAGGCAAAGTGACGCCTGCTGGCTTATTCTGTAAATGTAACAGTGACAATTTAGGTGAAGTGAGCTTGAAGTGAGTTGTCAATAGTGTCAATCCACTTCAAGCTCACCTCACCTAAGGTTTCACGGTGCGATATTCAAAGAATAGACCGGCTGCTCATAAGGGATTAGGCAGAAACAACAGCGGACAGATTTTTTTAGTGTTCCAATTCATGTTTCACTCACTAAAACAAATAAAAACTTTAGAGACTAACTAAACTTAGGTATTCTGCTAAATTCATCTCAATTCAGCTTTTGTCCATACGAAAAAAAAAACAGTTTTGTAAGAAAGAAAGCTGAACGGAAACCTACGAATCCCCCTATAAAACTGTATTTTTTTTTTTCTGTGGACAAAAGCTGAATTATTATTGAGCTGATTATGTGTAGTTAGTCCCTAAGCAAGGAGCTATACAAGCCTGACCTAACCAAACTATACATTTATCTACTAACATAAATACTTCAACATAAAATTGATACAAACCGTCAAGACAAAATAATTAACATAAAATTTACATTTATAACTAGCTTCTGCCCGCGACTCTGCCCGCATGAAGTTTCCTAACCGGTAATTACAGAAACAATGAATAAGCCATGATAGTGGCTCGCGCAGGTCTACGTTCCGGCGGCATACCAACATATCCTGTGGGACTCCGCAATAATGTAGCTTTCTATCAGTGAAAAAGTTTTGAAATTGGATGGGTAGTTCCCAGGATTACTCACATACCTCTTTATAATATTAGTATGGACTGATCTGAAGTCCTGAACATCTCTTTCTGGATTGATAATGCTAGTCTGAACACCCTATTACAATGTCAAAAGTATTGACAGCTCCTATTAGTATCCCCCTGTAGGCTGTAAAGTATTCCGGAACAGCTATGATAATTATTGATTATGTTATCTAAATTATTAGACGTCATAACATAAGATACCGACAAGATTATCTTGGTTAATCAAACCTAATTCAATTAATTTAATTTCGCTTATTCAATAACAATGTTACATTGTGTCTGAATGTATTACAAAAAAAATAGTTAAATAAACAAAAAAAAAAAACATAAAATAACTCGATTAATAAAAAATATAAAAAAAAAAAATACCATCACTATCTCAAATTAAATTAGTAAAAATCACAATAATAAAAACAATGTCAACATAATAAGAAATATAACTATTAACTAATGCTAAACTATTACTAATATTAAATAATTATGTAGACCAACACTAACATAAAAACAATGTTCAATGACAATTAATTTGAAAAAGAATATCATAACTACAATTTCAATTAATGAATTGAAATTGTAGTTATGATATTCTTTTTCAATGGGTGTGAAAAATTCAAATTATTTACCTAAAACTAATTAAAATATTCAAACAGGTCATACCAAAAAAATATCATTATAATCATTATCCTTGTTTTTTTTCACACATTCCATCCGCATTTTCTCACATTCCATTCGCATCAACTAACTACCGACGGAATGCCTTCTTCTTACGTAGCGCAGCAAGTTTCAATAACCTTCCCTCCGGACCGGAAAACTTGTATCTTTATGTAAACACCCATTGAAAGAGTTAGGAGAACTAGGGATAGCCTTTTGCCCAGCAGTTGCACAGCATTGACTAAATTAAGTTCAAAATCAGTGTAAAGTACTAAATCGGTGGTCATGGTATGGGATGTGATGCGGAGGATTGAGGAAAATGTCGTGAGAAAAGTTTTGAGTACGAATGTGGATGGCTATACGAGTAGGGGAAGACTAAAGAAATAATGGATGGACTGTGTGAAAGATGATATGGCTAGAAAGGGTGTGGCTACCGAGATACTGAGAGATGACTAGTAGATAAGTATGGAAGAAAAGGATATGCTGCGCCGACCCCAAATAAATGGGATAAGGGCAGGAGAATGATGATGATGAGGTAGTTGGCGTATGTGTCGTAGCCAGCTCTTAGAATTGATCATTTTATGAAGTGTTCGACGGATATTTCATGAACATCGACCGCTGGGCACATCATGATGTGGTCTGGCTCAACGTTTGCTTTTTTTTTTTTCGTAATGTTCTTCATGATGTGGCTAAACATAAGTGATCATATCGTAAAATAGTTAAATTATCCACCGGTAGAGGCGTTGATGTCGCTTTGTTTTTGTTGTGCATTTTCCCTAAAATTACTAAATAGCCAAGTAACTGCGACCGACTTGAATGTGCTCGCCGGTTGCTACCGCGGCACCGCTCGCTTCGCTCGCTCGGCTCGCGCGCGAGTTCTAGCCTAACTTAGGTTAGGCTAGAACCCGCGCGCGAGCCGAGCTTCAAGTCGCACCACGACCAAATGATTAGTCATTTGGTCGTGGTGCCACTAGAAGCGTGATATGCAACTACTTTGTGATATGTGCCCAGTGGTCAGCTGGGAATGTCGATAAATAGGTTGCTTTCGTCACGATCTAGCCATTTCTACGACTGGCCACGACATATACAATAGATATAAAATACATGAAGGCTATAAGTACCTTTAACAATATTGTCTAGGCGCGTTCATTTATACAAAAGTAAATAGATTAAGTACAATAATGTGTATCTTATCTATATTTCATAATGATTATGAAGTTTTGGAAAAGTTCAGCTTTGTATAGCGCTGTCTCTGTCACTCATACACGTGGGTTAGTGTCTTACTGAAACTCTACGTGTCAATATAATTGCACACAGTGGATATTGATATAACATTATGTTCAGACCAAATAAAAAATCAAGACATAGCCCACTCAACACTGACATGAGGCCGATTTCATGAACATGTGTGCACTTAGTGAGGTGCAATTTAGCCGAAGTTTTATGTAAATGTGTGCGTGTGATCATGTATGCACAGAGCGAAGTGTAGTTTTGAGCATGCTTCACTGTATTGTTCGCAGCGCTATGTCTTGATTTTTATTTTATCTGAGAGTATATGCCTAGTGCATACGTACGAAAACTATCCGCTGGGCCTGTTTCTAGAGGTAAACTCAATAAGGCTAGTATCAAAATAATATCTTTAGGTCATCAATGTCATCTGCCTAGACCGTGCTGCTGGAGTTTGTTGCACCACTTCTTCTTTCCAGCTAAACCACTAGAAAGTGGTGAAGTTTTGGGGAACTGTCTTATGAAATTTGCTGTTTGTCAGCGGACTTTGAATAAATGACTTTTGGTTTTGATTTTGCCTGTCTTTTCCCAGTTCGCACGGGCGGGCGTAGTAAAATCGCGGCAGGATTTTATAGCGCACAGGATTTTCAACGCTCTGCTTAGCGCCGAGAGTGCAAAATCCAACAGTGTGTTTTTTCGACGCGCTAGAATGTACTCTGTTATTTTTAATTTGGATTCTCAAGGCTTGGCTCAACAACGAGAGTTGAAAATCCAGTGCGCTATAAAATCCCGCCGCGACTTTATTACACCCGTGCGAACGGGGGTTTAGTGTCGGCTTCCAGTCAAACTGGATGCAGCTGAATACCGTGTTTTACATGGAACGACTTCCTATCTGACCTCCACAACCCTATCGCGTTACTGGGTAACACGATACCTCTTGGAATATCAATAGGTAATGCTGATAAAAGATTACTTACCTTAACGCGCAAAAAATACGCGACAAAATAATAATGATGGTGACGAAAAGTCAATCATAAAGATTTTCCCCTCACTCATTATTTTACAATGACAATAAGTCTAGTTGAAAACCTACATAAAATAATCTCTCCCTTACCAAATTGCATAGAAATCTAGTGAGGTCTTGAATATTGTAAAACCGACTATACAAAAACCGGAAACTACCGGACTAAACGGAAACTAGCACGATACACATTAGAAGTTTTATTGTTATCACTGCTATAGCCGTATAGTGTCCTTCAAAGTGTTAATAAGAACAAGTGGTATGTAAAGTGGTAAATTATCTATGGTAAATTCTAAACATGCAAACACACTATGAAAAAGATTAAAGCAAAATAAACATTAAAAAAAACTTACGTCTCTTAACACAATTCCCGAAACAGAACCACAGCCAAAACAAATAAATGAACATAACAAGCAGTACACCAATAAAAATACTTCCTAATAAATCCATCGTGTTTACTCTGTGTACCGATCAACACTGTTCGAAAAACAACGACTCTAATCTTATCATTCACATTGCGAAAGTAGGGACTTCACATCAGTTAGTAAATTATTTGTTTATAAAGTTGTTGGTAAAAATATTCATATTTTTTTTGTGAACAGTTGCGCGGGTCGAATGTCGGGAATAAACTGACAAGTCATAATAGGGACTGACTACCTATGCGGTTTTCCACTGTGAGTGTGTCGGAAAATACAAATTATGTGCTTGAAAATGTGTTGTGTTCGTCATACTCATAAGGGAAAATTACAAATCACTACTCATTTTTCTGTTACTGTAATCAAAAAGTAGAATATACACTTTCAGTGTTGCTAGAAAAAAAAAACAATAATCACCCGATTTTCAAGATACTGATATCCTTAAAATGACAATGACACATAAACTATAATGACACGTTGACAGTTTACACATACATAGGGTATTTTTATAAGTAAAACAAGGATTGGAAAATGACGTCAATACTTATCAAACAATTAGCTTTTGCCCGCGAATTCACCCGCGTGGAGATCAGAAAACGACAAAAAAAAAACGTTAAAGTTTCCACGGGAGCGTACTACTGGGACAAAAAGTATCTTAGGTTCCAATCCAGCCAGGTGTGGCAAATTTTATCTAAACCCGTTCAGCCGTTAAGGTGTGATTTACTAACAAAACAGGAGCGGTCAATGTGGCGACGCTCGCGGGAGGCCTATTTCCAGCAGTGCTATGTCCAGCAGAGCTATGTCCAGCAGTGATATGTCCAGCAGCGCTATGTCCAGCAGTGCTATGTCCAGCAGTGGACGTCTTTTGGCCAAAATGGTGGTGATGATGATGAACAAAAATCCAAATTCATAAACATCCATACTTTCACATTTATAATATTGCTAGAATACTCACAGAGCCACACGATGAAGTTTATACAATTCATTAACATTATAACTAATAATAATCCAAGTAACGGCACTGCTGCTATTAGGAGGATAAACAAAGTAATTTCTAGCATGATTAAAAAATTAATTATCAAGTATGTAACTATAAAAGATACTTTGTCATTATTACCGATTGAACTCGGGTTTCAAAATGATGTAATCATTAAAAATATTATCAGCATTTTACAATGATAATTATCTATAAAAATGACGACTGAGGTGTGACAAGAAATAAAAAAAAAACAATTACCGATATTTTCAAGATACTGAAACGAAAGGAGCAATGACGATAACAGATAAAATAGAACGACATACATTGACAGTTAACAGTCAACGTTCAGATTATTTGTAAACAAAACAAGCAATGGACATTGAACAGTGACGTGAAATATTCTTATCTACCAATAATGAAAAGATACTCACGAAGCCAGATGAAGAAAGTAATACAGTACATTAACATTACAAAAAGCAGTAATAATGCAACTGCCGGCAATGTCATTAAAATCATTAGGATACCAATTTCATCCATGCCTCAAACAACTGACTACTTATTCAAGCTGCTTTGCCAGTAATAAAGATTGGACTGGGCTTTTGTAATGATAAAATGGTCATTGAAAATTTTTAATTCTTATCAGCAATTATGATATCTAAAGGCATTTTGATATCTAAGATATACTTGCGATCATAATATTTTGTTCGAGTTATTTATCATTTATGGGTATATTTTATTGAATTTATTTGTGTCAGGTATGTATTTATCTATGGGTATGTTTATCTGGTTAGCTAGATGATCAACGAACTCTGTCATAAAGTAAAAACATTTTCTCTAACAAATACCATTTGGGTTCTGCTTCCATAAGGAAGCAGAACCCAAATAGTATTTGTAATCAAAAAAAAAAAAAGAAAAATGTAATCTCAAACAGGGTTGATTTTATAATCAACCCTGTTTGAGATTACACTTTCATATATCCGGCTGATTAGGTCCGTTAGTGCTTTTCTGTTTTATAATTTTTAGTACCTATTATAATTTACATGTAATTTATCAAGCAGTGTATTTATTATTTTAGTATTATCTTGTATAGTGTATTTAAGTATATAAGTTAGTGTTAATAACAGTAATAAAATGATTTATTTGATTGTTTTTGTATTTTTGCAACAGTTAATCGGTTCGCGGACGATAAACGAGACACAATAGAAGTTTTATTGTTATGACATCTATAGACGTCAAGCGCCCGCGAAAGTGACAACAGTATTTAATTCTAAAAGTATTCATATTATGAGGGACATTTAGGCTCTTTCTAACAAATGAATACTAGACTAATAACTGTAGCTTTATTTATGACCTTACCACGATATAGTATTTTTATTTCAAGAAGCGACACGCACTTTACTTGTGTTAACCAAATGGACAAACATGCTGTGAATGTGTGCGTGAAGGCGAGTAGCGTCAGCGATAACACACATACGCACACTTCCTACTTCACAACTGTCTCGGTCGGTACCGAGAGCTCCTGCGCTTACACACACATTCACAGCGTGTTTGTAAACTTGGTAACCACAAGTAAAGCGCGTACCGCTTTGTGAGATAACAATACTGTATTAGCTAATGTTGTTGTTGGAAATCTTTAAATTACATCGTGAGTACCTACAAATTAGCCGCAAAAAATTTCAAAGTCCCTCGTTAAAAAATCAAATAAATCGGAAACGGGAAAGTTCCAATTAGATAGATTGGAACTCTTAGATAATTTAAATAAAAATACAAGTCCTGACTGACTGATTGACTGACTCGATCATCAACGCTCAGCCCAAACCCTTGAACGTAACCAATATTTTGTAAAAATATTATGATTTAAAAGTGTCCGTGGAGTTTCTTGCCCGTTCTTCTCCATAGGGATCTACTACGCTTTGGAATGGGCAACTAGCTTCATCTTTCTGACTGACCGACCCATTGACAATTCAAAAGTGCCTGTAATTGGTTTATTTGAAATAAATGCTATGAGTTTGAGTTTGAGTTTAGAAAGCTAAAATTTTGCATAGAGGTTCTCTTTATAATGTAGACAAGGAATAAGGAAGGATTTCCCGGTAGCACGTTCCTGTGGGATATTTTCCGACATCAACGCGGGCGAAGCCGCGGGCAAAAGTTAGTCTTTTCTATGTATAAACATTGGTGCTAAAAATATTGCAAATATTTTAAATACAAGTACACTAGCGTGGGTGTTACCGTGCGTCCTTTCGCCAACTTCTGCCGAGCTAGCCCAATCAGTACGTGTCGACAGTCGACACGTTACTCCGCAGTGGAACACTACACTCCTAGAATTTGACTCCCTACGATAAGAACTACGGTTGCACTTTAATGTCATATGTCATTTAAGAAATATAAAACTTATCTACACCACGACTTGCATAGTGGAAAACTATGCGTTTATGACAGGATTTATATTACCTCTCATCTGAAAACAAATGATATTCTTCTATAAAAAAACAACTGCGAATTTTATTATTACTTAATAATAAAATTCGCAGTTGTTTTTTTTTTGAAGAATATCATTTGTTTTCAGATGTGTTATTACACATTCGTATGGCCGCTGTGACATCGGTCACAGCGGCCATACGAATGTGAAAGAAAGTCGGAAAGGAAGGAAGGAGGAAGAAAGGGAACAAGCTTTCTGAGACAACAACTACTACCGATCTATTCTGTAAAAATCTCACCGCGAGAACTTTGGTGGTAAAGTGAGTTGTCAATAGTGACAATTCCTAGAAGTGAGCTGTCAATAGTGACAATTCCTAGAAGTGAGCTGTCAATAGTGACAATTCCTAGAAGTGACGGACGGACATAAAAAACACATTAATAGAAGCGTTAACGTGGCTTAATAATAATAATTTAAAAATTAATATAAATAAAACTTTGATTATGCACTTTAGCCAACGATCATTATTGTTCTCTAATCTTGACATCGAATATAATAATAATAAAATACAGACAGCTAACACTACAAAATTTTTAGGCCTAACAATTGACAGAAACCTAAATTGGAAAGCGCATATTGAGGCTCTAGCCAAAAGAATAAGCAGTGGTGCATATGCGTTATATAAATTATCACGCACTCTAAATGTAGAATCGTTATTAACGGCCTACTATGGTTTGATAGAATCCGTCATAAGATATGGGGTTATCTTCTGGGGTAACTCAACCGACAGGGATATCATCTTTAAAAGACAAAAGTACTGCTTGAGATCTATGTTTAATCTCAAAACTACTGATAGCTGTAAAAACTATTTCATTAAACATCATATATTAACACTACCCTCACTTTATATATTAGAAATAGTCATGTTCGTAAAAACAAATCCACAGTTGTTTCCTCGTATGGCAGACAAATTCCCTAGAAATAGACGTGATGATAGTAAACTATGTGGACATACATCGAAAACTGCACTTATGCGCAAGAGTGTTTTTTGCATGGCACCAATTGTCTACAACAAATTGCCCAAAAGTTGGAGAGAGCTAACAATACTTAAACTTAAACAAACAATGAAATCTTTTTTGGCACAAAAAGCATATTAGAGTATTGCAGAATTTTTAAACGACTCATTGTGATAAAAATATATAACTTAAATATGCCATAATAAATGTTATTTAATTGAATTCCTATTGTAAATCTTCATAATATAATTTTATTATATGTAATTTGTATTATTGGACTAGTCAAATATAAAATGAATAATTGGATAATGTAAATGATTGAATGTATTTGTTTAACTGACATTAATTAATGTATAATTGTAATATTTTAAAATCAATGTATTAATACTATTTTTATTTTATTTTTTCCAAGATATTTGCACGCCATGAGAAATGGCAAACATGTCGTGAGCTAATCTTATTTACGACCTTGCATGCATCTATTATTTTAATTTTGTATGTGTACACAATGTTTGCGCAAATAAAATTTCTTATTCTTATTCTTAGTGAGCTGTCAATAGTGACAATTCCTAGAAGTGAGCTGTCAATAGTGACAATTCCTAGAAGTGAGCTGTCAATAGTGACAATTCCTAGAATCAAATAGAATGACAGCTCACATTACACAAAAGCTCTAAGTCTCCACAGTGAATTTTTTACAGAAAAGTTCAACTGGTTTCTAAGACGAACTTTCAGCGGACTCTAGGATTGCTTTTGTTCCAAACTCAAATTAAGGATTGAACTGAACACTAACTACATAAAAAGTCTTTAAATTGTACCTTTCCGATAAAAGAGGGTTCTATTCATTGCAGCATTTATGTACTTTAACAAACATAAAATTACCTACATCAAAAAAAAAAAAATCTAAATCGATTTGGTAGTCTATTCAAACGTGACAGACATGAAATACATTCGTGTAAGTATTTATAATACAAAGGATGTAGACCTACAATCTACCCACTATAATAAAGTTATATTGTACCGAGCTAACAAAGAAGGCAGGAAAGAAATTATCCAATTGACCTGCATGTCAACCTAGCCACCGAGCAATGTATCATTGTACCGACTACCCAGCTTAGTATGACTCATCTCAGTGGCGAAACTTGCTACGACAAACTGTTAGCAATCTATCAATTGCAGTACATTTAAATTTAGTTCCATATTTCGCCGTAGTGCTTGGTGTACTAGTCATTTAGTGCTCTGTATATGACTTCATTCAGCTATTTGTCACAAGCGATGAATGACTTGGTTGCAAATGTATTGATTGTGTGTCTCGTGCATTATAGATCAGATGTTAATTTGATAAAATAAGTACGTATATGTAGTATAAGTAAGTATAATATACTAAAAAATCTAAATATTTATTTATTTCAGCATGGAAGACAGAGCTACAAAAAACTTAACAACAAAAAGGGAAACAATAGTCAAAATAAAGCCAATTACAAGTCTTCGCGTTTAGACTTCTATTATAATTTATGTTGTGAGCATACAAGCTAACACTTTTATGTTGTGAGCATACAAGCTAACACTTTTATGTTGTGAGCATACAAGCTAACACTTTTATGTTGTGAGCATACAAGCTAACACTTTTATGTTGTGAGCATACAAGCTAACACTTTTATTTCACTTAAGGGGGATGCGCTAAGGTAGCCCGCGAAATTCAAATTTTCTTAGGTTTTTTTGTAATTTGCAGGTCAGCGTCAGGTTGTATTTTGATTAAAACATAAGACGCGGCCGTAGCTAATATGGCTTTACAGAATTATACTTATTAGAATCAGCAATACAACTCCATAAGTTAGAATTGACCTCAAATTTAGCGATTTCAAGAAATCATGAGGTTTGTGGTCAATTCAAACTTATGGCGTTGTATTGCTGATTCTAATGATTTAAAGATTGTGAAAGTCAATTATTTGTAAAAGAGAAAGAGCGCAATGTGTAGTGTCAGTAACCCATTGTTTCTGTACAGCCACGTTTTTCTAGTTATGTAACAGAATGCGAGCCTATTATTATTAATCGGGCATAAAACCAGATTCAGAGCTGTTACTGAGAAATTCCAGATGGAAAACCAATAACACTTTGTCCCACCCGGGAATCAAATCAACCTCAAGTTCAGCAGTAGCGCTTGCGACCACTAGACCAACGAGACACTCAGTTTTTTTAGGGTTCCGCACCAAAATGGTAAAAAGGAACCCTTATTACCATCAGTAGTTTTTATTTTTTTTATTTTATTTTATTTGGGAAACAAACAGATACAATAATATAAGAAAACGGTACAAAATAGCAATACATAATCCAAAATAGTTTCCACACATTAATAATACAAATTTTGTTAATTTAGAAGGTACAACGGCCGCTATCAAAAGGAAAAAATAAATATCAAAATGATTAAACAATGAAAATGAAAAGAACAACAATAATATTAAAAATATCAAAAAAACAAATCATAATTTTGCTGCAAGAACGTCTCGAACAGACTTCTTGAATTTTGAGAGGGAAACGTGAAAAATATCCAAACAATCACATTCACTAGTAGCCGTTAGTTTGTTATATGAACGACAAGATCTTTTTACAAATGTGTTAGCACCATAGTTAGTTCTGGTAAAGGGAATGCAGAAGAGAGATTTCTTACGAGTACTAATACGCGGACACCTGAAACATATCTTACTAAGAAGATACGAAGAGTCCGCCTGATTACATATAATTTTATAGAGAAACACTAAATCACGCTCGGTTCGTCGGGTTTCCAGTGATGGGAGTTTAATTACAACTTGAGGGTTATATATCTTAGACCTTCTCCAAGTTATGTGTCTCATAAATTTATTTTGTATCCCCTGTATTTGGTCAATATAGACGTGATACTGTGGATTCCACACTGTAGATGCATACTCCAGAATTGGCCGGACAATGGCTTTATAGAGAAGTAGGATAGTAGATATATGTTTAAAATCTCTAGTTACACGCAAAATAAATCCCAGCATACGAGATGCTTTATTAATAATAGAGGTTACATGGCTATCAAAAATTAATTTGCTGTCCAACAAAACCCCCAAGTCTCGCACTTCGGACACTCTAGTGACAACTTCGTTCTTTATTTTATATTGGTATTCTATATATTTTGTTTTCCTAGTAAATGTTATAACATTGCATTTCTTTATATTTAAGTGGAGCATATTGTCTTCACAATAGCGACACAACTTATCAAGATCGTGTTGAAGTTCTTGACAATCATTACTACTTTTTATTATTTTATAGATTTTTTTTATCATCTGCATATAGTAAGAAGTTACATTGACGAAAGATTGAGATTACATCATTTATATAAATATTAAATAAAAGAGGTCCTAAGTGCGAGCCCTGTGGAACTCCAGAAGTTATGGGCGTAAAAGATGAACAAAAGCCTTTGACAGTAACAGCCTGACTACGATCACGAAGGTAAGACTCCAACCATCTAAGTAAATCACCATGTATACCGATGTACTCAAGCTTGTGCAAAAGCATCTTATGAGAAATTTTATCAAACGCTTTAGAGTAATCGGTATACACGACGTCCACCTGACAACCCTTATCCATAGCGTTAGTCACAACATCAATAAATTCGCACAAATTAGTTTCAGTGGACTTCTTGCTAACAAATCCATGTTGTTCAGGTATCAATATAGGTTTAATAAGTGGAGTAATAATATCACAAATAATTTTTTCAAACAACTTCGGTATAACACTAAGCTTAGTTTTCAAGAACTACTAATGGTATCAACTTAAAATTCATTTATTCATTCATTCAATTCATTTTATTCGTCGAACATAGGCACTTTGTTCGACGACACTACTTTCCGCCTCGCTGCTTCCCTGCGACTAGGAGCTCCTTCTTGTTCTCCTCATCGCTGTCACTGTGGCGAAGTTGTCAACAGCCTCGGACACCACGGCCTGTCTTGCAGCCGAAGTGCGGGTCGCTTAGCACGGCACGCGAACATCAATGACATCATCCGACGAGCCCTTGTCACCGTCGGCGTTCCAGCTGTATTAGAACCCAATGGCTTGGCACGCGACGGTGGCAAGAGACCGGACGGCATGTCTTTATTTCCATGGAAGTTGGGAAGGCCTTTAGTGTGGGACGCAACGTGTGTCGATACTCTTGCGCCATCCCATCTTCCTGGCTCTGCGTGCTGTGCTGGCACTGCTGCTGCCGCTGCGGAAAACCTCAAGCGGCGGAAGTATAATAACCTTATCGGTAATTATATTTTCGAGCCGTTTGGGGTTGAAACCCTTGGGCCGTGGGGTCCGAGTGCTCATAGTTTGTTCAACGAAATCTCCAAACGGCTGGTTGACACTTCCCGTGACCCAAGGGCTGGCTTTTACCTTGGCCAGCGGCTTAGCTTTGCCATACAACGTGGCAATGCCGCCAGTCTCTTGGGTACTTTACCAGTCGACAGCGATGCGGAGGAATTTTTCGACGCCATATTTTAGTTTTTTAATAGTTTTAGTTATGTTAGTATATAATTTTGTTATTTTTAGGTTATGTTTACAGTTAAATAAATAATTTATCATGTCTCAGCAATAAAGATAATTCTTACTTAAAATTTGGAACAGTTTTAGATGACGTTTGCCCAACTAGTTTGCAAAGAAGAATGAATTTTTTTTTTTTTTGCAACATGGACTGAAGACTACTATGACATGTGGGGTATCATAATTATGAAAGAGCGCTGTTTGCACATTCTCAATTTTTTTTTTAAGCCGAATAGATTTCGACTTTTGATTAAAAATGTAAAAAATATGTTCCCTTATCTCCGAAGTTTATGTAAAGATTACAGGGAAAATAAAACGAAGTCTCTAAATAGCACACTTTTTCAGAAATCGGAACGGAACCCTCGGTGGGTGAGTTCGACTTGCTCTTGACCGGTTTTTTTTTTTTTCAAAGTATTACTGAAATAACCACTGACCTAAACAATAAAATTAGTATGACGAAGTAACCTACGTAAAATATAAATAGGGATTTTCTATGGCTCACAAGAAACATCGTTCAACTAATAAATGACGTATTAGGTTATACCTAATAACATCAAGTTATATATTTCCAGTTTACACTGACCTCTCATTGTAAGGAAATCCTATACAATGCGAGATCAGCTTATACTACCTAATAATTATCTGTCAAGAGTAAATTATCGTCATCTTGGCAGGACATAATATGCTTGAGTGTGATTACGTGTCACTAACGTGTGGGATGCCCCCAGACAGACTGATAGATAGATAAATCGTTTATTTGGTGCACACAACAGACAGCACAACTTATAAAAGCATGATTAAATAATAAATAATTACTTAGTACTCGAAGAAAATACCAAGGAAAACAAGACAAGTATATTGAAGACACTATAATTGGCCATGTACACAGTCTTTAAGAAATAACGAACATACAAAGTGTGGTGTGCTTCTCAAGGTTCAGGTAAGCTCAATGGGGACGGTAGAGAACTGAGTCTAAAGGTAGGTACCTAGTATGATTTGAAGGCATTTTTATAAGGGACTTTAGTGTCAGTCATAGAAATATAAAAAACCGACCAAGTGCGTGTCGGGACACGCGCAGTAATAGGGTTCCGTAGTGCACGCCGCCCGTCGTTATTCGAGCGTAAATATTATTAATTTAGAAATCATTATTAATAAAAATGTTATGGTTTTATTTTTGTATATTTTTACATGGTTCAAACTTCTGTTGTTTACTACCTGTTTTATACATCTAACAACGTTATATAAGTAATTTTTAATGGAATTTGTACGAAATTTTTACTGTTCCAAGTACATTTTACAAGTTGGTTGACTATTACTCGTAAACTTGAAAAGCATACTTAGCTGTGATAGTTTTCCTTTTAATTTCGTTATTTATACTACTACCGTGAATTTTGTCACCCATCCAAAACTAACCGTTTAGCTGTCGGGGGGAGACACTTGACTCTAACAAAAATTTGCACTTAAAAGCTTAATATTTCAGAAACGGATCCCTAAATCGAAAAATTCTTGACACAAACCCGCAATATTTTTGAAATACCTATCCAACAACACCCCACACCATAGGGTAGACGAGAAAAAAAAAACATCCCAACTTTACGTGTACAGAAGGTACCCTAAAAAAATTTTTTTTCGTGATTTTATTTTACCACTGTCGACGTGATGAATAATTATGTATAACCATGTAAAATTATAGGTTTAGGCTAAGAGCCTCTGAGCTAAGCTGCGGACGGACGGACAGACAGACGGACGGACATAGCGAAACTATAAGGGTTCCTTGTTGACTACGGAACCCTAAAAACAGTTCACTCCTTTCTTATATCTGTGGTGTCAGTGGACTAAGGCCTTATAATGTAACTAGCGCCCCGCCCCGCCCCGCCCCAGCCGCGAACGGTTTTTACAACTCGAATAAACGTCGAGATTTCTTTAATGAATGTAAGTTTATTATTAATGTATCAAACACATAAACTTTCCGGAATAAATTCTCTAAATGACGGTGAAAATCGTATCAAAATCCAATGCGTAGTTTAGAAGAACAACACGGTCACAAAAACACGAAAAGCTACTTTAATCTATAATACGAGTAATTAAAACATTGGCTAGCTGCATAGATATAAGAATTTCTATGGCTAGCTGACTCTCAAACATGTTCATTGCTGGGATTGGCTGACGGAATTAGTAACTACAGCCAATCAAATCATTATACTTAAATTATGGCTGTGTTTTTTTAAAAAGTAATAGTGATAAGGATAATGATGTAAAAATGATGCAATAATAATAGAACATCACTTAACATTAATTAATTATTTTAAGAGGATTTTCATGTCAATTCTAATCTAAAGGATTACTTAAACATGTCTATTATTAGCTTATGAGTAGGTAATACTCACTGCAGTACATCATCCAATATCTAAGACACACGAATGAAAGCACTAGAAAAGCGAATACACTAGGAAAACCTATCACTAATATTGTAGAATTCATTTCTTAAGGATTTTGCTAGCACATTACAATATCACAATACTTTTAACAGCTCCAAAAATATTTTCGCTTTTTTTTTATTTTTCCAGTGTTTTAAACTTGACCAAAAATTCTGTAGAGGTTAAAATGTTTTTTTAAACTAATTTTTTTTTTTTTTAATAGCAACCTTTTTTAACTATCAGAATTAATTTAAAACTTTCATAGCAACAAATGGGACTCAGTGCTAATTGTTAGTAGGTGGTAACAATCACGGTTAGCCGTCTATTGTACTTTATCGGTAGAAGGGGGGCAAATATTAATACCTTTTGTATACAAAGAGATAGTGATAATCTTATCGCTGTCTATCGGGAAATGGAGAGGTGTGAAGTGGCTTTGTGACGTCAGTCAGGTGATAGGGTAGACAAGGACGGGATCGGTCCACGAATGAATGAAGGATATTCAGATGGCATTGGCCTCAAATGACCAAATCGTATAGGAGTAGGCAACTTATCTTGACTCTGGTTGACTTTGTCTAGGCTGGGATGGTTTCGTTACTTCATCACAGGTATAAAGGGTTACTTAGTTCATGGAGACGACCCTTATTAGTGAAAAATCTGTCAATATAGGTAATCACAGACATAAAATAAAATACTAAAAATCTATTTTAAATGGATTGTCGGATAGAGACAATAGATCTTATTTATTGTACCTAACGCCACCTATGCAAAACACTGTGAACCATTTAGTGCGCTGGCTATCGAGAACTCTGATAAAACAGGCAAGCAATATTTCGAAGGATTAATCGAAGTATTGCTATTCGCCACTAGATGGCGCTAACATTCACAATACTCCGAATGAACATCCATGATACAAAAAAAACATAAGTTACGTGTCGAATTGAGAACCTCCTCCTTTTTTTTCGTCGGTTAAAAATGGGTGTCACCCCCAATATGAGCCAGGGTCATTTTAAAACTTAGGAAGAAAAGAAAAATAGATTTTCGACTTTTCGATTTTCGAATTATCAGGAAGTGGGTAATAAAAACTTATGATACTCGTTTAAAATAACGCTTGTGTTCCCAACAGGGTAAGCAGAACTGTATACCTAGTATAGAATTACATTTCGTCACTTATATTAGAAAATCTTATATAATAGGAGCGAGTTTTCCCATCCTGCAGAAAAGAATTCAGAATCCCGGCAGTAAACTGTGGAGTTCCCAATGGTTTTCCCTACGTCAGTTTTGCAAACAATAACAATTAAAATCAAATATACCTGTACCGAATTAGCGCTGAAAGATTTTCCTTGTAGTATTATTATAGGTAAATATTTTGTGAAGAGATAATAGATGTTAAAGATATACTGCTGACAAAAACCTATTTTTTTTAAATCAGATTTGTATTTTTTTCATGACGTCTTCAGTATTGCTGATAACTTAATTAATTAATTAGTTTCAATCTGCCTAGCCTTTTCCCAACTATGTTGGGGTCGCCTTCCAGTCTAACCGGATGCAACTGAATACCAGTATTTTACATGGAGCGACTGCCTATCTGACCTCCACAACCCAGTAATTGGGTAATAAGATACCCCTTGGTAAGACTGGTTGTCAGACTTTCGGGCTTCTGACGACCCGTAACGACTGTCAAAGATCCACGAATGACAGCCGGGGCCAACGGCTTAACGTGCCCTCCGTGATTAATTAGATGTTAATTAATTAATGGTGTTAGGTGTGCCTTTATGGCAAACCAATATAGCCAATATGTTGTGTCTATGTGAGCTGTATAGGTATGTCCACAAAACGTAATGACAGCAATTATATTGCTATGCTCATCTTTACAGCAATGCAATTGGGACACAAACATTATCAGACAATATTTTGAGTAACTGCCTCAACTGTTTCATTGGTATATTGGTATACCTCACTCACTACCTCAGCGTGACGTACTCGTAGATAGGTAGGTATTATAAGCTACCTACTGTTTGCAAAACTAACTAGGCGACTGATTTCCAGTTGTAACTAAATAAAGTTAACAGCTTGATGAGTTTAAGTTAAGAAAGAAGCACCTATTACGACCTGACCATATATCTGGATTATAAAAGAGAATGCTACCTCTGAGTTTGTTTCGGCCATTCTTCTCAGAGTAGTCAGATTAGGAAACACCAAACTCAATCTAGTTTTAAAACGTAAGTTAGTTATTTTTGACGCGTAGGTAAAAGTGTCTTTTTGAACCTATTTACAGAGATAAATTTATATCATTTATCATGTACTACTTGATGGCACGAATCTCTAAGGCACGAAAATCTAGTAAAATTAAATCTCTCAAATCCAAACTCGTAGATAATCTGTACTTGATAGACGTCACTCCGATGAAACTGTTAATGCAGAGTTCCGACACAAACCTACATGAAACTATAAATAAAAATAAAATAAAATATATATTAGTACTCACGTAAATAACATTCAAACATATAGGCAACAATACCGAGCACTATTACACTCAAAATAATTAAAAGAATATCCACCATTTTTTTAAAAATAAACTTTTAATTTTAAAATAATAGTAATTTAATTTAATGAGACAAAAAAACTGTTTACACAATACAATCACAGTGGTCGAGTGTAGACGTTAAAATAATTAGATATTTTATTTATGTAAGTACTTAGACAATTCGATTCGATCGATTAGATTAGTTTTGAGACCCAGTTTTTATAATCTACAATCTCTTAATAAATATGTTTTTTTTTATTTACGATCTTGGTACGTACGTGGCCCGCTGCACTATACAATACTTTTCTCTTTTCTTTTTTCACTTGGCCGGTGTTTTCTACCAGAATTCAGTTTCTTTAATGCTGTCGCTGCAAATGATAATTTTAGGTATGATATTTGTTAAAAAAATGCTGAATTGCTTACTAATGTATAATAATAAGATACCATTTTTGAACATAACGTTTTATTTGAAAAAAAACCTTGAATTTAAAAGCTTTTTTTTTTAATTTATTTATTTTATTTTATTTATTTGGCTCACCAACAATTGAATACACTGATACAAAGATATGAGGATATCTGACAATAAAAAGACCATAATTGAAAAAAACTAAAAGCTATTCAAAATGGTTGTTGGAAATCAGGTAAACTACACGTTACGTTTGATCCATTATTTACGAGACACCCTGTATAATCAATCTGCCTAGTCTTTTCGTAAGCCTTTGTTAGGGTCAGCTTCCAGTCTATCCGGATGCAGCTGAATACTAGTATTTTGCATGTGGCGACTGCTTATCTGACCTCAACAACCCAATTTTGAGTAACACGATTCATTGTTAGGCAGACTTGGGCTTTCGACTACCCGTAATAACTGTCAAAGATCTACAAAAATGACAGCCCGAGTCAACGGCTTTTCGAGACACGGTGGGGTCTCGGTATGTAATGGATGGTCACCCATCCACGTACCGACCTCGGCAAGCGTTACTTAACTTTAAAGATCAAACCATGCGGCTGTTATCATTTTGTCACAAGCGAACCTATATACATATATATTTATCTACTAAGCAAGCTGTGACTACCGCTCCTACTCATAGTTTTGCGAAATGAAAATCAAGC
Source organism: Cosmia pyralina (assembly GCA_946251885.1). NCBI lineage: Eukaryota > Metazoa > Arthropoda > Insecta > Lepidoptera > Noctuidae > Cosmia > Cosmia pyralina. Next base: position 21,717,667 of record OX276365.1, read on the forward strand.
TATCGTCCTGCTCATGAAAATCATTTAACTAATTTAGCCATAAAATGCAGCAAACATACAGACTCACTTTAGCACATTTACAAAATCAAATTAAGTGTGTGGACAGAAACCTTGTAAAACGACACTGAAACAAAATAATGACGAATGCATATTACGAAACTTAATTACTTGCGTTTCCGTTGTGTTGTAATCGGCAGTTAACAGTTAGTGGTTTGGTTTGATTGCTGGCATTTGATACAGCAAGGTAACACTGGTCACGTATGCGGTGACAGGCTACATAATGTATAGACTCTATTAATACTCTAGGTCTGTCCTCGAACGTCAAAAAGATGACTCATCTAAATAACATAACAACATCAGTTCTTGTTTCCGGAAGGGTTAGCCAGCGTACCTTTAGTGCACCCACATTAGGCCCTATGAGCCGGCGCGCGAGAGGTTGCCTCGCGCATTTGATATTTAAACATAGTACTAATTATTTTAATCATTTTATCACGACCAACTCACCGCATTGTGCTAAACAATCTTACTACATTTTCATTTATATATGAAAAATAACGTCTGTTTTTAACCGACTTCAAAAAAAGGAGGTCTCTCAATTCGACCTATTTCATTTATTTATTACTATATATTTTTTTTGTGTGTGTTCGCGGATAACTTCGTCGTTTATGAACTGATTTTGATGATTCTTTTTCTGTTGGAAAGCAGATATCCCAAGGGTGGTACCGTGATAAGGAAACCAGGGTCTGATGATGGAATCTCAGAGAAATCGAAGGGAACCTTCAAATTTTATAGACACACCTATAGCGATTTGGATATTTTTTATAGTAATTCGAGCATTTGCTCCCGGAAAGCACCATTTGGTGAAGTGGAACTGATGAGGAAGACCACAGATGGCCATCGGAACTACTTAATAATACGTATTACACGGGTTGCGATTCGACTATTGCTAAGCAATTTATGCTCGTCACAATACATATGTTGAAGTGGAGCTGATGGTGACTTCACCATTAGTTCGAGTTCTCCTGGTTCCATACTGGGAAAACTCCTCAACAATTAACGTCCTTGTATCGGGAACAGCAATATTTTGTAAAAGGTGATGAGCAGTTGTTATTACACTATTGTAACTTAGATAAATTGACTGACTGACGCACTAAAAAGTGAAAAATAAAAACGTTTTTGCAAAAAAAACAACCGACTTCCAAAAAAATACTACAAAGTGAAAAATAACTTTAATTTCGGAAGTCGGTGGCAAAAAACTAAAATACAGATCCAAAGACACCGACTTCCGAAATTATAGTTATTTTTCACTTTGTAGTATTTTTTTGGAAGTCGGTTGTTTTTTTTTTTTGTAAAAAGTTTTTTGTGCTATGAGATTCATTAAACATTACGATTAGGGGCAAATTGGGGATTTTTTTCTATCCAACAAAATAAATCTAATCGTGTTATTAAAAGCGATTGGCTGCTCGCCAGATCCTTAAATAAGATATAATATCTTTTTATTTTTTGACACTGTATTTTATGTTTACCATGTATTCAAAAAATTAGTAAGCGCGGGTCATGGCGCCTTTAGTCCCATTGAACAGGGGGTGAGCCTATTGCCATCAATCAACCGGGCACAAATTACGAAAAGTTTTTTTTTCAGGATCGAAGGACCAAAAACTATGTTGAAAAATGCGCCTAAGGTTTCATACAGACTACTACAATTACTCAGCACAATTCAGCTTTTTGCCATAGAAAACACTAATTTTGTATAGACAATAGTTGAAATGAGCTGGATATATGTAGTTAGTAAACTATGTTAAAGTATGAATGGACTCATTTAATTATGTTCTATATAACCTGTGTTTACCATAGATAAATGTATTTTTAAAATTTTGAGAAACTCGAAAAGCCATCCTTTTGGCTTTTTCGTCACACGAATAGTTTCTATGTTTGTTACTTCTTACGCTCAAACAGCTAGACCAATTTTGATAAAATTTGGTATGGAGGTAGCTGATACCCTGAATTAACACATAGGCCACTTTTTATTCCTGACTGCGCGTGTAAAACCGCGGGGCGCAGCTAGTAGAAAAATAAACAAACACTTGGAGATAACGTAGCACGTGGTGTACTCTAGCTTCATCACAGTCGTGATGTCGTGTCTGTTTATAATGGAAACTATGCACAACACAATATTATGTTAATTTTACGGACTTATTTGTAGTACAATGGAGGAAGTTAGTACTAATATGGATGGAAAGTGTTAAGTATTGTATTCTGTGCGTGAAAACCAGTCGTAGTTAGCGTAATGGTGATACAAATAGCTGTGGGCTGTCGATGTGTTTGTGTTTAAGCGAAACATCTGCTTTAAGTAACAGATATGATCAACACGACAGGGAACACTTTTGCAACGGAAGCTCTATGATTTCAACAAGTATTGCAGCAGATTCTCAAATTCAACCGTTTTATTACAAGAAGAGTTTTATGTATCATCATCGTCATTTCAGCCGAAAGTCGTCCACAGCTGGACATACGCCTCCCCCAAGCGTCACTACATCGACAGCTCGTGTGCTTCTCGCATCCAGCTGATTCTAACTTTAGTTCAAACTTAAGCATAAACAATAATTATAATTATTTATAAAGTAAAGTTTATTTATTTGCATAGATTGTACATGACATAAGGTGTTAAACAACAATTGTGATCCCTGTACAACCTCCCTTAAATTAGGCATGCAAACATTAATTAATTAAAATTAAAACATTAAACAAGTAGATAATAAAAAAAAAATAGTGTCAAAATAAAAAAAATACAAAATTACGAATTACAGGTCAAATCAGGTACCATTAAATAAAACAAACAATTAATTAAATAAAATAAAACAATTAAATAAGTTGGTATGTCATTAGATTGCATATAAGTATTACAATAATAATTATCTTTAATTAGATTAGAATTTATATAAGTCATTGTCATTTAGGAAATCGTTAATCGAGTACCTAGTAACATTGTTCAATCAATAATGCTGTTAACTTCATTTTAAAACTGCGTATTGTGTCATCTTTTATTATGTCAGGTATTTTATTATATATTGTAGGTCCCATACTAATAATATTTTTTTTATGTAAAGCCGTATTGCAACTCTCAATTCGTAAAAGATTTTTGTGCTGGCTTCTGATTGCTCTCTTACTACTTTGTGATACTGTAGTAAAAAGATGCATGTTACGTTTAACAAAAATTGCCATTTCTAAAATATACATTGCCGGAAATGTTAACAGCTTCAAGGACTTAAACACTGGGACACAACTATCAGTAAAAAAACATAATTCGTTCAGTGTTGAAGCACTGGGGTCCGAGCGTCCTCTTAGTTTTTCGAGACATCGCCAAGCGGTTGGTCGACTCTACACGTGACCAGAGGGCTGGCCTATTTTTTGGCCAAAGAAAAAAGCATTGTCATACGACGTGGCAATGCTGCCAGCCTTATAGGCACTTTTCCTGTCGACAGCGATGCGGACGAATTTTTTGATGCCTTATGATTATTTCCCCTCCTTTTTTTTTTCGAGTACCTACATGATTTTAAATTATGTAAATAACATAAACTTAACATCTTATAACATCTCTGATGACCTAAAGTCTACACTCAAACGCCAGTTATGCTTGAAGCATTGCGTAGCTCGGTGTGTAAGTGAAATGGCGTTATGGCTGTCTAGTTTGACGCGCGAGTAAGAAGACTCACGCGCACCGGAATTTAAACGCGTTTCGTTTAAATGTAGATTTATGACAAAATGCTACACTTAAATAAATTTTTAGCTTAGTAACTTTTTAACATATTTAAATACCTTCAATTTAAAGCAAATTTTACTGCACAATAAGGAACTGTTTACGTATAATCATATAAAACAGAAAATAGACGGTGCTATTTTGGAATTTATTTCTATCGAAAAAATTTCAAGTGCATACTCATGTTTCGGTTGTAGTGGCAGTATACAATAATTATAGTCAATAACACATAATATGGAACATCCAAATAATTTAACCATTTATACATTTTGGTTTTATAGGAATTTTAAAAACACAAAATTATCGATGGATCGCCCCTTAACTGCCCATGTAATAGGAGGCGAGCCTATTGCCACCAACCGGACACAAGACCACTCCGGGCTGCTACTGACTAATTCCTGGTGGAAAACTCCAGGAACACTGCCCTACCTGAGAATCGAACCCAGACTCAAATGCTCCGCAGTAGCGCTTGCGAGCACTAGATCAAATAGGCAATGTCAGTCATACTGACATTAGACTTGGTTGTTTTGTTCGAAGGTGAGCTGGGACTAAAGTATAAATTGTTTAATAATGAGAGAGCAAGAGTCTGGAAATTGCCTTCACTCAGTGCGCCTGCGTGGTGATCAATGCTCGTGCCTTCTCTGTATGAGAAGAAGCCTTTGCCCTGCAGTGCGACATTACATTCAGATATTAATATTACATTATAGATATAAATTTATTTATCAATATTTACTCTCAAAAGCTAGGTAAGATAATTAATTAATTGCAGGTAAACATTTAACTGCAATTTATGATAAAGTACTCTTTACTCTAGGTTATTGTTATTTGCTACGTATTCTAGTTGCCAAAGCAAACAAAGCTTAGGGTTTTCCCTGGACTTGTAATTGCTTAAAGACATTTTAGATTATTCTAGAGTTTTTTGAAGATTTTGACAATAGCTTTATCCTGCAGTAAGATGGATTGACAATATCAAAAAATGTCGTGATTGTCATTTTCAGGTGTTAATCGCCACGCGCGAAAAGCGATGAATTGGTGATACATCATCATTCTCCTGCCCTTATCCTAATCTATTTGGGGTCAGCGCAACATGTCCTTTTTTCCATACTTCTCCATTATTCGTCAACTCGGTAGTCACCCCCTTTCTAGCCATGTCATCTTTCACACAATCCATCCACCGTTCCTTTGGTCTTCCCCTACTCTTATAGCCATCGACATTCATACTCAAAACTTTCCTCACGACATTTTCCTCACTCCTCCGAATTGGTGATACATACCTACAGATATTAAACCGCACAACTCATAGAATGTTTGCGTTTATGGAACTTCACACATGTAAAAGAACAGCCCATATGTATTTGAACTCATCTCATGAGCTGGCGAATGCTCAAAGCAAAAGTCTCCTGCTATGTTTAATACTACTCAGACATTTTTGTAAATGACCTTGCTACACACGTTCCCTTTCAAATGTAAATACTTTAACTAGAACAAAAACTCACCGTTTCGGTATTTTGTCACATAATAAAGAAGCAACAGCGTCAACAAATACACTAAGTAGCAAAAAATAGGCGCCATCACTACACAGATCAACCCTGCCATGTCGCGTAGCATTTTAACCAAAACAAAAGTTTAAACAGAGTAGGCTAAATGTCACTGGACGGCACACTACTCGTACAAGAACATCGCGGTCACCTTCGTTTGAAATAAGAAGAAAGAAAATTCAAAATGGCGAATATATTTTGGTGACAGTTCGATACACAAAAAGAGGACTTTTACAGGTTTTCCTGTACTTAAAAATAAAAAAGTCACAATTGGTTACGATTTCTAATATTTTATCGCGACTGCCACAACACCGTTTTTTTTTTAAAGAATTTTCATTATACGAAACTTATTTCGCGGCCTCGGGTTATGCGAATATCTGCAACACTGAAGATATGCGTATCTTTGTGTGTTTTAGCAAAAGTACACAAAATATTAAAATGTTATGTTACACAAGATAGACGTTGAAGGTTAATGTCTTGTAATCTTTTTATCATTTCCATGTTCGTCAAGTTTAAGGTTATTTTTCATAATTTACCTTCAACGTATTTACTGTCATGATGAAAATCTTTCAGGATGCATCTGAAGGGCCAGCTGTTTTAGAAAGAAATAACATTGCCACATGTTAACTTATTAGTCTGGAAGACGAGCAAAAATTTCGTAATTTTTTATTGAATGATATTAGGAAGTTACCTAGTGGAATAAAATTATTTGAAGCTCCATTCACAACAGTTTAATTTAAGATTTATTTTGTATTCTAATTGTTTTTTATTTCTCCTTATACGTTTTCTTATAATTACGTTGTTGTCTTTAGTGAATTTATTGAATGCTGCGTGTACCTGTACTAGGCATCCCACCAAAAACATTTTCATGTAATATGTTGCCAAGACGAGACCATATGGCTCGCACTGTCAAAAAACTATCAGATCTCATGTAGAGCCAAGCTTCTAACTCAACACTCCCTAAGTCTACAAACTCAAACTCAAAGCATTTATTTCAATTAAACCAATTACAGGCACTTTTGAATTGTCAAGGGGTCGGTCATTCAAAAAGATGAAGCTAGGCGCCCATTCCAAAGCATAGTAGGTACCTATGGAGAAGAACGGGCAAGAAACTCCACGGACACTCTTTTAAATCAAGATATGGTTACAAAATAATGGTTACATCATTCATGTTGAAATTTTACATGTGAGAACGATGCAGAACGTTAAAAGCGTCCTTAAAAAAAAAACAATTCAAATATTTAAATTAAATTAAAATAAGCCGTGGCCGCTAAGGTATGCAAGCCCTAACTTCACAAACTCTACACCTTAGTCAAAATATGAGGCACGCTGCACACTATTTCTAATCTTAGCTACACCGTTCGTCTCGTGGCTGCTGAGCGTGGGGTCCTGGGTTCAATTCCCGGGTCAGGCAAAGTGGTATATTCATAAAAATTTCTCAGTAGCAGCCCACAGTTTGAAAGTTGGTGGTGTGAAACCCCCGTGCTTCGGATAGCATATAAAGACGTTGGTAACTTGGTCCTGCGCCTGATCTCTCCCCGGTCGTGTCGGATTGCCGTCCCATCAAACTATGAGAGCGAGGCACGAGAGACTGCACCTGTGTCCGGGCACTCACTTGTGCATTTTAATATCTCCTGCGTACTTGGCTAATCTTCGTTGAGATTGGCCACCGTGGCCCTAATTCGGTCGGGAGGATTTGAGAGTTCAATGTCCAAGAGTTAAAAGTCCACAAATAACGTAATGGATTTTATACCCACTTCTAATTTTAGTTCACCTTCACAATTCAGACGCCATCATCTGCACCTATTTGTACTAATAATAAAACTGAAGAGCTTGTTTTTTTCGTTTGTTTGTATGTTTGAATGCGCTAATCTCTGGAACTACCAGTCGGATTTGAAAAATTGTTTTTACATTTAATATCACAATTCTTAAGGAAGGCTCGCTAGGAACCTTACGACCCGAGCAAAAAGAAAAAAAAGTCAGAATTAACGCTAAGCAAAAACGAAGTAATACCACGGGCAGGCGATGCGATGCGACGGGGTGGGTTGGGGGAACAAGAAATTTCACGCGGACGAAGTCGCGGAATGAAGCCATACTATAAAAATATGAGTAGGTATTATGCTAATCACAAGATCATAAAAAAACCTATGAATGCTACTCCGAAGCTCATAAAAAACGTAATGGATGCTGTGATTAGTGCATCCGTCCACTAATCTAGACAACTAATGGATTGAGTTAATACGTGCTCGGACTACTGCTATTGTTTTGTTAGCGTCTTTAAGATCTTGTTTTTATTGCAAGATCTGGGCTGCACCAGACTAAAGCATTGTAAGACTTTTGACTAAGGCTCATTAGAAATTGCAGCAGAATAAATAATACTAAGTTCAAAGCACGTTAAGCCATAGAATAGAATATCTTTATTTGCATAAAATATGGTACTTCTAAGGTCTTAAATATAAAATAGTTCCACATATTTTGCTTACTTTTTCAGCATGCAAAAAAAAAAAACATTAATAATAATAGGTCTTTACCTATGAAATTGCCGTTTTGTATGAAAAAATATAAACGAATTTTTTTCATGCATTTTTTATTTGTATTAATCGAAGTAATCACCCATGCAATCAATGCATCTTTGCCAACGCAGTGGCAGTTTATTGATGCCCTTCTTAAAGAAATCAGCTGGACGGGAGGCAACAAATTCTTCAAAGGCATTTTGTACTGCCTCTCGGGTATTGAATTTTTTTCCCGCCAAGAAGTTATCCAAATTCTGGAAAAAGTAGTAGTCTGTAGGCGCAAGGTCTGGTGAGTAGGGTGGATGACGGAGAGCTTCCAACCCCAGTTCTTGCAACTTGGAGACCGTCTGCTGTGCAGTATGAGGTCGCGCGTTGTCGTGCAGGAGCAGCGGAGACGAGCGATTGACCAATGCTGGTTGGAGATGTGCCAGCTTCTCCATCATTGTGTTCGGCAGTTCTTCACAGTACACATCTGAAGTAATGCTCACCCCGTTTGGTAAGAAGCTGTGATGAATCACACCGGCGCTAGACCACCAAACAGTGACCATCACTTTTCTAGGGGTAAGTTTTCGTTTAGGGCATTGTTTAGGTGCTGAACCAGGATCCAACCAACTTGCTGAGCGCTTGCGGTTATCAAACAGAATCCATTTTTCATCGCAGGTAACAATGCGGTTCAAAATTCCTTCATTTGTGTGTCTGTTGAGCAGTGCAAGGCACGTCTCGACGCGTACTTCGCGCTGGCGATCATTGAGTTCGTGGGGCACCCATTTGTCAAGCTTTTTTACCTTGCCAATTTGACGCAAATGGACCAATATTGTTTTGACGCTAACGTCGAAAGCTGCTGCTAATTCAGCCGTAGATTGTGTATCATCAGCTTCCACAATCGCCTTTAATTCGTCATTGTCGACCAAAGTCTTCGGACGACCGCGAGGTTCATTTTTCAGGTCGAAATTTCCAGAACGGAAGCGAGCAAACCAATAACAAGTGGTGCGTTGGTTTGTAGTGTTAGCTCCGTAAACGTCGTTGATGTTGCGTGCCGCTTGTGCCACGTTGTTGCCACGACGGTACTCATATTCCATAATTACTGGAATTTTTAACGTATCCTTGATGACGAAAAAGATTGAAATGCGATGAAAATGTAACACTAATCAATAAACAAATGACTACTTTTGGAAAAAAAAATCCATGTTTTTAAAATAAAATTAATTTGAAATTAGAATTCTTAGCCAAACAAAAATTATTTTGATTTGAAATGGCCAGTACTGCAGAACGGCAATTTCATAGGTAAAGACCTAATATAAACAAAAACATTACTAGGTACTGAGATCATGTGAATAAAAAAATATTAAAAAAAATTAAGTTAAATCTTATGTAGGAACTGAGATCATATTAAGAATTGATGAATTGAAATACCTACCTTATATAATATAGCTTAATTATTTTGTATTTAGCTTATAATTTAAGAATTCACCTATAGTGTAGTGTAAACATTATTATAAAGCCATTTCTTAAGTTTTATTTTAAATCGGTCATCGGTCCCGGCTGTCGTTTGTGGATCTTTGACAGTCCTTACGGGCAGTCAGAAACCCAAAAGTCTGACAACCAGTCTTGCCAAGGCGTATCTTGTAATCCAATAACTGGGTTGTGGAGGCAGTCGCTCCATGTACTGGTATTCAGCTGCAACCGCTTAGAGGGAAGCCGACCTCAACAAACAATCTGCCTGTTTAGCCTTTTTCCAACTATGTCGGGGTCAGCTTCCAGTCTAACCGGATGCAGTTGAATACCAGTATTTTACATGGAGCGACTGCCTCCACAACCCAGTAACTGTGTAATACTTTACTCATTGGTAAGACTGGTTGTCAGACTTTCGGCGTAATGATTGGCAAAGATCCACGAACGAGCAACCTCAACGTAGTTAGGAAAAGGCTAGGCAGATTGATTGGTTATTTTATGCTGAAATATTAGAAACGCTAGTATTGCACAGTTGGGTGGCACACGGATCAATACAGATAGATAAGGTAAACACACACAGTTCACTTTCCCACGGAGATGGCAAAGAATGACAGAAATGAAAGCATTTCATCATCGCCTACTACTAATAGCTCAATTAATCAAAATCTCACATTTTCTGGACTGGAATTTCGTGTAGAGACTATTTAAAATGTTAAGATATTCTGGTCAAACTATTTCAGCTTTAGTCTAGAATGAGTAAAATTAAAAGTATTTATTTTAAATCAGTATATTAGTCTCTATACGTTTTGAAGCGAATATGCTACCATTCATTCTCGAGCCAAACCACGCCGCTGAGCCTGAAGCTTTAAATTCGTCTCTAATCGATCTGATCCAGCCTGTCCCTTGCTGTCGTCCCCCGTAACGTCCTAAGCCGAGGTGCGTACTCTACAACGAGTACCCTTAGCGTGTTTATTGATATAGTTTATAAGTTTTATGCCTTTGCTGGAAGCCTCAATTTACTAAGGTACCTATAGAGAGAAGCCATTTCCAAAAAAATAAAAAATTATTCCTGTTCGTAATAGTAAAATTAAAACAGGCGAAAATTGTAATTTCTCAACTCTGGGCTCACTACCGTACGTATGTTGTAATGGCATTTGTTTGCATATTACGACAGAGGAGTTTATGGTGACGATAAGATATCCCGTATCAATTCAGGACAGCCGACTAACAATCGCACAAGCAATGAAGAAAACATATTAATGGCTGTAAATATTATTATAATGCGACTAAATAATAATTATCTTTGTGTTTAACATAAACGAAAATATTTGCAAGATATTTTTGTAACCATTCGAAAAGCATGATACTCGTACAATTCATTTGCAATTTTTGGCCCTTTCCTCCGCATGTTTGGGATAAAAAGCTCCGAGAATTGTTTATGTATTGCAATAATGTACAATTATCCAGTAACTGGGTTGTGGAGGTCAGATAGGCAGTCCCTCCATGTAAAATACTGGTATTCAGCTGCATCCGGTTAGACTGGAAGCCGACCCCGGCATTGTTGGGAAAAGGCATGCAGATGATGATGAATAATGTTCACATATTAGAATGAATATTCATAAAAAAAAAAAACTTACATTTCCAAGTTATTTTTGTAGCAGTTATACACCAAGCATATCAGGATAATAAACGATATCGTTAACGGTAACGCTACTAGTTTGAACCAAACACTCCTCACCACGTTCGTTTGAGCTGAATCGACGTCAGTTGAATTTGTTTCCATTTTTAAATCAAAACACTTTCAAAATTATAAACTTATTTTTTTTAGAAAAATATTAAATGGCCTGCAGTCCTGTGGGACAATACAGTTTGATTAAAATTGATTATTAGATTTTCTAAAAAATCTTTTTCGGTATCTAATGTTTAGAATTTATTTTGTTATTTTAGGTTACGTTTGTGTTAAACAAGCAAGGTAAGGTTATTACGGTCGCCATTACTTTGCATAATGAACGGCTGTTATCTAGTCATTATCGGCTATTATCTGCGAAAGCTTGATTTAAACTAACTATTTTTGACGGTTTCACTCGCGTTCTAGTGACATTGCAGTTTTTAATACCTATCACAGCTATGTGTGGCGTTCATAAAAACATCATTTTGTAAAATTTTTGAGCACCTAGGTATTTTAAAATAATCCTTACTAATAATAATATTATAAATACGGAAGTGAGTTAGTTGTTCGTTTATTACGCTTTCACGCTAAAACGGCAGAATGGATTTGGATGAAATTTAGCACATAGATAGACCTTGACCTGTGTAAGCACATAGGCTACTTTTCATCCTGGAGCACAGACTAAGTCGCGGGGAACAGCTAGTAAGTAATAAATATACAAAGAATGTTTAATTTTCCATTTAAAATATGCAGTTCCCTATTTCAAAATAAACCACGAAGAACCGAAGGATTAGTGGAATTATATAATTATGTTTCCTGTAATTCTTAACAAAAAATAAATTTAGTCAAGGAAATACAAACACCATAATATTTAATATGTTTATAAGACATTAGCTAACATGAAAACCGTGTTACTATCGTTGTGATAATGTGGGCAAATAGTGGTTTATCTATGTATCACTGTAAGCGGGCTTTTGTTAAGTAATTAGGGAGTTTGCCTTTTTGATTATGCACGTATCTACTTATCTTTTTCATCCACCAAAAAAATGTCTTTCTAGTTATTTTTAACGGACTTCAAAAGAAAGGGGGAGGTTACATTGTCTTTATATTATCTTTTAAGTTTCAATAAAAAAATTAGCTTTAAAAAAATAAAATGATTAAAGTTGTAATCTATGAAAAACAATAAAAACTGAAATAGGAACATGTTCATATTATTATATCGCAGATAAAACTAAACCCGGTTAATGAAGAAAAACAAAAACAGGGTATAGATTTAAATATATCCACTCAAGGAGCATTACGCTCAGATATACTTGTATCAAAAGGACCGATCTCGAGAGGGGCTTACTGAAATTACTGATAAATATAACCAGTGTGACTCTGTCACATGATTCTGCTTCACTTTTATCGCACAGATCATTATCTTCTTCTATATAAAGAGAAAGAAGTCTGTTGGTCCTTCGGTAGGCGTTATTTTTAGAACTTTCAAAGTCATCCTATTAAGGCGACGATAAGTGACTTTTAATGATTTTTAAACTGAAGATCACGTCTAAACAAGTAGTGTTAATGATATCGAAAAAATATTTGTGAAATTAGAGCATTTTCTTAACTTAATATTATGTGAATATTTTAGATTAAGCCTACATTACACAGTGTAATTAATTTGTAAAATTATGTCTAACGCGGATAAAAAATGAGAATCACGCAAAATTTATCAAGCGTAATTTTATAAAATTTTCACCATTTTAAAGATATTTTAATTATTTATCATTTAATATACGTGTTTTATGTATAATAAATTAATAATGTATATAATTTGGGAAAGCGCTCCTTGATGGGCGAGCCCTATTACTGGGTGGACGTACGACGCGTTGAGTGAGCTCAGCACAGAACATGCAAGCTAACCACTCAAGGCCGTTGGCATTTATCTGCGTCTTAAGCAAAACAATCGGTTGCTACGTCAGTTTTTACAGCAATTTTAACTTTTTATATATAACTACTTTAAAAAAATAATTACTTACGACCTTAAATTTAAAACTATTTATTTTCATTTTTTAACGATGTCATGCATGAGTATCAACGGAGCCAGCGTCACATAACGATGTCATGCATGAGTATCAACGGAGCCAGCGTCACATAACGATGTCATGCATGAGTATCAACGGAGCCAGCGTCACGTCACTCAGAGAAATGAAGTGGGATGGAAAGCAAAGGGAGAAGTGAAAAACGGGTGACCACTGCAAATCAGCGCTGTAGGTACCTACTGTGTACTCAGGATGATGCTGTGCTATGTGAGACTGTGGAGTCTTCCATAGCACAGCATCATCCTGAGTGGAAGCCTTCTTGTTCTTCACAGTGATAACGTGCAGCGGACGACTAATTCTGTTCTGTGCTCGTAATTATAGATCCATTTTGTTTTTTGTTCTTTATTCAAAGTCAAAACATTTATTTCAAATAGGCACATAAAAAATACTTTTGTACGTCAAAATATTAAGTATTATTCCACTTACTTAATATTATCTTTTGTACGTATAATTCTGGGATAAATAAATCTATTTTTCTTTCTTTAAAAAATCCCAAGCAAATCCAAGGAACTATGAGTTACAATGCGCTTACGCCTTTCTCTGTCAACGTTATCTTGTAATCCGAAAATCTCGAAGTTTTCTAAAATAACATAATGTAGGTAGGTACTGTATGTACTCCAGTCTCTTTAATCTTGACTTTCAATCAGCTTGTCGATCGCTTTCTGACGGTGCAGAAGAAGGCCGCCTGATTTATCAATGATCATGAAATGTAACGTCTGATTCATCGGTAATTGGAGAATTATTTTGAATGATTGCATGTCCAATTGTTCTAGAAAATACTCTTTGTTTCTGCTGCATTTTGCAACCCTGAGCTACATTTTCTACCACAATTTAAACTGATTTATAAGCTGCAATGGTAGAAACAAGCTTTTTTTTGCACAGTTATTTTAGAGCCCTTATTCACTATGATTGTCTAAAACACTCTAAAAGAGTTTTTAAACAAACACAAAATATAACTACAAGAATAAACTCATGATAACAAGAGGGTGTGTGCTAATGACGACACGAAAGAAGTGAAACTATCGACTAGAGCCGAATATACCCGATTCAGCGCCGAGTATACGCGATTCAATTTCGTTTACTGTTCAAGAAAGAGCGTAAAGTGCGCCCAAAGATGTTTTTATTTCAAAAATCTATACTATATAGTATATTATAATGTATTTTGTAGAATTACAATAACTACAAGATCACGAGAAAGTGTGTTTGCATTGCATAGTTACGTATCTGTCAGTCAGTCACGACCAAATAAATGGATTTGCATTAGATGTGTGTGTAGGAAACTTGAGTTACTTTCATAATGAAAACATTAAGAACCATTTCTACACAGACAAACCCACGTTTAAAGCTAGTAACATTACAGTAGAATCAGAAATGAAGAGATCCGCTGGAGAACCAAGATAACCGACATTACCCGAAGAATTGACAAAATTAAGTGGCAGTGGGCAGGGCACGTTGCTCGCAGAACAGATGGCCGAAAGGTTCTGGAATGGCGACCGAGTACCCGCGTCCCACAAGGTGGACCGATGATCTGGTGAAGACTGCAGGAATCCTCTGGATGCGACAAGCGGAGAATCAGTTGAAGTGGCGGTGCTTGGGGGAGGTCTACGTCCAGCAGTGGACGTCTTTCGGCTGAATGATGATGACGTTCATTAGCAGTATCTTTTGAAATGCTAGTCTCAAACCGCGCAACTAGCAAACGACCTTTACATTATATTATTTTCTATGTATAGCGCTAGAACATACAACAGTCAGCTACACAATGATATGTCAATGTCAAGTGTCTAGAACGATAATGACATAACTACAAATTGGATAGACAAATGGGATGCTGATAAAGATCTTGCACCTAAGGTCGTGATGGCCCAGTGGCTATGGCCTCGCCTCTCATGCACGAGGTTGTGCGTTCAAATCCGAACAAGTACTAGAAAAGTATACTAGCTGACCCGACAAACGTTGTCCTGTCCAAAATTCAATAATTCATACAAAATTCCCATAGAAAATTTACTTTCAGTTTTCCGAATTTTTCCAATTTCCCCGACAAGTTTACCGGTATTTCTCTTCTTAAGAATCTTCCTCTTGAAACTGTATTAAAATCCGTTGAGCAGTTTAAAAGATCTAAGCGAACAGGCAGCGGAAGCTACTTCATTTTATTTTATATACTATGTAAAGAAGAAGTGTTATTTATATTGAAACACAATGTAAATTTTTAATGAAAAATAAATGAATGAATGTATTATGTGCTTTCTGAGTTTATCTTGGACATGCTGACATCGGTGAAGGAATACATCGTGAGGAAACCTGGACTAGGATAATGTAAGTCTGTAATCGCCAACTCATTTTGAGCATGCGTGGTGATCAATGCTGTGCCTTCTCTGTATGAGAAGAAGCCTGTGCTCTGCAGAGGAACAGTATAAGGCTGGTATTTTTATCTAAAGAGGTCGGTACTGCAATAAGACCCGTTTGTTTTGTAAGGTATTGTATGGACAAGGACAAAAGTGAACGTAGGGTCTAACATAAATTCAATTCTAATGTTATTTAGTACTGTAGAGGTTTGACTTGGGAGCTTTGCAAACCAACCGCTACGAATCCTACTATCCTAACTTATAAATGCGAAAGTGACTTGTTTGTTTCTCCTCCTTTTTTATCGGCGGTTAAAAAGTCATTGATCAAAGGACCAGCTCATCAAACTATTATCTCAGAGATTTTGACATCTCTGCTGCACCTGTCAGTTTGTAGCTTTGGCCTATTTATATAAATCCCTTTTGCATGGAATCCCTCATCTATCCTGGAAGCTAATCTTCATTTGAAATTTTATTTTTCAAATGCAGATATTATGTTGGCTTTGCATCTCTCATTCTAATTCGGAGCCTTATGAGTTGTCATCTAAACTACACAGAGGAGATATATTACACAGAGGTAAAATTTCTGAGTCTGTATGTAGGGGGTAATCTTCGGAACTACTAATCCTATTTTGTGAATGTGAGAACGTTGCAGGCCTAGTAGACTGTACATTTGTTGACTATTTTCTATTTTGTTAAGTACCTGATACTTGTTGAAAGGCCTACACTGTCCTCCCATACCTATTAACACTGTTATTTGAAAATATTGTAAAAGCCAATTATTTTTAACCGTGGAGTTTCTTGCCGGCTCTTCTCCATAGCAAAAGATAAATTTGGAGCAATGCACTTCGCTTCTGACGTTTCATAAGTGCCCATGTAGGTTTATGTGAAATAAAATATTTTGGTTTTGATTTTTGATTCTGATCTTTTTTGAAAATTCTTTCACTAATGGGAAGCTACAGTATCGCTAAATGACTTATGATATATTATTTTATGTTAAAACAGGAATGTTTATGTAGACAAAGTCGCACGCAGAAGCTAGTTTTATATACATCTCCAAAATCTGGACATTTGCATACCGCAGTTACATGACCCTGTATTTTCAAAGCCGAGGAAAAAAAAATGCAATTTTCAATTAATTTTTAAACAAGCAAAGGCTATTATCGCATCGCCTATCACTACAAACACTCGACAAGATCTTTCACTAAAGACCAAAGAAACACTTCGATAAAAAATCGAGTATTCTATCATTATTAATCTCGTTGATATAAATAGTTCATATCATTTCTCAGCTGTACGTTAAAGTCACGGGACACATGACTAACATTTATCATGTAGTTATCGTTATTCGTGCGTAAATCATCAGAAATCTGTCATCTGGATAATAATAACTTCAAGAGGCGCCACTATTTTTGGCAACTAAAAATATCTGAAGTGTTTTTGAAAATAGGTTCTGGCTTTTCTGGTTTACCTGTGGGGATATTACTATATACAATATTATTTTTAGTATATGCGAAACCTGAATATAGTTTGTTCAGAATAAATAACTGAATCGATTCCAATAATTTTCATACCGTGTTATATGTATGTTGCCCCAAAAATCTTTAAAAAAGGTTACAATATGGACACCGCGCGACGAACACAATTCACGACAGGTCATAGCGACACTAGGCCCGGGCGGGCGCACAGCGGGCGCCGCGTGGTGATCATGTTTTTGTACGGACAACCAGGTAACATAACAAGCTTATAACTTTGTGATTTTACATGATACATTTTTGAAATTAAGTACATAGATTCTTTACATAAAAATACTAGACACGTGTTTCCGTTTTCGCATATACTAAAACTGATGTTGTATTTATCATATTTATATCTAGAATCATGGGTATTACAGCGTGTATCAGAGAGGTGTGATCATATTTAAGGGTATTTGATCATCAAACTGTACAACTTTCTTCATGGGACCAACATCGTAATCATGAAAAAATTATCAACTGTCCCATGCAAAACTTCAATAAGTATCCTACTAGACCCAAATGCATGGGACAGCTGATTATTTTTTCACGGTTACGATGTTGGTTCCATGGAGAAAGTTGTTCAGTTTGATGGTCTGTAAACATTTCTAATATACTCTGTATCTGTATAGCATTGTACCTTATAGCCTATCTATATTAAATATATGTAATATATACTCCCACATGAATCTTAAACATTAATGGTGAAATGTGGGTTTACTATAGGTACACCTCTGCCTAATCCTTCGGGAATTGCAGACGTCATGTTGTGTTTATATACTATACCGAAGCTTACAAATGATTCATAGTACTTGCCTATATTACTCGTAGACTTAAGATCATAGGTAAACATGATAATGTCATATCCCCCTATAATCTGTCGTCCATATTGACGCCATGATCATAAAATTTATGTAAATTGCAATTGTTACTATTAAAATTAAATTATGAATGCTAGACCTACGATGTTTTATATGAGAAGGTAACTATAAATTGTCGACATCCTTAATAAAATCTCAACAAGCATAATTATTATCTTGGAGGCAATTTGAGGTGATCATAATAGTATGGAATTTTGAGATAATAGAACTAAAAAACCATAAATGTAGCGCATATTATTCTGATTCATAATGTATCCCAGGCTGCGCCACAATACCCTGTCCTTCGCCTTCTGCATTCAATCTGTCCCAGCCATCTTCTTCAGGTCGTCAGTCCATCTAGCTGAGGGGCGATACACAGTCTCCACTTCAGGACTCGTCTGCTCCACCGGCGATCGGTCCTTCCACCACTGCCACTTCAGCTTGGTTTCTCAGCAAGGTATGTGATGAGTGATTCATACCTATTACTTTGTTATAATCGATCCTTCCAATCCATGAAATTCCCATTATGATTTCTTAAAAATAGAATCGATATCAACGCTAATATTAATACTCGATTGTCTTTTTGTGATGTTTTGTGATGTGCTCTACCTGTGACCAACTTGGAGTAGTCGCAGACATCTAAGACAACTTGCAGACGCCTATTATAGGACCCAAAAATCTCAATTTTCGTCATCAACTCTGTTATCTTTATATCGGTCAACTTGATCGATGATGGACATGGCATATGAACAAACGCTTCACATTATTAATAATATTGAATATATTCTAGACTTGCTAATCTCCTACTATTGTTCTGTTATCAGACGTTGACCTACATGTGGGGTAGGACAATATAATTTATGCGTTTCTTATCTTCGGCTGTACTTAAGACACTACTTAAGTATGGGCTATTGTTCTAACATAATGTTGTTGAGGTTGTTGGTGTTGAAGGTGACCGCAGATCGCATACCGCAGCGTCCAATTGCAATGACAGATCGCAGTGACACTACCGGTTTCTGTGTAACCCTTGAAAACGCTATGACGACTTTATGGTCTGCCGTTGCCTTCGAAATTGTACCTTAACTCAAATGTTTCGATTCATCTTAATTTAATCTTTTAGTTAGTTTAGTAAGTGACTGGTTCTTTGGTCCCCGTTTCATTATGCTGCAGTTTGATTGTGCCTACATTCAGTTATCTATGTATTCCATTCTTTTTTCCATTCCTGTGTCTGCGTATTCACTTGTGCACTATAATATCTCCCGCGTCGAGGGCTGGGCTCCGCTGAGACTGATCGCCCGCCGTGGCCGAAATTCGGTTTGGAAGACTATCTGTTCCATTAAATACTAGACCAAAACTAAATATAGTTGAAAACTACGTTTATTCTAATAACTGTCTAATGTTTTTTTTTAAAGAGTAACCTGGCGTTTCTTGCCGGCACTTCTCCATTGGAAACGACCAATTGGAACCGTTCACCTAGCTTCTGACGTTTCAGCAGTGCCCATAATATGTTTAGGTGCGATAAAATATTTTTTTGAATATTATCAGATTTTTTTGAATTTATTCAATTTCTACTACCTTAGCAGATAATGGCGTTATCCCCTCAGTTTAAACCTACGCAAACAGGTTTACGTGATCTATAAAGTGTATCGGGACAAAATTGAAGAATCTCGAATAACTCGCATACGTAACCAGTTCGAATATCAACGAGACATATTTAGACTTTTTTCTATAGCAAGACTAAACGACATAATCGCTGTTATTGAAACTTAGGTACCATCGCGATGACGACGGTGTACCATCGCGAAATTTGTGTTTTTCTTATGTATTAGAAAAACACGTTTGAATTTATAATATAATTTACAATTATTATTATAACATTACAACCTGATTATGATAACAATAGGTGGTTTTCTTTAAATATAACGTTGTATCTGACCGCAGCTGCGTAAGTGTCGTACGTAAGAAAGGGTTCAAGTTTTAACTAACAGTTGACTTATAACATTGTTTGAAAACCTTGTTTCTGTATATATGGCGCCACTTATTTATAATTCAATTCCAAATTTTATAACTGATCTTCCTTACAGAAAATTCTGCGTAGTACTAAAAAAATGGCTCTTTTCACATAGTTTTTATTCAGTAGGTGAATTTCTAAAAAAAACTTCTTGTCGGTCCTATCATTACAGGAATGCGTTGTAGACTAATAGACGTAGATTATTGAATATTATTGAAATCCGTGATTGTAGATATCATTTTATTGTTATTTTGTTATGTTGTACCAAACGTGTATTTTCTTCTTTTTTTATTGGCTGTGTAAATTGAAGTTTGATTACTTTAAATAATTTCATGTTCCAAATTATTATTTTTTTTTATGTTGTTTTGGATATAGATAAAATAAGCTGATATTATAAGCACCGTAACTACTATTAATATTTGCATGCCAAAATATGGCAAAATGTGTCGTCGCACATCGCACAAGAATATTTACAAACCTTTGTATTACCGCATTTATAGCAAATAAATCACTTTGACTTTGACTTCTGAAAAGATTATAATCATCGTCGGTTAAAGATTTGTAACTTCTGCCATACTAAAACGAACCATCACTTATTTAGCCGGAATCTACGCACTCAGCACACACAAGGAATGTCGATGGGAAGAGACCAGATGGCATGACGTTGTTGCCTTGGAAGATGGGTAGGCCTCTGGTGTGGGACGCAACCTGTGTCGACACCCTTGCGCCACCTCATGTTCCAAGCACGACGTGCTGTGCTGGCGCCGCTGCTGCGGCTGCTGAGACCCTCAAGCGGCGCAAATACTGTAACCTTATAGGTAACTACAGTTTTGAGCCGTTTGGGGTCGAAACGCTCGGGTCATGGGGCCCGAGTGCACGTCTACTTTTTAAGGAAATTTCTCGCTGACTGGTCGAGTCTTCACGTGACCAGAGGGCTAGCTCGTTCTTTGGCCAAAGAATTAGCATTGCCATTCAACGTGGCAATGCTGCCAGTCTTCTGGGCACGTTTCCGGATGACATCGATGCAGACGAGTACTTCGACGCCTAAGTGTCCTTTTTTTTGTATTTATTTGTATAGTTAGTTAGTTAGTCATTTACATTAAATTTTATATTACAATACTACACAAGGAATTGATTTTTGAACAGAAAAACTTTATACAAAAAAAAAAAACAAGCGACTCCCAAAAAAACACTACAAAGTGATAAATAACTTTAATTTCGGAAGTCGGTGTCTTTGGTTTTTTTTTAGTTTCATTTTTTGCCACCGACTTCCGAAATTAAAGTTATTTTTCACTTTGTAGTGTTTTTTTTTTGGGAGTCGGTTGTTTTTTTTTTTTTCGTAAAAAGTTTTAATTTTTCTGTTTTTAGTGGTGCCTACCCCGCACATCGAATACCACTCTGCAAAATAAATTAGAGCATCGTTCGCATAGACTATGTGGGAAAAATACGTATTAAATTATTGAAGCTAACTCAAAAGCCACTCATCAGAAGTTGAAGATATTTATATTCGACCATCTCAAATAAAAACTGCAAAAATGCAAATATACGTCGTGCTAAGCCGTGTCAGAAGTTTGGAAGGCGTAGTTTTATGTTGACGGAGATAACGAGGCTACGAAATCTGACTTCTGACAATCAAGGCCACATATAACATACAACTCAAGTAGCGCAATTTGAAGCGGCATATAATTACCATTAAAATCATTTTTATCCAAAGTGCACTTCATGACAATTCCAATAAGCCCAAACACGGCTAGAATACATTGTTTTGTTACTGAGTTCCGGTGCCTACCTTCCGGCTTCTTCATCAGATCGGTTCGATGGTTCCATTTTAGTACTATTTATTTTAAAGCTTCGTCATAGTCGCTTAACTATCTTAATCAAGATATCTTATCACCACCCGTGAAATACTTATTATCGTTGAGAAGTTCCCGTGGCCATCTGTGGTCTTCTTCATCAGTTCCACTTCACCAGATGCTACTTTCTGAATGCAAAATGCTTGATTTGTTGATGAAAATACCATAATCGCTATATGTATGCCTATAATTTATGAGGAGTTCCCTCAATTCCTCATGGATCCCATCATCATAACTAGATTTTGATAGAAATGGAACCAATCTGGAGGTATATTCTTTCAAATAAAAAATAATTTTCCAAATCGGTTTATAAATGACGGAGTTCTGAGGTAACAAACATAAAAAAAAAATACAACCGAATTGAGAACCTCCTTCTTTTTTGAAGTCGCTTGAGAAAGGGAATTATTGGTTCGATAGGCGATAGGCACTACCTACTTTCCCACGGCTATGTGACGTCACCTGGCTATGTGACGTCACCTGGCCCACCGGAACTAGGCGATAATAAAAGTTAAATGATTACTTTTCTTGGCTATTTCGATGATAAAGTGAGGTCGGTGACATTGTAGCCTCGTAAAAACAAGAATGAATGCAGGACTTTAGGACTTTTCACTTTAAATAATGTGTATTTATTTACTTTGTATTTCATGGTTTGGTCATGTTGAGAGGATGAATGAAAGGCGACTAACAAAAGGTATTTATAAGGCAGATGTGAGTGGAAACACCGCGACGGGACGCCCTAGACATATTATACGGTGACGTTCTTCAGAAAGGTCAGGTGCGTAGTGCTCGCAACCGGCAGGTGGCATTCTGTACAGTTTCTGCTGCCTACTCCCATGGGTAGAAGGCGTAAGTTTATGTGTGTGTATGTTTGTATTTCATAATGAATGGTGTATAATAAACAGTTTGTTTGTATGTCACTAACGTATCTTTGCTTTTGTTCAAATACAAAGTCACCTGTATGATCTCCTCTCCAATATGGTTCATTAACCTACTATAGAAAAAGCTTAGTACCAACTTCCATTGTTGTCAGTTTTAGGGTTTCGTACTCGAAGGGTTCAAACGGAGCTGTCCGTCTGTCCGTCGTCTGTCACACAGGCTTTCCAGCCAAACGGTTGGAGCTACAGTTTTCAAATTTTCACAGTATAAACATCTTGTTCATCCAAAGTCATACAAATTGTCAAAAAATATTTTAAAATGTTTTTAAAGTGGCTCCCATACAGCTAAAGGGGGGCGCGAAAAATAAATGTTGGCCTTCGCTATCGAGTGGGGTATTGTTGTTTAGAACTCGTTGAGTAGATAAAAATAAATTATTTTTTTGTTTTAAAAAATATTGGAAAACAAAGGAATGCGAAGCTACCAAAGTCAGCTTTTTTTTATAAAATCTTGTTTCGACGAATTATTTAACCCATTGACCTACGACCTTGAAATTTGGTGATAATGTTTATTATTACGTATATTTTTCTGACAAATATCAATATATTGATTACTCAGATTTGGTACGGAACCCTAAATGTGCGAAGTCCGACACGCACTTGGCCGGTTTTTTGCATTATTCTAGGTCGCAAAGGTGTCTACAGCATCATTTTCCAAAATCTATTAATTTTCATCACGACTGTGTTGGGACTGTAATTTTCTCCTAGGTGTACGTAAATTATTGCAGGTTTTATTTATTTATTTTTTGTTTTCAAACTTTTATTATTGTTTTAGTTTAGTTGGTGATCTTCCTGTGCGAGTCACAATAAATACTTTTTCTTTCTTTCTTTCTTTATCATTACTACCTAAGAATAACCTATTAATAATTCTTATTATTTGGTCTTTAATAATAAAATTGAAAAAAACACGTGTATGTACACGATATGTCTATTTTTCAACATTTACCGTGTCTCTCTGGTAACACTTAAGATGCACCGAGTGAATGGTGGTAACAGTTGGAAATGAACCGCTCACAGAACAGTTCACACTTTTACCATTAAGAGTTAGTAAATCGTAGTTTTACTGGAAAATCTTGGATATACGTAAGTTCGGACTTTTACAGTAACATTATATATTTTAATTGATAATATTTTAAATAATAATCTTGCGCCATCCCATCTTCCTGGCTCGGCGTGCTGTGCTGGCACTGCTGCTGCGGCTGCGAAAAACCTCAAGCGGCGAAAGTATAATAACCTTATCGGTAATTATATTTTCGAGCCGTTTGGGGTTGAAACCCTTGGGCCGTAGGATCCGAGTGCTCATGGTTTATTCAACGAAATCTCCAAGCTGCTGGTTGACACTTCTCATGACCCAAGGGCTGGCTTTTACCTTGGCCAGAGGCTTAGCATTGCCATACAATGTGGCAATGCCGCCAGCTCTTGGGTACTTTACCAGTCGACAACGATGCGGAGGAATTTTTCGATGCCATATTTTAGTTTTTTAATAGTTTTAGTTAGGATATAATTTTGTTATTCTTAGGTCATGTTTATATTACATTTTTAATTGTAATAATAAAATATTTAATGAAATATTAACATAATAGTACAGGATTGTCGAAATAAAATCAGTGAGCGCAGTAATTTCTAAAGGCATTTAAAAGATAAACTTTTGCACTTCTAAAAAACATCTCAAAGATTCTAAACCAGTTTGCAGACATTGATGATAAGGATGATGCTAGTACAGACGTGCAGGTATCGATTGAAAAGAGAAAGGCAAAGATCAATGTTAGATTATAATATTGCAATGAATAAATTAAATGAATTGACAGCAGCTAGACGCACACGCAGGACTTTCTCACGAGTAGACCAGGCTTGAAATTCTTTGTAATATAATCATTTCTGATGGCATGTTTTGCAAAACTGTAAATGCAGTTTTCAGAAAAAAAAATCTTATTAATACTATTATATTTGAGATTCCTTATATCATAATTTTTCAAACCCGGAATATTTATGAAACCTTGGCCACTGTTTAAACACACAGTGAAGATAAAAATGACAGAAAATACAAAACGCACCCTTATCTCTTACACAAATTGCACCGGAAAACGGTGAGATCTACAGATCAGATTAAGATAAGAATATTATACAGTTGGTGACCGCTGTACTGTATATTTTACAAATATCTCAATTATGTTTTGAACTAGTGACCCACCCTTGCTTCGCACGGGTGCAATCTACTAATGTGACGACAACGATATGTGAAAATATCGACATTTCTGAGCTTTATCTAAGTTAAATATTAAAGTATTATATTTAAGCCTTCCAGAATAAATTCACATCGTAAAACCGTATCAAAATTCATTGTGAAGAAGAAGAAGGAAGAAGAAGAAGAAGATCTAAGCGGTCACACAGACAGAGACGAAAATCGACTTTAAAATTAAATGATAAAATATGTAAGAGTTGAACTGCCTGCCTAGTAATGATTGGTTTGCTATTTTTATTTTGTCTAGTAGTATAGTTTTTTCTACTATATTTTCTTTGCTTTTTAATATATTTTTTTTTTCATTTTAAATTCAAATTGTTAACCCTAATAATAAACTAGTATAACTTTAATAATAATATATAATTTTAACTGTTACTGTTATATCCATTAAAATTAAAATTATCTAAGTTATGTATCACCCTGCACGTGTTAGATAAATGTAGTATTATGTGTCTAATATTTAATAATAAATACTTGAGATTACCTTGATTCCGGAAGTTAGTTCGGTTGTGATTAAAATCATCGAATCATTGTAAAACAACCTTTAGATTATTAGAATAACTGTTTGTTGGATATTGACATCTGTCACATTTACGAAGCTTGAAACCAATGTAGAAGTATCTAATTTGATTAGTTATTGTGTTTACGAAATATACCACTCTTAACTTGTCATAATCGTACAGATGTTATTACTATAAATAATTAAATAATATTTGATAGTAACTGTAGTATATCTTAGAATTTATATTGCTATTTTAATATAACAGGTTGTTTGAAACGATTGATACTATACTGTCAGTTGATGGGAAGGGATAAATGGAAGGGGTGGTAGGATATAAAAAGGATTGTAATGACATTCTCGAGGCAGGCAGACATTACAAAACCGTTTCCTCCGAAGGATAACGGGCGCCCCTTGGTTCGTTCGGAACGCGGACCTCCACCTTGACCTCAGGATCCCCACGATCCATCAATTTTTGAAGCGCGGTTCGAAGCGTTTCTTTGATGCCGCCGCGAAGCATCGCAACCCTTTGGTTGTCGAGGCCGCGCGTTATACCCCCTCTCAAATTAGTAAGACTCGCCGTCCGCGTCATATTCTCACCGACCCTGATGACCCCATAACCCTCCTTCAGGAGAGTAGCAAGGCCACCAGTACGGTTTATAAACGTAGACCACCCCGGAATACATTCCGACCTCGCCGCCGAGGTCGCAATCGTAACCGCCCCCCCCCCCCTATCCCCTACTCGGTGAAGCTGTGCCAGCTGGGGGCACAGCTGAGCCTGTAGCACTTGTCCCCCCCGTCATGATCCAGCCTGCCCCGTCTGGCTGTCATATTATTATTAGCGACGCTCAGTCGACTAATAATTTACCTTAGTTTTAGGCCTGGCCGGGGGCTTTAAGTTCGCTTAAAGAACCCACAGGAAACGCCCGGTTGAGCAGTCTCGACCCTTAGTGGTCAACTGCGAGATGCCATATATAAATAACTAACTAACTAATTCTCGAGGCAGTTGCTCAGTGGCTGTTCAAGTGGCTAGTGCTAGTGTCGTTGTGATGTGAAATATATCTACCAGGTGTCATGTAAGTTACATAATTTGATATTATACCTGAAATATTGTTATTATGTTGCTATTATTCTGAGTGATTCTAACTGTTTGAGATAACTATAATTTATGGAAATATAATAAATATGTTGATAGAATACTATAATACTGTTTCCATGGAGTTTCTTGTCCTTCTTCTCCATGAAGACCTAGTTTTGCGAACGGACAATAGCTTTCTCATTAAAGATGAATAATTATTGACAAGACTAATTGAAATAATAAATATCTAGTCTTGTCTTTCTGTGCTTTTCTTTATGAAATCCTTCCCTTACACACCATATTCATAATACTTTCATACACAATGAATAACCAATAACCATTCTGGCATTTAAGGCTTGCTATTAGCCCAGTAGCTATATATACGCTTATAATTATATTATATCAAATCTAACATCAGAAGTGGGATAGTGCTCAGTCTCACATAACATATTTCTAATGAATTTTATTTTGCTATTTTCATGATCAACGTTGGAGCAATCGTGTTCTGCTGGAAACCATTGGTAACGGCGGGTCGTTGACTTAACCCTCATCATAACGATGAAAACGTGCTGAGAATTGTTTGATCGAAAAAAAAATGCAAGTGTTCACGGAAAGTTAATTTAAAATTGTTAATATTATTGCTCTGTTGATCACAAATTAATTTAAAAGATGGCTTTGGAAGAAACTTTACAAAATTGAAGTTGGTAATGTCATGAAGTAAATGAAACATAATTGTATTTTTATATTATGAAAGAAATAGCGAATATCGCATAACTTGCTGATAAACAAATAGGACAAGGTTGAAGGTTATTAATAATTAGCTTTATTTTATTATTTTTCACTTTCAAAATGCTTACTAATAGTATTGTTAAAATAAACTTATAGTTTTGTCGGAACTGATCTGTGTTTCTTGATAATTTTGATTTGGCTTATTATTATAACCTTTTACAAAAAAGTAAGGTACCAACAGAGTGACCATATTGAATATTTGCAATTATTTAATAGAAAATGTAATAAGGATGATCAATACAATTTGCGATGATATTGTCAGGTTGACCGAGCGGTATATTGTTTTGATTACTTATTTAATTAATACAAAAAGAGCTTGTCTTGACTGTTGTCTGGCATTCACTGACTGCGGGTGATTGAGCTTCACCGACGGCGGGTGTTTGGCCGCATACAGTAAGATGTGATTAAGTTTCACACTATGGCCGTATTAGATAATTACAATTAGTTGACTATGACTATGCCGCTGGTAGCCTCCTATTTGGTGTCGAGTCGTCTCACAGACAGCGGATGATTATGTCTAACATGTCTATGTAGTTGGCTTATGTTTATTGACCGCTGGGCGATCGTTTACTTGGTGCTTGTCTATCTCACCAGCAGCGGGTGAATGGGACCAGCATGACGAGGTAACCGATAAAATTTGTTTCCGCTGGTCGGTCATTTGCTTGGTGCAAGTCTATCCCACTAGCAGCGGGTGGAGGGGACTTGACACGTCTAGGCAATTGGCAAAAGAAAAGTAAATTACAATTGTAGAAAGATGGTAACTAATGTACTTCGAGAGCGAAGTACTTGTCAGTTTGGCCGTATTAGATAAATTGGCAAAACAAAACAAAAATGACAATGACAATGACAAAACCAAAGTAAATTACAATTGTAGAAAAACGGTATCTAATGTACTTCGAGAGCGAAGTACTTGTCAGTATGGCCGTGTTAGATAAATGTAGTATTATGTGTCTAATATTTAATAATAAATACTTGAGATTACCTTGATTCCGGAAGTTAGTTCGGTTGTGATTAAAATCATCGAATCATTGTAAAACAACCTTTAGATTATTAGAATAACTGTTTGTTGGATATTGACATCTGTCACATTTACGAAGCTTGAAACCAATGTAGAAGTATCTAATTTGATTAGTTATTGTGTTTACGAAATATACCACTCTTAACTTGTCATAATCGTACAGATGTTATTACTATAAATAATTAAATAATATTTGATAGTAACTGTAGTATATCTTAGAATTTATATTGCTATTTTAATATAACAGGTTGTTTGAAACGATTGATACTATACTGTCAGTTGATGGGAAGGGATAAATGGAAGGGGTGGTAGGATATAAAAAGGATTGTAATGACATTCTCGAGGCAGTTGCTCAGTGGCTGTTCAAGTGGCTAGTGCTAGTGTCGTTGTGATGTGAAATATATCTACCAGGTGTCATGTAAGTTACATAATTTGATATTATACCTGAAATATTGTTATTATGTTGCTATTATTCTGAGTGATTCTAACTGTTTGAGATAACTATAATTTATGGAAATATAATAAATATGTTGATAGAATACTATAATACTGTTTCCATGGAGTTTCTTGTCCTTCTTCTCCATGAAGACCTAGTTTTGCGAACGGACAATAGCTTTCTCATTAAAGATGAATAATTATTGACAAGACTAATTGAAATAATAAATATCTAGTCTTGTCTTTCTGTGCTTTTCTTTATGAAATCCTTCCCTTACACACCATATTCATAATACTTTCATACACAATGAATAACCAATAACCATTCTGACATTTAAGGCTTGCTATTAGCCCAGTAGCTATATATACGCTTATAATTATATTATATCAAATCTAACACACGCGTACCATGACCACCATAGAAAAGGATTTTGTCGACGAAGAACAGACAAAATGACGTTTCCGTGTAGACAGTAAGACGGCAACAAAGCAGAATGAGTCAACTGCACTTTTTAAGAAATTCACTTTTTACAGTTCTTTGTTTTATAATAGGATTTTTTTTTCTGTTTGGTTCTCAATTTTTACTAATATTAAGTCACGTACCTATTTATAGACCAACTTCACCAATTTTTTACATATTGACGAACAACCGTGTTTTGTGGATAAAATATATAATATAACCGGCCTTAACCGTTTCCTCGGTAATGCCCTACTAACTAACTGATATAAAACAGGAGAAGATAGCTTTGTTTTTCTGTTATTTAACACAGTTTTGCGTTCAAAACGCTCTCCTGCAAACTCATGATTTTGTAGGTAACTTTGCGGCCGTCAAGTATAAAGTTTTCTACCGTCTTTAGCATGGCGATTACAAAGTCAAATTGTCTTCACTACCCTAGACAATTGTCAGCTGTCAGTGTGATTTTGACAGTTTGAATAGAAATCTTTCTTCCAATATAGTCTGCATAAAAAAGGACCTAGACAAAGATCGTTAGAAACGAAAGACAAAATGACAGATTGTGGAAGGATTTCTACTATGGTGCAATGTCAAAAATGGAAAAACGAAATGTCACTTTGTATGGAAAGAGATGTGTCTATTCTTTGTGGAGATAGAAGTGATCATGCTACACGTAATGTTTGTTTGTTTTCTATTGCATGATGTAGTCTCCTTTATTTGAGGGAGCATATAGATTTTTGTTCTTGTCCTTTATAATATAGCATGTAAAGTGTATTTTTTGTTGGAGATCATAATAAAATATAATAAAAAAAAATCACCATAAATACAGGAAACACACTATGAGAGTGGTCGGGAGGCATTCATTGCTGAGATAGACACAGATAGAATAGTAAATAAAAGATTAGAATCTTCCTGTGTCCTCAATGTGAAATGTTTGATGGGTCTTTCCGTTCCTAGCGTTGTGTAATTAGCGAAGTCTTAGGTAAATATTAACGTTCTCTTAATTCTAATCTTCGTGGTTATGATGACGTTATTTTTATGAGGTTCTATAGCTGTTATGTAAAGAGTTTTATTGTAATTCGCTTTGGTGTTTTTTTCCGCATTTGGATCAGTGATAAATTACGTCATTGATACTTTTGGTTGACGCTTAAATTCACTTCAGACGTCACTGTAGCGGGCTTCTCTTCCTGAGTCGCTACGACCTATACAAGAATAGCTCATGACAATGAACATACATGTTAGCATTAGCCATACAGCAATAGTGATTGATTGGATGACATACGTGCCTACGTTACCCTTGGACCATTAGCTAGAATAGATACTTACATTGCCTAGAAACGGGGTGACTACCGAGAGGGCGACTAATACAGAAAAAACCGGCCAACAATGAGTCGGACTCGCACACCGAGGCACGAGGATTCCGCACCGATTTCTGAAAAACTGTGCTATTTAGAGGCATCGTTTTATTTTTCCTATAATCTTTCCATAAACTTCTATCACATAGAATAATTTCAGATTTTTCTCTATGCAAACTTCCCAAAAAAAAAGGGGGGGGGGGACGGAATTTTTTTTTTTCATTTTTAATTAAAGTCGAAAACTATACGGCCTAAAAAAAAGAAAAACATTTTAAAGAATGTGCAAACAGCGCTCTTTCGTATGATACCCCACATGCCCCAGTAGCCCCACTTCGAATTTTTAAGACCCCCTTTCAGTCCCTGTTGCAAAAAGAAATTGTATATTTTTAGTTCTTTCTTATTTGCAAAATAGTTGGACAAATGTCATCTAAAACTGTTCCAAATTTCAAGTTAATAGCATTAGTAGTTCTTGAGATATCTAGCTGTGACAGACGGATAGACATACACAGACAGACAGACTCGAGTCGCACCAAAAGGGTTCCTTTTTACCATTTTGGTACGGAACCCTAATAAGGAACACAAAGACATGCTGCGCCGACCCCAAATAAATTGGGATAAGGGGAAGAGAAGGATGAGGATGATGATATAGCTATGAGTATAGGCTTTTATCCTACCTAAGAAGGAGCGGTGTCTTCTAATACAGGCATTTTCTGCTTAATAGGAGGCGTCATTCACCAACAAAATGTTATCAACTATGGTCAGAAATAAACATATTTTTTTTTTTTTTTTGTCGAAGCGCAGAAGGGATTACAGTAACTATAGAATAGAATAGAATAAGCGTTTATTTCGACCAACAAAGAATCATAGACTAATTTAAAAATAAAACAAAGGAAATAAAATATAGCACATTCAATTAACATGAACAACGAAATTACAGATCCCGATTGCCCAGTAAGTGAACCATACAGCAATGGTACTAGCTCAGGTGTACCTCAGGTTAGCTATCTAGACGTAGACCTACGCCAAACCAACCAACCTACACATCATTTTCACGCCACAAATCACATAATACTAAAAGATCTCTCTTAATTTCAACGAAACGCGTGCTTGCGCAGGCCTTGCCTCACGCTGAGCTCACTTATCTTGCAATTTGCGCAAACGTTGCACGATCTGCGGCAAATATTGTACGAACTCACGTCAACTATGTTTAGCTAGATGAAATACGTACTTTGTGCATTAAAACGAGAAGTAGTCGTGACGATACGACTCGTACTCGTATAAGAGGGGACGTTGTGGAGAGTGCGCTTCGAAGGACCAATTGTTGTAGGAGTGTTGACTCAGGACTAAAAAAATACTATAGAGAGGTAATATCATAGAGTTCTGGTCTATTTACTGTGTCTAATGATGATGACAACAACAATGCTAGGTAAATAATGATCTAAGTAAATAGATGATGGGAGACCAGTGTTGAATTATTCAATTATTTCAAATACCTACCTACAGTACCTACTAGTGAATGAAATAATAATATTGATGAGATTTGTTTTCACACTAATATTATAAATGCGAAAGTTTGTGTGGGTCTGTATGTTTGTATGTTTGTTACTTCTTCACGCACAAACGGCTGAACCGATTTGGATGAAATTTGGTTTGTAGATAGCTTGTACCCCGGATTAACACATTAGGCTACTTGTATCCCAGTCTACGCGGGTGAAACCGCGGGGCGCAGCTAGTTATATATAAAACCACTTAATTAACTGTCTTAGAAAAGGTACTTAATTGGTCCTTCCGATAATATCATACTCATAAAGTACGAAATTTAAATAAAGAAGCTATTAATTCAATAAAATCAGTTACTGACCGAACCAAAACTAACGTGGGATAAGATTGCTAATTTCTGTTATTCATGTCCAAATTCGAGTGGAATTTACTTTAATTATGCAAATATTCTAGACAGCTTTGTAAGAATTCCTAGAACGTTTTAAATGAGAGCACATATTTAGTTTGTCAGACTAATGTTGGTCATTAGACTGGAGAGTAAAAAACCTGTAGACATTTGTTTACACTATGACTGCTATGACGTAATAGTGTTAAAGTGTATGCATGCTGTTTGATTTAGCAAGGTATTAACACTTCAGCAGATATATCGCGTTGTTTCTTGCAACGATAAATCTTTAATTTGTGATTTGACTTTAAACAAATCGATGAGGAAATGATTCATCATCTGCCTAGCCTTTTCCCAACTATGTTGGGGTCGGCTTCCAGTCTAACCGGATGCAGCTGAATACCAGTATTTTACATGGAGCGACTACCTATCTGACCTCCACAATTCAGTTACTGGGTAATACGAGACTGGTTATCAGACTTTCGGGCTCCTGACGACCCATAATGATTGTCAAAGATCCACGAATGACAGCCGGGACCAACGGCTTGCAACGTGCTTTCCGAGGCACAGAGGAGTCTCGGTATGTGAAGATGGTCACACATCGACGGACCAACCGCGGTAAGCGTAGCTTAACCTGATGGATTGACCCGATGAGGAAATGATTAGTTACCCATCAATTTTCTACTACATACTCGTACCTATTACAAATATGTAGTAGGAAAACGTTTTGTTTTAAAACAAAATTATTAAAAAAAAAAAAAAAATATTTAATAATAAAATGTTTACAAAAAAGTGTACATTTAGCCAAATAATAATAAAATTTTCCTATACAAATAAAGTTCCTACTAATAAACTAAAGCTAAAATATTTTTTTATTACTGGTGCAAGTAATGATGGTTCGGAGTTAGAACAATAGGTAGCGACCCGCCCGATCTAGGTTTAAACAAACCTGTGTTTCAGGCCATCACTTTACAGTTAAATTACATGAAAGAATTATTATTATTATTATTTATTATTTATTGAATTGAAAGGATAGTTTAATAAATCTTTTGTATAATATGCAATACTTTCAATATCTCGTAAAGTAATTGAACTCTACATCAAAATATTTGAATTGGAAAAGAAACAGAAACAGTAGTGTTTTTGGAATAATATTTTTTTTTACGTAACGTTGGTACGTACTAAATGATAACAGCAGCCGCACGAGTCGATTAATAAATAATAAATATAAATAAATAAATAAATATGTTTTGGACATATCACACAACGCCATCTAGCCCCAAGCTAAGCAACCTAATGCTTGTGTTATGGTTATGGCTCGATTGACAGTTAAGCTACGCTTGCCGCGGTTGTTTTGTGAACGGGTGACCATCCATTACATATCGAGACCCCTCGAAAGCACGCTAAGCCGTTGGTCCCGACTGTCATTTGACACTCGTTATGGGGTAGTCAGAAACCCAAAAGTCTGACAGCCAGCAGGGTATCGTGTTACCCAGGAACTGCGTTGTGAAAAAATACTGGTATTATGCCGACCCCAACATAGTTGGGAGAAGGCAGGCAGTTCGTAGATTGTTTGTAGATCCAATTTTCATGCCTTGCCCTCTTTTTCATGGAATTCAATACGTATCGCCTTCGTCGAACTAGGTTTTTTTATTGCTGAATGGGCCTGCCTTTGATCTCGGTCACGCCTGATGGAAGGCGATGGATGAGCTCTATAATAGAACGATAACTATGTGTAGGTACTTAGTATTGGTAGGTACTATGGGCCAAAGTTCCGCACGATCAACTCAAAGGCGATAATCGCATGCACGGCTCACGACTCGATCGCACGATGTTCGCTTGTCAGTAGCTGCGCTCTCACAGGAATATTTTCTTAAGTGAGCATGCTTTAGTTTTGTCCATAGTACATTGTAACCTACATTATGTCACGGTTGTAAGTAATTGTAAGGTAACACAATATCTAGGTTATGGTTGCACGGCCTGTGCCCACAGAGCCACAACATGGCCGCTAGTCGGATTGGCTTTTTTAAGTTATGTAGGCATAGAATCCTTGGATTATTTAGGCACATCCAGCAAAAGATTTTGGCCAAATTAACAGTCATATTTGAACTTATAGCCTTCTGTGTCTTAGTAAAATTTCATGTCGTGGTGCAAATAAGACCTAATCAGTCAGTCAACACGGTTGAAATTAGGAAAGACTGTTATGTTATGAGTAGTATGACCTTAAAAAACTTTACACCTACCTTAAATGCCACGTATCACGTGATTAAGATTTTTTCTCATTTTTTTCTTTAATAAAAATACATTAAAATTTATTCTGTTGAATGGAAAAGATCGAACAAAAAACATAAAAAATGCTACAGAAACGAGACTATTAATAATGCGACTGTGCATGTTTTTATTGTAATAAAATTATTCATAACGGTCACTTGATCGGGTGTTGTCGGGACAGGGTTTCATTATACTTATTTAAAAAGTTAAAATTCAAAATAAGAACTCAAAAACATAAGTTCTGCATAACTACATGCATGATGGAAATGGATATAATTGAAATGAGAGCCCTAAAAGTATCTACCTAAGATTAGTTTTTAAACTAGCTTGAAATTTAAGGGCCCCACACATTATTAAATTAACTGAGATTAAACTGTTTTTGACAGTTTTTATGAATGACCGCCTGCTGGCGGACTGCCAGCGGACTGTTAATGTGTGGGGGCACTAAGATTTTTCTGTTTTCTTACCTCCTCATTCATAAAAAAAGTAATTAAAAAAACTAAAAAACCCGACTGCGGTAAAAAACTGAAAAGTTAAAAACAGGCCCATTTTAGATTAAATAAAAGTTGGAAGCAGCGGGACCCATTTGAGTTAGAAAATATAAAAATGGTGGGTCCCGCCTGCTTCCAACTTTTATTTAATTTAAATTGGGCTTACTTTTTAGTTTAGTTTACAAATGTGAAAGATTTCGCGATTTTTTTTTTCGCGGTTTTTTGATTTCTTGCAAGGTATTTAGTCGTGAGAAAAATAGTGTTTTTTTACGATTTGTCACTTTGAATTACTTTTAACACACACACACACACACACACACACACACACACACACACACACACACACACACACACACACACACACACACACACACCACACACACACACACGAAAGGTGCGATGTTTGTTATTATTAAAGTAAGATGGTGCAACCCACCCTTAGTCGACGTTCGCACGGACTTAAAAATATCGCGGCGATTTTTTTCGCGCACGGGATTTTCAGCGCTCTGCTTAGCGACGAGAGTTGACAATCCAACAGTGCATTTTTTCGACGCGCTGGAATGCACTCTGTTGTTGTTTCTCGAAGCTTGGCTCAACACCGAGAGTTGAAAATCCAGTGCGCGATAAAATCCTCAATCAATCAAAAGTTTATTGTGGATCATAGGTATGTATAGTACAGTTCTTAAATATTTGAAAATTTTGATCAGCTATGTCCCGCCCGGAGGGCATACAATAATAATAATTACATTTAAACAATGGAGATGTCAAATTCAAATTATTATATAGAAAATAAAATTAATTGCATATATGTATAAGGTTAAAAAAAATAAAAAATAAAAAGGATAACAAATTAAAATAGGTAGGATGTCAAATTATACACATAAAATTCAAAAAAAATAAAATTAATCACAACAAACCAAAATAAGAAATTACAAAATCATAATATAAAATAAAAATAGATTATAGTGCATAATACATTATGGTCATTGAACACATCACGACTGGGTGGGACTATATTTTAATAAAGATTTGTCGGACAGAAATTCTTTTACAGAGTAATAACTCTTGTTTACTAGCAGATCATGGAGAGTCCTTTTAAAATTCACATTTTTCATAATTGTTCTGATAGGCCCCGGTATATTATTAAAGATGCGAGACGCTGAACAAAAGATGCTCTCATGCATTAGGTGCGTTTTACTGGCTGGTGTGCGTAGTTTATCCTTACGCCGTATACGCGTGTAGTAATTAAACATGTGGATATTGTTTTTAACAAATACTGCTGCCTCAAGTATATAGATGCATGGTAGTGTTAATAATTTATTGTTTTTAAAAAATGGCTTACAAGAGTCACTTTCACATAAGTTGAATATAGCCCTGATGCAGCGTTTTTGAGCAATGAAAGCGCGCTCTTTTTCCGTACTGTTGCCCCAAAATATTACACCATATCGGAGAATAGAGCCAACGTAACCATGGTAAGCTGCTAGCAAAGTACTCCGATTTGCTATTTTCCCTAATCTATATAATGCATATGAAAATTGTCCCAGCTTTTTGCAAACGTGCTCAATATGAAATTTCCAGTTAAGTTTGTGGTCAATATGTAGTCCTAGAAATTTCGTTACTTCTGTTTCCTCAATATCACTATCTAGGTAATGAATTTTTAAAGCACCTGTAGGTACTGTATCCTGCCGCGATATTTTTACGTCCTTGGAACGTTTTAGTCTTCGCAATAATTCAGTGTTGTTAAGACCGCCACGACAATCACGTGATAACGATGATGAAAACTTGACCGTTGGTGATCATTCTATCAAATTCTTTATAAACATTTACAGTTAAACTGTTCACAAAATCTTTTTAAAAAAAACGACAAAAAAAAAATTGATCTTTTGAGCTCTTTCAAAAAACATACAATGTAAACTGCATTTCGTTACGCCAATTATTTCCGTTGCATGCATTATAATTAGTATTTCAGTACTATTTACTTCAACAATAATATTCAAAGTTAACCTAAAATGTGGAGCAGTGACCTCCCGCCGACTCATGCTTGCTTGAACCCATACAAATGTACTAACTAAGTACTTTGGCTACTTAGTATGAAGGCCTCAACTGTGAGCTCATGAGGGTACAGTAGGCGGCATGTACTGCTAACTAAACCGGTATAAGTTGATCTTTTATTCTATTGAAACTACGTAATAAGTATGCCAGCTCAAGGTCAAATTGCTACCACTGACTTGCGGCCTACTGTACCATAACAATAGGAATGAGACTGGAATATCAAATGACACTCTTGATTTCTATAAGGCTTCTGTAGGTCTAGCACGAACGCACGAAGCTAACGCGCCTAAATTCGATCGATTTTTGAATATCGGAAATATTCGGTTTGTACATAATATTTAAGTTAAACGAAAATTTTACCTCAGTCTGCCTAGCCTTTTCCCAACTATCTTGACGTCAGCTTCCAGCAATTGCCTATCTAAACTCCACAACCCAGTTACTGGGTAACACGATACCTTTATGTAAGGCTAGCTGTCACTTTTTTGGGCTTCAGACCACCCATAAGCTGAGTGCTTTCCATGCATTGAGCTAGGAAAAACATGGAGACGACGCGTTATTTAGTCACAAACCCCTCGAAACATAAATGCTACCTATAATATTTATTTGTATTTATGTTAGATTTACACCGCACGATTGTGCGAGGTCCTTCTGTTTACGTTGTCTTGGTCACGTATCTGTCAATCTCAGCTGTCAATAAAAAGCAAATGCTCAGTGCGTTTTATTACTACTCTTTAAAAGCAAAGTTTGTGGTGCTGTCTCTTCTAAGTGACGTTTTGTTGTTTCTGATGTTGCCGATTAGATAGAGAGGTGACATTAATGTCTTTTATAGACAGTTTTCCTGGCCCTGTTGAGATATTTGTATTTGTATGTAGTTAGGGGTAATCTTCTGAACTACTGATCCAAATCCAAAAATTATTTCACTAATGCGTAGCTACAGTATTGCCGAGTGGCACAGAATATATTTTATGTTAAAACTAGCAATTTCACGCGGACGAAGTCGCGGGCAGAAGCTAGTGTTTTACGTCTGTTCGCTTTCTTTTTTCATGTTCGTGAACGACCGCCGTCAGTTGAGACTGATCATCTCTTAACTGCCAGGGCTTATTGTTTTTAATCTTTTATTTTGAATTTTTTGAGGAGCTCGTGGCTAAGTAATATCAGCCGCACGGGTCGATCCATCAGGTTAAGCTACGCTTGCCTGGGTTGTTCAGTGGATGGGTGACCATCTTTACATACCGAGACTCCTCCGTGCCTCGGAAAGCACGTTAAGCCGTTGGTCCCGGCTGTCATTCGTGGATCTTTGACCGTCGTTATGGGTCGTTAGAAGCCTGAAAGTCTGACAACCAGTCTTACCATCGGGTATCGTATTACCCAGTTACTGGGTTGTGGAGGTCAGATAGGCAGTCGCTTCAAGTAAAATACTGGTATTCAGCTGCACCCGGTTACACTGGAAGCCGACCCCAACATAGTTGGGAAAAGGCTAGGCAGATTGATTGATATTTTGAATTTTTTTTAAGAGGTATTTTTTTTACTATGTTCTCACATGTGGAAGCAACAAGAATAAAATGATGTTGTAATACTTATCTTGATTTAAAAGAGTGTCCGTGGGGTTTGTTGCCCGTTGTTCTCCACAGAAATCTACGTTTTGGAATTGGGTAACTATCTTCAACTTTATGACTAACTGATCGACTGTTTCCCAATTCAAAAGTGCCTGGTATTGGTTTAATTTATATAAATTCTTTGAGTTTTACGTTTCACTAATAATTTGATAGATTTTTGGTAGATATTCTATTACTATTATATCTTTAACATCTAAAAAAAAGAGTACAGTCACATTTGAATCGTGTTCTAACAAACATTGCACCTGCAAGTAATCAACTGCCTATGTAAATTACCATGTTTAAATGACTTGACAACATTTTGTAGATACTTTTTGTGCGTGTAAAGATCAGACTCTGAGCTCATCAGACATATTGTGCTAGTACGGCAGTAAAACAAAAAATACGATTTTGAATGTCACGAACTACAAAACAGCATCTTCTTACATAGTCAAAGTCAAGTTTTGTTCGTTTTCGAGTTCGACAAAACTTTAATTTAGAATTACAGTCTTTAACTGATGCACCACATAAAATAAACACACTGTTCTAGATAATAATATAGTAACTTTTCAATAAACCATAGAAATTACCTGGCAAAAATTCCGCTAGGTAATTTCATTTGACCCTGTAATGTTGTGAGATGGTAACCTTTTCAGGCCTGTGTAAGAGAAGTCCTGACTGACTGACTGACTCAGCAACGCCCAACCCAAAACCCTTGAACCTATTAAGCTGAAATTTTACACAGAGGTTCCCTTTATAATGTAGACAAGGAATAAGGAAGGATTTCCCGGTAGGACGTTCCTGTGGGATATTTTCCGACATCCACGCGGGCGAAGCTGCGCGGGAAGACTTGCTAGTGCATTATAATTTTGAATACATTACAATTTTATAACTACGCTAGCTAACAAATATTTCACCTTAATTACGGAGCTGGGTTGGATCGAGGTGGCTCTAGAAAAGGATGCTTGGAAGGTATTTGCTCAACAGTGGGACAATAATGACAAAAAAAAAACTATTATCATAACTAATGTATGAGAATGTCGTCACCCTTGGGTACACCAACCTTAAAAGGTTCGATGGTCTGCCCACGAGAGACCTACGCCGATGAATTACCAACAGTTGAACAAACTATTTGGTATACAGGTAAGTAATATGCATGTCTATAGATACATAATTAAAATTGCTTTTTATGTCTGTCTGTGACCGCGTTGTTCTTCTATAATAAGCAACGGATAGGGTTTTCACTAGAGAATTTATTCCGAAAGTTTTAGGGGTATAATACATTCATATTAAACTTACATATTATATTATATATAAAGACATAGTGATGATTTGTCATGTCGAACTGTGCTACAATCTAAATGATTTGAAGCATATTGCTAATCCATTGCTTTATATGTTCGAAAAATTTATCTGCACAACAACGTGAGTAACGCAATGAATATTGTTGAACTGTCAAAATGAAATCCATTGGTACTGTAAGTGTATTTGGAATTACCCCGCAGGCGCTAGTACTTTCATATACTCGTACAACTAGCGACTCTCCCCTGACTCACACGGATGAAATGGCCACATGGTAAAACATTGAGGTACCTATTGCTCAATCAAAATATATTAATTAGTTATATACTCATACCTACCTAAACCTTTGTTCTAAACTAAATGATGGTGAAAAGTACATTGCCAAATCCATTGTGTAGTTTAGAAGATCTATGCGGTCAGACTAACTAACACGAAGATCGACTTTGTTTTATACGTTTAAGGAATACTAGCGACCCGCCCCGGTTTCACATGGGTAGCGTGATTGCTACCAAACTTCACACGATTTTCCGCTGGGCTAATTTGAAGATTTTTTGATAATTTCATCAATATCACTGCAGCCGTTTTAGAGCCTATAGGGAGCATACATACATACATCGATTTTCATAGATACATACATAGATAAGAATAGATGTTATGGGTGTTCTGAGTAGTAAATTCTTTTACTATGCTCTCTTATGTATACCATAAAATTAAAAAGTTATCACGTACCAATACAAATGTTTATTGACAGTGTAGTGGAAAGACGAGTCGGTGCCTCGGAAGGGCTGTCATTCGTAGATCTTTGACAGTTGTTACGGGTAGTCAGAAGCCTGAAAGTCTGACAACCAGTCTTACCTAGGGGTATCGTGTTACCCAGTAACTAGGTTGTGGATACCAGATAGGCAGTCGCTCCATGTAAAATACTGATATTCAGCTGCATCCGGTTCGATTGGAAGCCGACCCCAATATAGTTGGGAAAAGGTTAGGCAGACTGATTAATGGAAAGATGAATATTTTTGCATGTATACCAAATAGCTTTTTCAACTGTACCTACATATGGTCCCTGTGGACCTGTGCCACTCCTAGTACAAGTGTATTTAACCTAATTAGGAGAGTTAGACAGACATCAATATTAGTTATAGTTACCTGAACTAATTAGTATTTCTTTCTTTCTAGCTTACAGTTTACAGGCTTTACGGGTGTGAAATAAGTCTTTAAATTTGTGAAGCCGTCAGGTGTATTAAAGATCCGATGAAGAAAGGAGACATTCTCAAGTAGATACATATATTTAGTTTGTGTTGCTGTCAGCGTAATGTCGTAGCCAGATCTTAGAATTAATCATTTCATAAAACCACAGAAAAGATTTGATCTGTTCTGTGCATAAAACACAATCATCGAAATGGTTGTGTTTCATGACATGGCCAAACGTCGCCTGACATAATATCATTAAACGTTGACTTTGAAACGATATGGTCAATTATAGCTGGGCATTTCATGAAAGACAACCATTTCATGAAATGACCAATTCTGAACGACATACACATCGCGAGCTTGTGTGCTTGTGTGTGTAATCACATCTTGGTGGAAACATCAGGCTCAAGCCGCTCATGGGGCATTATTTAATAAATATTCGCCTTATTTTATTGCACACGGCAAACACAAGAAACTATGTAACCTTTATCAAAGAAATTATGTAATTAACCTTTAGCTGAACACAAGCTTATCTGATGCTTCTAGACAGTTTATTTTAAAAATAAACACCAAAACTGGAAGTGTAATGTTATGTATGAGAGAATAGAAATCTATTTCCATCGCCCGGCCGTTGAAACGGAACGGGTAGGACCAGTTCCGATGTTTGACTTTACACATAGGTAACTAAGTACATAGCATAACACACCTTTTTACTATTATTGCAAAAGAGTTTCATCTGGTTTCTGAATTGACAATTTGAAGTTGAGGACGTGTCAAAGTCTACTTTAGCAGAACTTACGGTGATTCCTTCTATTCAGAAAATCACCTTAAGTTCTATTTGAACCTTCTATTCAGCTTCGATACCTACCTACTCGATGGAAACGTATGGGATGGCAGATATTTCTTTCGCGATTACGATGTTGGTGCCATGGAAAAAGTTGTTCGGTTTTATTGTCTATACCACATCCTTAAATTTGACGATTTAATTAAATTATTATTATTATAATTTTATCAATCAATTTTAAAAATTATTACTAACACTAGTTTGTAAGCTCGAAATTGTACTAACAAATATGGATGTAATCGTATGATGTGCGATGAGTCTGAAATAAATGATTCTTTATTTATTTATTTATTTATAGATAATTTTTCTATGATACCTACCTAGTGTTCGACAATTAGTTCTCAACGTTTATAAAAACCCCTTTTTAGGGTTCCGTAGCCAAATCGCAAAAAACGGAACCCTTATGGATTCGTCATGTTTGTCTGTCTGTCCGTCCGTATGTCACAGCCACTTTCTTCCGAAACTATAAGAACTATACTGTTGAAACTTGGTAAGTAGATGTATTCTGTGAACCGCATTAAGATTTTCTCACAAAAATAGAAAAAAAAAAACAATAAATTTTGGGGGTACCCCATTCTTAGAACTGAAACTCAACAATTTTTTTTCATCAAACCCTGTGTGGGGTATCTATGGATAGGTCTTCAAAAATGATATTGAGGTTTCTAATTTAATTTTTTTCTAAACTGAATCTAGTTTGCGCGAGAGACACTTCCAAAGTGGTAAAATGTGTGTCCCCCCCCCCTGTAACTTCTAAAATAAGAGAATGATACAACTAAAAAAACATATATGATGAACATTACCATGTAAACTTCCACCGAAAATTGTTTTGAGTAAGTAGTTTTTTTTTAATACGTCATAAATCGGTATATTATTAAAACATCGATCAAAGTTACAACGAACTACAAGAACTTTTATATTATGTTGCTTGCTGCTACGGAACCCTTCATGGGCGAGTCCGACTCGCACTTGGCAACTTTTTTTTAAAATTATCAAATCAGAAACCAGGTGTTGTCTGTCTGCTACATCTTCAATGCCAAAGTGTAAATCCGATTTTGACGAAATTTGGTAGAGAGATAGAGAAAATGCTGTCTATCACCGAATAACACATACGAGTAATTATGAACATAACATCATGCTTTGTTTTCCCGAAGGATTGGGCAGAGGGGTACCTATACTGGATGACTTTTTTTACCGTCTCGAAAAAAATAGGGTATATTCGGTGAACGGAGTAAAAGCCTATGGCATATCTAGTTTTTTTTTTTTTTAATTAAAAAAAATCAAAATTCAAATCATATTGAATTTCGATATTTTTAAAAGATTTATTATTTTTCTTCAAAATTTATGTTTTTATTGTTCTAAAATGAAAAGTTTACAACGAATTTGTAGTAGGTACTTATTGATACTTAGATATTTTTTCTGACTAAGCTATTAAAAAAAAAAAAAAAAAAAACTAGGTAAGTATGCCATACGCTTCTACTCCGTTCACCTAATATACCCTATTTTTTTCGAGACGGTAAAAAAAGTCATCCAGTATAATAGCACACCCACATTTCGCCAATTATGTTTAAGCCCCATGCAATAGGGGGCGAGCCTATTGCCAGCAACCGGGCACAAATCCAGACTGCGGGCTGCTACTGAGAAATTGCAGATGGAAAACCCCAATAACACTTCACCCCCGTTCGCACGGGCGTAATAAAATCGCGGCGGGATTTTATAGCGCACTGGATTTTCAACGCTCTGCTTAGCGCGGAGAGTGCAAAATCCAATAGTGTGTTTTTTCGACGCGCTAGAATATACTCTGTTATTGTTAAGTTACATTCTCAACGCTCGGCTCAACAGCGAGAGTTGAAAATCCAGTACCTACGCTATAAAATCCCGCCGCTTTTTTATTACGCCCGTGCGAATGGGGGTTTACGGAATATTAAAACTATTTTTACAAGCCACAGCTAATATAATATAAAATATGTATATGTATTTGTATTATATACAAGTTTACCTTGTTGAAATATAAATATTTGTTTGTCTTGTCATCTGTGATGACTTCCAATAGACATGACAACGGGGTCAGGGCCTGACAAACCTTACAATAATAATATAATGTATATTGGTATTTTAAACTGTGAAGAATGTTTGTGAAGGTAACTTCAATAGATTTAAATAAATATTTATATTATGAATATGGATGATTTTAACTGTTTATTGTCACAACGGTCTGCTACTGAATTGGGGCTGTATTTTACTCCTGTATAGTAAACGGTACATCATCTGCCTGCCCTTTCCCCAACTATGTTGGGGTCAGCTACCAGTCTAACCGGATGCCGCTGAATACCAGTATTTTACATGAAGCGACTGCCTATCTGACCTCCACAACTCGGTTACTGAGTAACTTTTTCTGAGTAGTCCTCTAGGTAAGACTGGTTGTCAGACTTTTGGGCTTCTGACTACGCGTAACGTATGTCAATAGAGCTACGAATGACGTCCGGGAACAATTCCGAAGCGTGGAGGGATTTTGATATGTAATGGATGGTCACCCATCCACGAACCGACCGCGGCAAGCGCAGCTTAACGATCAGTTATTAGAAAATATTGGCGTAAG
This sequence comes from Cosmia pyralina, assembly GCA_946251885.1. Classification (NCBI taxonomy): domain Eukaryota; kingdom Metazoa; phylum Arthropoda; class Insecta; order Lepidoptera; family Noctuidae; genus Cosmia; species Cosmia pyralina. The sequence continues at coordinate 21,762,286 of OX276365.1, forward strand.
TATAATATGGTGACCACCTTTGTAAACGTCGCGGTTCTTTGTCCTTTGTAGTACGATGTTTCTGGCAAATAAATATTTTAATATATTCTATTCTATCCACGCGGGCGAAGCCGCGGGCAAAAGCTAATAAATAATAAAATAAATACCTAATTATATAAACATACTTATGATATTGATCATTTATTAAGACTACGTAATTATTTAAGTGTATAAATGTTGTAATCTATAGATTATTTTTATTATCTACGAATTAATAAACATTCACAAAGTGAAGCTAAACTCGATCCCTCACTGTTCATTCACCCCAAACACAAGATTTGGTCCAGACGCAGGCGCAGACGGTCACCGGCACAGATGCACTGGCAGTGACAGGCCGACATCACATGACAATATATTGAATCATGTGGGAAATTGTTATTGTCCGGTACACACAGATAGAGTTTGACAAGCTGTCACATATTTTTGATGTAAGTACGTAGAAAAATATTAGTCAGACGAACAATAACAGGTGACGGAGTGCGGATGAAAGGACCATTTTTTTTTTCAAAAAGACACACATTTTTAATTTACGTATAAGCAAATTATGCATGCTGAGGCGCACAATTGTAGAGAAAAATGATTCTTATTTGGTCGGCTTAAAGAATTACAATTACGTGGAATTTACGCATTATTTACCTACCAGCCATCGAAGTTTCCAGAGCTGAAAATATACTTCTTCGATCTTAAAGTCAAATGCGTGTAATTTCACCATAATATTCTGCTTCTTCATTCAATGATCGCGGAGGAACTTAATATATTGGATTCTGATGTTCTATTCTACAGACCGAGACATATTTTAGAGAATAATATCGTGCTAGACGACAGACATTACCCAGGTGAAATGCAGCATTGCATACGCAATAAAATAACTGTTGTTTTATGCTCTCTCTCTCTCTCTATTATGTATCTAGTACTATCTGACAATAACCTACTAGTCTTTAGAACTACTTCACTAATATAATGTTATCAGATTTATTATACGATCACAAATATTTGATTTGTTTTGACTGCACTTATACACCACTCATAAATCACGACTTCTTCCCGTAGGGGTAGGCAGAAAGCAGAGCGCCACCTGCTATAGTTCGATTCAAACTTAATGGCGGCTCGGAAGTTAGCTGCGAATGCAGTTAAAGTACGATTCAAACTTAATTCTTAAATGAAAAAAAAAAACTTAATAGAGCTTAACTAAATGGAGCCAATATTATTGTCCTCTTGACTGTACCTGCACGGTCAGCACTACAGCTAACTTCCGAGCCGCCATTAAATTTGAATCGTACTATACCTTACATAACTATTTTGCCTCGTTTACATTCACACATCTGGTCACACATGCACGCCGGGTGCGAGTACTACGCACCTGACCTTTTTGAAGAACATCACCAATAAGGTCACTATGCATGTCCTTCCAGTATACAGGTTTACTTGTTATTCGACGTATTCCTTACAGGACGTCATAACAGGGTTAAAATGCAACAAATGAAACTACCAAATGTTCTACCGAAATTCAGTATTTTTTTGTAATTTTTGTCTCAGAAAAATATAAATTATGAAAAATCAATCAATCTGCCTAGCCTTTTCCCAACTATGTTGGGGTCGGCTTCCAGTCTAACCGGATGCAGCTGAATACCATTATTTTACATGGAGCGACTGCCTATCTGACCTCCACAACCCATTAACTGGGTAATACGATACCTCTTGGTAAGACTGGTTGTCAGACTTTCGGGCTTCTGACGACCTGTAACGACTGTCAAAGATCCACGAATGACAGCCGGGACCAACGGCTTAACGTGCTTTCCGAGGCACGGAGAAGTCTCGGTATGTAAAGATGGTCACCCATCCACTGACCAACCCCGGCAAGCGTAGCTTAACCTGATGGATCGACCCGTGCGGCTGTTTTTGCTTAGCCACGAGCTCCTCAAATTATGAAAAATAATATGTTTAATTAGTGATCTTTGTCAAAGTTTCAGGCATTTTTCAACTTTTAATTTTTAACAAAGTCTTCTAGCTGCTACGGCATCAGCTATGATAATAACTTACATTCCAGTAAAATCGCATCGTAAATCATTTTTTAATCGTATTTTTCTTAAAAAAACTAATAATCGAACTAATCCAAAAACTATTGAATTTCGGTAGAACATTTGGTGGCCTAATTTGTTGCATTTCATCCCTACTATGACTTCCTGCAAGGAATACGTCGAATTGCAAGTAACCCTGTATAACATAGTTATGATACAAAAACTGTATAGTATACGGTTGCAAAGTTGTTCAAAACTGGTCCATCTGAAGGAACTCATAAAACAGGTTTTGAAATATCTGTGTAGGTAAGTGCCTAACATTCGGAATTTCTATTTATAAGCTGGTATAAATCTATACTTAAAGGCATAGATTAGATTGGTCTATGAATAGACTCTCCTATGACTTCTGGAAGAAAACGTATTTAATTTGAATAGTTAATGTTGTATTACGGTCTCTGGCTACGGATCGTTCGAAGGTTAAGCAACGCTAGCTGCGTTCGGTTCGTGGATGGGTGACCATCAATTACATATTTACGTTGGTTCCGGCTGTCATTCGTAAATCTTTGACAAAGCTCAAAAAACTGCCAACCAGTCTTACCGTGTTACCCAGTTACTGGGTTGTGGAGGTCGCACGGCAATTGCTCCATGTAAACTACTGGTATTCAACATCACCCGGTTAAGACCGGAAGCTGACCCCAACATAGTCGGGAAAAGGCTACACAGATTGATTGAGATGATTTTGAATTAATTCTTGAATTTAGCCGTTCTCGTCGTTATCAAATAAAATCATAACGCGACTCACATCGTCTTTTTATTTCTTTCAATAAAATTATTGTTTGGAACTTTATTAAATCGATGATGTAACACTAGCTTCTGGATCACGTGATATATCTTGTTTTAACATGAAACATATCCCATGACGCTCAGCAATACTGTAGCTTCCCATTGGTGAAAGAATTTTCGGAATCGAATCAGTAGTTCCGAAGATTTACTCATATACTCGTATACCCCCTACCACGGAACAGATAAATTTATCTATTCCGTGCCCCCTACATACAATCTCACAAATTTTACTTCTAAAAATATTAGTAGAGATTGTTTCAGTTGTAAAAGGACCACATTATAATCACCACCTCGTGTTTCTATGCAATTACCAAAAATGTTGTAAAAGGAGCTCTAATCCTGCCGACAAACTGTCTTGCAGTTTGACAGGTTTGAAAAATTTGCAAGTGTTTGGTCCAAATAAATGATTTATTTATCAAAAAAAAAAATACTGTTAAATTGGATAGAATATCCAACTATCGGATTCTGCACTATACGTATTATTATTTAGCAATTAACAGTATAGCAACATTTTATGCCATATTTCTACTAATCTGTCGGCTATATGCAGACGAGACTTCTTTAACATTACGCAATAAAAATCGAGGCCTTGCCGCACAGAACAGATAATATATTTTCTGTGTGTTGCCGAGCCACTGAACTTATTAATGGAGGCTCTACTCCGTTAATACCAAGGACGGCAGTTAATACCATTAAATTACAAAGCTAAATTATATGGCTTGAGGGCTTGGTCTTGTCTAAAATAATTGAGAAGCTATTCAAAAGAAAAAACGCCGGAATCTTTTTATGACAAAAATCTACAAAAAAAGGTCGAGAGTGTAGTACTCACTGTGGTACTCACGAACGGCAAATTAATAACAGCTAAAACATGGATTAATGAATGAGGAGTTTGTTGCAATTGTAGCATTTTATACAATAGAATACTCTTTATTATATACTTACACCATTTGTATTACAGATATACCTAAATGTAAAAATTTTACATAATATTATGAAATGAAACAATGGGCGGCCTTTTCGCTACAACCTTTATTAAGGCGCTCTATGGTGTCTGCCTTCCCCAATGGGAAAAGGCGTAAGAAGGTTTTAGTTGTGTATGCTCGCGACTTCGTCCGTATCAAATTTCTTGTTTTAACATAAAATATATGTATGGCCTATGTAATACATTAGCATTTTATGTAATACGGTAGCATCCTATTAGTGAAACAATTTTCGGAATCGGATCAGTAGTTCCGAAGATAACCCCCTACATACTAACTCACAAATTGTTGCTCTTTAACCGACTTCAAAAAGAATGAGGTTCTCAATTAATTCGTCGGAACCCTTTTTTTTATTTTTTTTTTATGTATGTTCGCCGATTACTCGAAGATGGCTGGACCGATTTGGATTTTTTTTGTTTTATTCGAGATGTTTTATACATCACAGTTGGTCCCATATTATATAATTGATTAACTTGGCCTCGGTAGTTTTTGAGTTAACTTCAATAATACGTAGTTTTTCCCCACTTTTATATGGATGATGTTCTAGTTTGTTTTGCAGGTAGTGGTATTAGAATTTGTGTGGGTTAGGTACCTACCACAACTAAAAAGTGAAAAATAAAAACTTTTTTACAAAAAAATACAACCGACTTCCAAAAACAACACTGCAAAGTGAAAAATCACTTTAATTTCTGAAGTCGGTGGCAAAAAACGAAAATACATTTAACTACACACCGACCGAAATTAAAGTTATTTTTCACTTTGTAGTGTTGTTTTTGGAAGTCGGTTGTATTATTTTGTAAAAAAGTTTTTTTATAATATTAGTAAGTATAGATAAAGATAACATAGACTGGTTATCAAGGGGTCAAGAGGTCGAGCATAATTATAATAGTGTGGCCACTAGTTGTGTCTATAAACGGGTTTTTCGAAAGAGCTGGTTGTATTGAATGCAGTCGATACATATCTACGAGTATAGCACTCAGGAATGTGGATAGAGCAAAAAGAGACAGAGGCCAGGCGGTGGGTAGCTGTAGGCTTTGCACAATATGGTTGATCAAAACAATATAAGTACCTACAGACGCCAGCAGGTCAAGCCACCCGAAACTGTCAAAAATTTTAATCAACCTTGAACCTACTGCTTTAACGATAAAGATGAAAATCTATTAAAGAAATTTGACAGATTGTAGTAGCTTGATGTGCTGGCGTCTGTACATACAAGCTGTCCCAATGTCAGCCAGTATCGTGTTGTGGAAATAAAGTATCTTCTCATGCAGAGAAGATATGAGTAATGACACCATAAAGACTACCACCACAATTGCGTACACATTTTCTTCCATAATTCGAAGGATTGCGTCTTAAGTTTGAAAATTTCGTCTGCTCAACAACGTAAATAACGCAATGAATGTTGTCGAAATGTCAAAATGAAAGACATTGCAGTTGTTAGTGTGTTACATAATTACTCCGCTGAATATCGTACAAATTTTCCTTCAACTACTGAGTTAACGTAAATCTTCGTCTGGCACATTAGCACGCAAAGTGTACCCGGAACCTAGTGATCAAGAAACGAGTCTGTTCACCCCAAGTCTATATTTAAAATATTGAAAATGTCAGTCTTCCAATTATTACTGTTCAGCGCAAACCACAATAATAGCATTTAGCCGCGGCTTCGCTCGCGTGAACGTCGGAAATTATCCCACGGGAACGTATTACCGGGATGAGAAGCCATGGTTCACTTGTGTACAAAATTTCATGGAAATCCGTTCAGCCGTTTTAAGGCGGGAAAAGGTAACAGACAGACAGAGTTACTATCACATTTATAACATAAGTAAGTATGGATGTATGAACATGGACGCAGCTTAATTTTTTGGCCCTTTGTTGGTACGAATGACAATATTTTGTAAATTTTTGCGCCTAATTGTTTACTTCTAAAATCCTTAATCTGCTGATAACATAGATTTAGTATTGAGGTTAGTTAACCAGAACGTCAACTAAAACATTAACTTACAACGATTATCTTCGAATTGTATTCGATATGAAGTAATCATTTAAATTTTATTGATTATGATTAAGGTGAACTCTACGATAAACTTTATTAAAAAGCATGTACAGGGTGTCCCTGGAAGTAGGGATCAAATCGAATAGGGACGTGGACAAAGTCATTTCCAAACTTTTTAACCTTGAGAATGTCGGTGCAATTTTTTACTGTCAAAAGTTATGATCAATTTTTGTTTTTTTTCCATCACCTCGCATAGTGCTCAAAGTAAAAAATCATAAAAAGAACTATCAGGGCTATCAATTTAACTTTTTTTTTTTTTCAGGACTTTGTAGAACAGTGGGCCTTTCCTGTAGTAATACTTTTACGCAGCTAGAAAATATGTGTTGAATAAGAAAAAAACATTTACTGCAAAGGGTTCGGTCTGGCAAAAATTTTACTAAATATACGAGCGATTCTCAAAAAAAAATTGCATTGGCATTCTCAGGGTTAAAAAGTTTGTAAATGACCTTGCGAGCACGCCCCTATTCGATTTGATCCATACTTCCAAGGACACACTGTATATTCCGTTGTTTATAATTTTTATCCTGTTTTCAAGTAGGTAAAAGTTAAGATCCAGTATTCAACGATAAAATTATTCAAACATTCTTTTTAGCCATTAAAAATTTTAGAAACTCGTTGAGGAATTCATTTCCGGTCTGATAATTTTATAAATTAAAATTTAAACTCACCGAAACTTTTGTAAAGCGTCCATGATATCCTTAAGACGATGATCAGAACTAGTATGAACATAGGCAGTAGACCTATCAGTCTTTTGTCAGCCACGTATGATGGAAACTCCTCCTCCCCTTTAGGTTCCGCTTGCTGGTTCTCCATTTGAAATAAAAAGTCTTCTTCACTTAATTCACACAAAAACTAGCAAAAGTTATTTTGTTAAATATATCACACTTATTTTCTTAAAAAAGTGTATTGCTCAGTCTATTTTATTTATTAAATTCAACAATTGAACACATTTTCCACGAAGTCTCCAATTATTTAAAAAAAATCCGAACACTGAATTCACTTTTCAATAAAAATTCAAGATCCAAACAAAACGTTTTTTTAAAAACCTGTCTTTTTTTGTCAGTTTAATAGACTAAAATAAAGCGTATTGTAGAATGTTATGTTGGCGCGCACGTTTGCTTCGCGTCGTTCCTACAGCAAATAGTAACCGAAAGGCCGCCGAGCGGCGGCGGCGTCTACTTCACAAGTACACAACACACTATCTGCAGTTCATTGATAAAACAGCCATGACTTTGCCGCAACAAACCGCCTATTATTAATTAGGTACTAGGTTCATTTAATGACAGATTATTTTTGTGTGGTTTGCAATTAGTATTATCTCTAGGATCTAATAATTGGCGTCATTATCGACCGGTGCAAGGAGGAAGGTAATGTTTATAAATTGTAATGCTGTATTATTAAATGTTATTATTGTTATCTAGTGTTATTAGTGGGCTATATGGTCGTTGGTTATTAGTAACTGAATGATCTTTATGCCGATTGTGTTAGTTGGTACCTACCTATAATGGCAATGTTGGTACTACTTTAAGTTTATGAAATTAGGTCAATGACTCATTACATTTTCACAGATGTAGTCTATAAATAATAATGATTAAGTCTTCAATTTTTTTGGGAATATAGTCACCATAATAAGGGCTATTTTTCTCTGCTCATTGCACGATAGAATCTGTTTTACTGACTCAAGATTATACAGGATTATTGGTAATATATAATTATGTCGGCAATCCATTATGGGGATGTAGGAGAGGTCATTTGCATATGACCCTTACGCAAATGTCAACCATTTTCGAGTAATTTAACATTTTATATTTTTTTGAAGATATAATATCTGCGGTAACTTTGAAAATTTATAAAAAAAAAACAATGCATGAATATATATTTTTTAAATTATTATCTTTATGCTTGCTTCAATACATAATCTATATAAATATAATTACATAATGACTTATATACTAAAACCTTCCTGAAAGTATGCAGATCACGATAGTGAAAAAAACATCAAAATCGGTTCATTAGTTTTTGAGAAAATCGCGGACAAACAAACGTACATACATATATACATACATACATACGTGTCGAATACAGAACCTTCTTTTTTCCTTCTTTCTTTTTTTTTTGAAGTCGGTTAAAAAAGAGAAGTCCTGACTGACTGACTGATTGACTGACTCATCAACGCCCTAGAACCTAAAGACCTAGAACGCTGAAAAAGGTTCCCTATAAAAAGTAGACAAGGAACAAGGAAGGAGTTCCCGGTAGTACGTTCCCGTGGTATACTTTCCAGCAAACACGCGGGCGAAGCCGCTGGCAAAAGCTAGTCAACCATAAAATGACAATTATCTTTAATAATAGTTTTTAAATCAGAGCTACAAATCCTTACAATTATCATAATTTTAAGCAGGTTTTTTGACTAAAATGGTCGATTTCTGCAAATAAAATGGTTGCCATTTGCATAACCAAATTACCCCATAAGACTAACTAAGGGGTAATTTGGCTGCAAATGACCTCTCCTACATCCCCATATTGGATTGCCAACATTTATTACCATTACCCCTGTATATTGCAACTAGTGATGGGTCGATAGAATATTCTGCAATATTCTTTTCGACGAAAAATATACGAGAATTTAAAATTGAAATAATTTAAAAATAGTAGTTGGCAATAAATGTAACTGCCAATACCAAATATCGAACAAAAACGTGATAAATTACAAAATCCATGTCTGTTTTATAGAAATCGTGATTAGTACCTATTTTGTTTTTAATTATTGACCTTCACTATATTTTTTTTTAATTTTATTACTTACATAATCAGCCTATAACGTTCCCACTGCTGGGACACAGGCCTCCTCTCTGTGAGAGGGAAATTTTATTACTTAGGTAATGCTAATTAAGTGTAAATCATATTGTTTGTTTTAACACAGAAATCCTAATTTAACATCAATGCCTTACGACATTTTAAGATAGTTTATGAGAATTTACTCGGTAGTATTATTCGGAATGTAGACAATTTAAGTTGTGGAGTAGATTATTATGACATACAATTTGTAAAACGTTCAAATGCTTTCAAAACTATTACTCTAAAAATTGATCGATACAATAGTCATGCAATTCCAAAAGAATATTCTCGAGAACTTAACAGCAAAGTTCTCGCAAGGAGAATGTTCTCGGGAATTTAGCATCACTAATAATTGCAACGCAATGTCAATACTGCAGAATGACATTCAACCATCTTCTTTACATGTCGGAACGAATTAAAAATGTGTGACTGCCAATTAAATTATTTTAATAAAAATGGCCTTTCAAAAGATTTTAGGTTGACGTCAACTCGACAGTGGCCAAAGGTGGTTTTTGTTTTAGTGGATTTTGATCTTTGTCATCAAGTAATTAAATATAAGTAGTCTGCTCAGTGCCATAGCTTCAAAAGATGTGTTCCGACGTGATAAAGGAAAGAATTTGAAAAAAGATTTGACAATACTCGTACCTAAAAACGTTCAAATTCAAGTCGCAATCTCATGCCAGCAACCATCAAATGTCAAAAACGTAGGTAAACGCTATACAATTTTTGATAGATTGAGACTGAGATGAGATTGCGAATGTTGTTAAAATACGGCACTTGCCCCTCTGAGCTCTGAAACGCTTAAAAGAAACACACATGATTTTGTAATTTCAACTGGCACTAACATTGATTTACAATATCCATCCCATTTACTATAAAAATCTTGAGTGGTTCCAGTTACTTTCTTCTACACAATAGAATTGCTGCAAGCGATAAGATAAGAAACGTCGTAAATGGAATTTCGTGATTGGAAACGTATCACAATCAGCACCCACATGTGACTGTGCTTAATTAAATGGACAATCAGCCATGTCACCATCCTTTCGCATCTATCTCCGAGGCTCGCAAAGCTTTTTTTTTTTTTTTTTTTTTTTTTTTTTGTGGATGGGAAATCATCAAATGACTTCTTCCGCTCTAGGCAGAGCGGGAGGGCGTGCACTGCTGACATCTCTTTGAGGCGCGCGTGAAACACAACGCGCCGTCGACCCGGGCTTGGTCCTTACCGGACGGCGAGCTGCCCATTACTCGTCGTCCGCAAGCCCGCGCCTACGGTGGCCGGGAATCGGCAATCGATTCCCACCGCCCAGGGCGTCTCCTACGGCGGCTAGGGGCGCGAGGGCGCGGCTGTTGCCTCTCCCTCACGCGTTCCGCTTCCTCCTTCGCGAGCATTACTGCTTCGCAGAAGGAGGTGACGGCTTCCCATGCACTCTCGCTCCGCACCATGGTCTGGACCAGGTTTGGACGCGAGAGATCGCCGCTGCCGATCGTCTCCGTGAGAACACGGCGGTGCTCCGCCCAAACCGGGCAGACCTCCACTGTATGCTCCACCGTGTCCTCCGGGCGATCCACACAATGGTGACACCCGGGCGTTTCCTCCCGCCTTATCCGAAACAGGAACCTCCCGAAACAACCGTGTCCGGTGAGGACCTGCGTCAGGCGGAAGGTGAGGACGCCGTGGCGCCTCTCCAACCACTCCTCAAAGAGGGGACTTATCGCCGCAATAGTGGCGTGCCCAGCGCTGGGTTGCGACAATCGCACTCTCCATGTCGCCATGAGATCCCGCCGGAGCTCTGTCTGCTGTACCGTGATTTCTCGCGGTCCTGCGCCTGACATGTCGGATTGCCGTCCCATCGGAATATGAGAGTGCACCGTGTCTGCGCACACACTTGTGCACTTGTGTATCCTGCATACTTGGCTAATCTTCGTTGAGACTGGCTGCAATTCGGTCCGGAGGATACCTTACCATATTTTCTGACTGAATAATCTTTTCTAGTGTCATCCATCATCACAGATGGTCATAAGCCTCCCAGCAATCATCGCCACAACGACCTATCGTAGGCTTTGCAGATCCATCAAATTCCTGCGACCAGCGGGTAATTGCGTGACACACTTTCATTTTGACAGTTCAACAACACTCATTGCGTAATTTACGTTGCTGAGCAGATAATTTTTTTCAAATATATGAAGCAATGGATTAGCAATATGCTTCAAAATCATTCGGATTGTGGTAGAAAGACTGTTACGCAATTAGGATGCAGGTCCTCGGTTCGCTTAGTGGAGGCCTAACCGCTGCACCTTCCATCACCTGGACATGAGTTATGTTCGTACAGCTTATTTTTTGCGTTTCCACACAACCGTAGACGCGCGGACTTGAGACAATGCGTGCAGGAATCGACCAATAACGCGGAGTGGAGAAGCCGTGCCGTGCTTTTGAGCTAATGTGATTGGTCGATTCCTGCACGTTTCATTTCCGCTCCCTTATCTCCACCTCATAGGAAGCGCACCTTATGGTTGGTAGCCAACCCAAGGTGCATTGGTGATACCCACCGTTGTGTGCTTAAAATAAAATGTATTTTAAGATCATAACGGTGGGCATTCACCTTAAAAGATGTGCAATGGTACGTCTTGTAAGGTGAATGCTCTATGATTCATATATTTCTCTCCATAATTTATTTTGACAATCTCGTTGTATCGACCTCCGTTCAAAACTACGGAAAGACGACTGTAATAATGTTTTCCGTGTAAATGAGAGTAGTTTAAAGTGATTGTAGTACTTACGTAATACAAAAAGATACAAGAATCGTGAGAAAATAAACCGGTTTTCTCTACGTCACGATTTGGTCTTTCTATCCGGATTATGTACTAAGAATACTTTACGAAAATACTTATACTTTATAGACTTTTTAACAATCGAACGCATCTCATTTCCAACTCCTAGAACCAAAACACAAAACAAAACATAAACATACATAACATGTTTCCTCCTAAACATATTTTTGCATATTCAGTGAACAGCAGCGATGCGCTGGCTAGACTCATCATGTTACTTCGTAATCAAACCAGGTTTCTCTACTATGAACACCAAGTTTTTCTAACCTTTAGACTGAAGATTCCAGTAGAAGCCCATCTCTATTTCGATATATAGATAGAGTGTTCTATTTCGACCCTTTGTCTCTCTCTCTCTTAAATTTAGTTCAACGACATGGTCAGGTTTTCTCTCTCCATTTCCCCCAGTTATGGCATGTTGTCATCAAATATGCTATGATATATCGTTCTGGACCAAAAGACCAAAAAAACTTGCTAAAGACATCATCATCATCATTTCAGCCGAAAGACGATCACTGCTGGACATATGCCTCCCCCAAGCACCGCCAGTTCCACCGGATCTGTGCTTCCCGCATCCAGCGGATTCTATTAGAGGGATACACATTCCTTATCATAAACATTGTTGTTGTTATCAAAACAAAAACAACGACATTTGGACACAACAAAAGCATTATCATTTATCTTGGTGTCATATCGAGTAAATGAGGCAAGGAGGTTAGTTAGGTGGTGACGTTATTGTAGACAATGATAGCATAATCGGTGATTATTAAGTCATTTGCTCAAGGGTTGCAGTTCGGTACTGAGGTCAGGTACAATTTTGTGTAGGAGTTTCACCAGATTTTTATATGAAAAACCCCAGAGCAGAGACTGGCCGCAATTCGGTCCGGAGAATACCTTACCATCCTTTCTGACTGAATAATCTTTTCAGGTGTCATCCATCATCACAGGTGGACATAAGCCTCCCAGCAAGCATCGCCACAACAACCTATCGTAAACTTTGCAGATCCATCAAATTCCTGCGACCAGCGGGTAAATGCGTGACACACTTTCATTTTGACAGATTCATTGTGTTATTTACGTTGTTGAGCAGACAAATTTTTCGAACATATGAAGCAATGGATTAGCAATTTGTTTCAAAATTATTCAAATTCCGATCGATAGTGTGTTACGCAGGGTGCTGAATTTATTTTTATTTGTGAGTATCAGTTACAAAAGTATTCATGAATATTATTTCGAAATTGATATTTTTATGATTGCCGCGTTGGTGTAGTGGTAACAAGTGCTACTGCTTGAGCATGAGGCCCTGTGTCCGATTCCCATATTGCATGGGTTTTTCTATCAGAAACTTCTCAGTAGCAGCCTGGAGTCTGGATTTGTGCCCGGTTGATGGCAATTTGCTGGCCCCATATTACATGCGACTTAAACTATCTGCTGAAATGTTGGTGAACTAAAGGTAAAGTAAAAAAAAAGTAAACTAAAGGTACTCTGACAGACCCTTCGGGAATTACAGGCGTGATGTTATTTTATTTTGAATTATTATGTTATATAAATTATTATGATATATACATTATTATGTTATATAAATTCGATTGTTATTGACCTCATTATGTCTGTCAGCTACTGCTGAAATACATCACGGTGACAGCTTGTGGAAATTGTAACTGTGTCCGATAAATTAATACCTAATAATTGTCACCTTTTCTTGCAGATAATGTCTAGTCCGACGACCTGGTGAGGTCACAGAACACCAACACGATGCGGACTGCCACAACCTTTCAGGAAACATTGTAGTTTTGTGTGCCTGATGCTGTTTGTGGCAGGAATATGCACTATAATGTTTGCGCTCTAGCATGGTGCGGGTGACACATGTCAGTATGGTATGACTAGGTCAGTGACAATATGCACAATAAAATTTCGTTCTCCTAATAATTTTAAAAATGTCTTTGTTATTAATATCATAATATTATGAAATTCATTTTAAAATATGTATTTAATACAAAACATTACAAAATCACATTCAAAGCACTACCGGTATTTATTTATAAAAAAGTTTTTTTTTTTCAGGGTATAATGTTTTCGGCTAATTTAACTCCATAGATGTCTAACAACTAAAATTTTAAAATACATGCAGTAAATTTCTTTTTGTATAAAAAAATATCGACTATCGATAAAAACCCATAATAGCAATACATCACATCACTAAACATGTCTATGGCGTTACGTTACACGCCTATCACTTTGCTTCATTTTTAACCGACTTCAAAAAGGAGGAGGTTCTCAATTCGTCGGAACTTTTTTTTTTTTATGTACGTTCCCCGATTACTCGAAGATGGCTGGACCGATTTGTATTTTTTTTTTGTTTTATTCGAGAGGGTACATCACAGTTGGTCCCATATAAAATTGATTAACTTTGCTTGGGTAGTTTTTGAGTTAGTTTCAATAATACGTATTTTTTCCCCACTTTTATATGGATGATGTTCTAGTTTGGTTTACAGGTAGTGGTATTAGAATTTGTGTGAGGTAGCTACTACAACTAAAAAGTGAAAAATAAAAACTTTTTTACAAAAAAATACAACCGACTTCCAAAAACAATACTACAATGTGAAAAATAACTTTAATTTCGATCGGTGGCAAAAAACGAAAATACATTTAACTAGACACCGACTTCCGAAATTAAAGTTATTTTTCACTTTGTAGTGTTGTTTTTGGAAGTCGGTTGTATTTTTTTGTAAAAAAGTTTTTTTCTTTAAATTTGATTTTATTTTTAGATAATAAGATTTTGGCAGGATGATTTATTTAATTTACTGCAGTTATTATTGAATCAGTATTATACGATTATGATATCTATGGTGCAGCTAAAATATTAAATCATGATTGTAAATCGTGGTAACGTTCAAGAGTGAAAAGGACCAGTTCGTCAAATGTCACCCGCACCATGTTAGAGCGCAAAAACTATACGCGTGCTGGACGTAAATCCCCGAATTAATCATTTCACAATGTAGGTTTCAATTTAGGGTTAGTAGCGTTGGGTCCGGGCCCACTCGGCCAGCTTAGACTTAGGGTTCGTAGCGTTGGGTCCGGGCCCACTCGGCCAGCTTAGACTTAGGGTTCGTAGCGTTGGGTCCGGGCCCACTCGGCCAGCTTAGACTTAGGGTTCGTAGCGTTGGGTCCGGGCCCACTCGGCCAGCTTAGACTTAGGGTTCGTAGCGTTGGGTCCGGGCCCACTCGGCCAGCTTAGACTTAGGGTTCGTAGCGTTAGGTCCGGGCCCACTCGGCCAGCTTAGACTTAGGGTTCGTAGCGTTGGGTCCGGGCCCACTCGACCAGCTTAGACTTAGGGTTCGTAGCGTTGGGTTCGGGCCCACTCGGCCAGCTTAGACTTAGGGTTCGTAGCGTTGGGTCCGGGCCCACTCGGCCAGCTTAGACTTAGGGCTCGTAGCGTTGGGTCCGGGCCCACTCGGCCAGCTTAGACTTAGGGTTCGTAGCGTTGGGTCCGGGCCCACTCGGCCAGCTTAGACTTAGGGTTCGTAGCGTTGGGTCCGGGCCCACTCGGCCAGCTTAGACTTAGGGTTCGTAGCGTTAGGTCCGGGCCCACTCGGCCAGCTTAGACTTAGGGTTCGTAGCGTTGGGTCCGGGCCCACTCGACCAGCTTAGACTTAGGGTTCGTAGCGTTGGGTTCGGGCCCACTCGGCCAGCTTAGACTTAGGGTTCGTAGCGTTGGGTCCGGGCCCACTCGGCCAGCTTAGACTTAGGGCTCGTAGCGTTGGGTCCGGGCCCACTCGGCCAGCTTAGACTTAGGGTTCGTAGCGTTGGGTCCGGGCCCACTCGGCCAGCTTAGACTTAGGGTTCGTAGCGTTGGGTCCGGGCCCACTCGGCCCGCTTAGACTTAGGGTTCGTAGCGTTGGGTCCGGGCCCACTCGGCCAGCTTAGACTTAGGGTTCGTAGCGTTGGGTCCGGGCCCACTCGGCCCGCTTAGACTTAGGGTTCGTAGCGTTGGGTCCGGGCCCACTCGGCCAGCTTAGACTTAGGGTTCGTAGCGTTGGGTCCGGGCCCACTCGGCCAGCTTAGACTTAGGGTTCGTAGCGTTGGGTCCGGGCCCACTCGGCCCGTAGAAGAACACCAGATGTTAGCTGTGCCAAAACTTTTTGACAATTCTACAATATTCAATGCGTTTTACGTTGTATTGTCGTGTTACGTTGTATTGCGTTTTATTGTTGAGGAGACGAATTATGTAAATTTTCAAACATTTGAAATTGGAATTTCCTCCAAAAATCCTTCAGACTACGATTGAAGGTATGTGATGCAATTGGGGTGCTGTTCTGTTATAAGTTCAACGTAATGAGGGGGAGGAGGGGGCATTACTCGTAGATTACTGGGCGCAAACATGTCTCGGTTACTCAGCAGTAACTACACCAACGAAAAAATGAGCATTAATCTATTAATAGACATGTGTAAATAGCCTACGTAGCCTAATCATATCTATGCGAGAGAATCTGACATCTGATTACGGACAGACACTGATTTCTAGAATTTCTAGCGAGATTCGAGAGTTTGAGATAGTGAGATTGTAAAGTAAGTAGGTATGACTGTCATCATGAGTCTGATCTAAGATTAGAGTCCGTTGCTGTTAGCTTTCTAAGACACGTACTGTGATATTTTTATTTATAATTATAGTTAGAATCTGGTATTTACATCCGTGTGTGGACCATCTCTAATTACCGAGACTCCTCCGTGCCTCGGAAAGCACGTTAAGCCGTTGGTCCCGGCTGTCATTCGTGGATCTTTGACAGTTGTTACGGGTCGTCAGAAGCCCGAAAGTCTGACAACCAGTCTTACCAAGGGGTATCGTGTTACCCAGTAAAAATGGCTTGTGGAGGTCAGATAGGCAGTCGCTCCATGTAAAATACAGGTATTCAGCTGCATCTGGTTTGACTGGCAGCCGATCGCAATATATTTGTTAAAAGACTAGGCAGATGATGATGATGATGTTGAATCTGGTACATCCATTATCCATACTTAAATGCGAAATTAACTCTGTCTGTCTGTTACCTTTTCACGCCATAACGGCTGATCGGAATTCGATTTTGACACTTGGTAGACCAGGAGCAAGGTTAAGACATGGGATACTTTTTATCCCGGTATAGCATAGATATCCGCGGTACCTGTAGTATGTTCTCATACAATAACTTCCGACCTACACGAAACTGCGGACAAAAGCTAGTAAATAAAAAACCGGCCAAGTGCGAGTCGAACCCGCGCACGAATGGTTCCGTACCATTATCTATGAATACGACAAAAATCACGTTTGTTGTAAGGGAGCCCCTTAGATGTTTATTTTATTCTGTTTTTTAGTAATTGTTGTTATAGCGGCAACAGAAATACACCATCTGTGAAAATTTCACTAACTATCACGGTTTATGAGATACAGCCTGGTGACAGACGGACGGACGGACAGCGGAGTCTTAGTAATGGGTCCCGTTGTACTCTTTGGGTACGGAACCCTAAAAATGATGCCTCTCATTGGAGGGGACAGTAAAATGTTATGTAAATATCTACTTGTATGTAAGAAATGAAGCCATTTAACTACGCCCCTACAATTGTGGATTGTGGAGTTTTTTGCCCGTTGTTCTCCATAGGTACAGTCATCAACAAAAGTAGATCAATACTTATGTTTTCTAAATCTTAATTACTGAGAAAAATACTTCATTATAATCGGAACAGATGTAAATTTTAAAGAAAATTAATATCTTATCTAATAAATGGAATGCTAAAAAGCAGGTTATCGTATCATTTTATGTTAATTTAGATGATGTCAAAAAGTAGCAGTGTTAGCCGACTTCTGTTGCTGACTGTACCTACTATACTATTTAGAATGGGCGCCTAGCTTCATCTTTCTGACTGACCGACCCCTTGGCAATTCAAAAGTGCCTGTAATTGGTTGATTTGAAATAAATGCTTTGGGTTTGAGTTTGTGTTTTATTGCCTGAACCGCTTAGACTTATTCTAAAGTATAAATACGTAGTTAGTAAGAACAATAAATCAGCAAGGATCATTAAATAAATCCAGCGTGAACTCACGTCTGCGGTGACCTAGAGGAACGAATGGCAGTCTGACGAAACATGTACTTACAGAGTGCGTAGCTGTTGAGTAATATTTGTACCTAACGTCATATTTGAGACGAGCGAGACGAGCTGCACGATTCGTTTCGACGCGGCCTAATGACACAGAGTAATATTACAACAGAGTCCAAGACTCGATGCGCGTTGTGTGTGGTAAGGCCACGTAGTAGGCACGTCAGTAAAATAAAAAGGCCAGCCTATACTGGTTTAGTTATCACTGACGTGCGGCCCACGGTACAGCTGTGCGTTGTAATGACATGTTATGGTAATAAACGGCTCAAAGTGTACGCAAATGGGCGAATTTACAATTAAACAACTTTAATATTGCAGTTATTTTTGCTATAATAAAGTTATTTATATGTTTACATACAGAAAAATAATATAACCGATTTTATCGATGATGATAGGCAGCAAAAAATAATAGAAAAAAAACCGGCCAAGTGCGTGTCGGACCACGCACCATGAAGGGTTCCGTAGTTGGGATGAATTTATCCCAAGAACAAACTTAACACTGTAGTTGAAAAACATGGGCTCCCATACATTCCATCTGCAAATGTAAGTTGGTTGACTATTACTCGTAAACTTGAAAAGCCTACTTAGCTTAGCTGTGATAGTTTTCCTTTTAACTTCGTTATATAATACTACCACCGCGAATTTTTTCACCCATCCAAAACTAAACGTTTAGCTGGCAGGGCGGGGGGGACAATTGTCTTTAATAAAAATTAGCACTTTAAAGCTTAATATTTTAGAAACAGATCCCTAAATCGAAAAATTGTTTTAACAAACCCACAATATTTTTGAAAGACCCATCCAACAACACCCCACACCATGGGGAGGACCAGAAAAAAAAACATTCCCACTTTACGTGTAGGTACAGAAGGTACCTACCCTAAAAAATTTTTTTTCAATAAACTTCCTCGAAAACTGGTTCATATCGCACTACGATTAGGTTCACAATGAAATGTATTTCACACGCGTGCGATTTTTCATTTTCTAACACGTGTGCGGCAATAAAAATTGCCACAGATAACTTATACATATACTTAGTCCAAATTGGCACAATGCAATTCAGAGGTGAATGTTTTTTTTTAAATCTCGGCAAAGAAATAAGCGCCTTTACGGCGTTAATATTTTTTGAATATTTAAATAATGTTTATAACTAGAATATCATCAAAAACCATGATTATTACAATATAAAAAACGTTTATGAACAAATTAACATTTATTTCTGTTCTAAACTCAAAATTTTCTATTTTTCACATTAGGCTGTTTATCGGCTTTATATCTTTGCTTCTCCTTCAACCTGGCGAAAGCAAAGCGCGGAAAAAAAGAAAACTTAAGTCATAGTTTCCTATTAATTCATGACAAAAATATTTTTCGTTATTTTATTTTTAACCGACTTCTAAAAAAGGAGGAGGTTCTCAATTCGGATGTTTGTATTTTTTTTTTTTTTTTATGTTTGTTCGCGCATAACTCCGTCGCTTGCCAACCGATTTGAAAAAATATTTTTTTGTTGGAAAGGGTATACTTCCCAAATGGTCCCATTTTTGTCAAAATCCAGTTCTGATGATGGGATCCTGGAGAAATCGAAGGAACTCTTAAAATATTATAGGCACACCTATAGCGATTTGGGTATTTTTTATAGTAGCTCGTGCATTTGCTCTCGGAAAGCACCACTTGGTGAAGTGGAACTGATGGTGTAGACCACAGATGGCTACCGGAACTACTCAATGATAAATATTTCACGGGTTGCGATTCGATTACTTTAATATGGTTGCTAAGCAATTTCCGCTCGTCACACAATGCGTGTGGTGAGTGGTTGTTGAGGAGTTCTCCTGGTTCTTACCAGCAGAACTCTTCAACAATTAACGTCCCAGCATCGGGAAAAGCAATATTTTGTAACATGTGATGAGCAATTGACATTAGACTATTGTAACTTACACAAATTATAAACAGACCCATTAAAAAGTGAAAAATAAAAACTTTTTGACATCACACTAATGACATCTTAAAAATAACCTACCGCCGATATCGCAACTATTGTAATAACTTACTTAAAAAATTAAAAAGAAAATTTGAAAGGGAGCTACTTGCTAATTCCGTCACAAACAATAAGTTATTATGGAAAAATATTAAAACTTTAACTTATACCATTAATTCTAAGAGTCAAAACACAGAACTACTACACATGAGACCTAATTCAGCTGAGTCTGTAAATTTCATTAACAATTATTTTGCAAATATAGGTAAAGAGCTAGCCCAAAAAATTCAACCTTCAGCACATAGTCTAAACTCTTTTCGATCGGAAACATTATCAACACAGGTGAACTCGTTTGTTCTTTTAGACACTGATCCTGAAGAAGTGAGCCGGATCTTGATGAGCCTGAAATCTGACAGCGCTCCTGGCTGGGACAATGTATCCACTAGATTTTTGAAGCATATTAGCCAGGAAATTGTTCCCATCATAACCCACTTGGTTAATCTTTGTTTTGCGAAGGGCGTATTCCCTGTGCCCCTTAAGCAATCAGTAATCATTCCCGTTCACAAGGGCGGGGACAGAGACGATGTCAACAATTACAGACCAATATCCATTTTGCCAGCTTTATCAAAAATTATTGAAAAACTAATAAATAACAGGCTCTTGAAATTTCTGCAAAAATTTAATATCTTAAGTAGCTCACAATTTGGGTTCAGACAAGGAGTATCAACTGAGGATGCAGTTACTGCTCTCAGCTCACTAGTGGCTGATAACTTGGATAGTGGTAGAAAATGTTTGACTATCTTTCTGGACTTAAAAAAGGCGTTTGACACCGTCTCTGTTCCCATCCTCATAAACAAATTGGAAGCGTCAGGTGTGAGAGGAATTCCGCTCAAAATGTTTAAGGACTACCTATCAAACAGGAGGCAAAGGGTTAGGGTGGGAGAACACGTTAGTTGTGACGCAAATGTCACATTCGGAGTCCCTCAGGGAAGTGTGCTGGGCCCTACGTTGTTCCTGCTTTACATCAACGACCTCTGCAACCTTAAAATCAGTAATGCTAAAGTGTTTTCCTATGCCGACGATACTGCTGTAGTATTTTCTGGGAATTCTTGGCACGATGTTGCCAGAAGTGCTGAAGACGGTATGATACAAATAGCTGAATGGTTCAAAAATAACCTGCTCACGCTTAACACATCTAAAACTAATTATATATGTTTCAGTATATCAAACAGAACTCAACCAAATACAGATTTTAACATAAGAGTACATATGTGCGATGATGCAAATAACTGTCAATGTCCAACTCTGGTCAAAGTGTCACAAACTAAATATCTTGGTGTTATTGTTGACCAGAGACTTTCATGGTACCCCCATCTTGAACACGTCACTAACAGAATCAGAAAACTGTGCTGGATTTTCAAAACGCTGAGGTATATTGTACCAAAAAAAGTACCCACCAGCACAAATACCCCTAAAAACCTACTCAACGAAATATACGTAGCTTTGGTACAGTCCGTCTTAATGTACTGCATCCCCATTTGGGGGGGTGCGGCGAAGTCTAAGTTCATAAATCTTGAGCGGGCACAACGAGCTTTAATTAAACTTATGTACTTTAAAAAACTTAGATATCCTACACAAAGTCTTTACCAAATAAGCGATTTACTCTCGGTGCGAAAACTATATATAATTAAAACTGTTTTAAAGAAACACAAAACTCTTCCTTTTGACCCCAAGATAACCTTGAAAAGAAGAAAATATTTAATAGCGGACGTTCCTCAAACTAAAACCAAGTTTGCCCGTATTCAATACAAAAAACGCTCAGCTCAGCTATACAATAGACTTAACAAAGAGATTTACGTATACGATAAGAAGCAAAATGAATGTAAAAAAATTGTAACTAATTGGATAAAACCACTAACCTATGACGAAACGGAGACGCTGCTGGAATAAAATATAACCCTACACATCTGATGCCTGCACCATCCATAACCTCACGCATACACTCTGGTTCATTCACATTTATCAATCACACACCTCACTCACACTCACATGTCACATTCACACACTCACATTCACACACTCACATTCACATTCGCACACTCACTCTCACTAACACACTCGCATGCCTGTGTACGGGCTGCGTATTTTTTTTGTGTTTTTTTTTTTTATTATTTAATTTTAGATTTAATTTTAATTTTCTTTATATTACAATAGAAAACAAGTAAATTAAACTAATTGATTTGGAAGAGCGGAGTCTCCTAATACAGGCTTATTTGCTTAAAAGGAGGCTCCAATCACTAGTTGTTAAGATATTACTTGTAAAAATAATAAACCATTTTTCATTTTCATTTTTCATTTTCATTTTTTCATTTTTCACAAAAAAATACAACCGACTTCCAAAAACAACACTACAAAGTGAAAAATAACTTTAATTTCGGAAGTCGGTGGCAAAAACGAAAATACATTTAATCAGACACCGACTTCCGAAATTAAAGTTATTTTTCACTTTGTAGTGTTGTTTTTGGAAGTCGGTTGTATTTTTTTATTTACTCAAAAGTGTATTGAAAAACGTCGTTTGATACACGTGGACATTTGTTATTGCAGTGCTCGGCTCAAAAACAACCTCGCCTACGGCTCGGGTGTTAATTCCGCCTCGAATGCAATAACAAAAATTCTCCACTTGTATCAAAATGTACTATTTCATGATTTTATTTTACCACTTTGTCGGCGTGATGAATATGTATATCCATGCTAAATTATAGCTTTCTAGTACAAAGAGTCTCTGAGCTAAGTTGCCGACGGACAGACGGACGGACATAGCGAAACTATAAGGGTTCTTTGTTGACAGATAAAAAAGTGACGATCATCGATTTTAGGGCAAAAAAGAAAACAAAAAGTATTTGACCTTTTGTTTACCTAGTATTTAGTCTGCAACAAAAAGTACTTACCGTGCGATTGCATGGCGAACATTCAGTTATAAACATGTTGATATCTCTGTCAGATAAATTGACAGAAATAGAGACATCAATATGTTGTGCGACGTTTCGCCAGTGTAACGCACAGTTATGCGATTTGCGTTGGTTACTTGGTTTTAAGACTTGGGTATAATACTTGTGCTTGTTTGTAAACTTGAACCAAAATGCTAAAGGAATTATACGTGTCAACTTGAGAACCTCCTCCTTTTTTTCGTCGGTCAAAAAGAGCGCGACGATGGCGTACTCTCGCGGCCTATAGCTCGGTCTCTGGAAAACATTTATTCTTGGGCCTCAGCTTGCGTAAGTCGACGTTCGCATGGACGTAAATATATCGCGGCTATGTTATTTCGCGCACTGGATTTTCAACGCTCTGCTTAGTGCCGAGAGTGGAAAATCAAGTGTTTTTTCGACGCGCTAGAATGCACTTTGTTGTTGGATTCTCAACGCTCGGCTCAGCACCGAGAGTTGAAAATCCAGTGCGCGATAAAATCCCGCCGCGATATTTTTACGTCCGTGTGAACGTCGTCGGCTAACACTGAATATGTCAATGTATATTTAACATGGTCTAGTAATGCTGCTTGTTTTGGTGGTGGCGAAATACTTAGTTTCCGTTTCCTGCCAGAAGCTACGAGTAGATAGACATGAATGCAATGCAATTACATATTATAATATGTAGTTAAAAGTCTGTTGGAAGCTGTACGTAGTTTGGTGTTTTAAAGAAAGTTTTTCTTTGAATCTTTCCAGATATGGTAGGGTTACTTAGTTTCCGTTTCCTGCCAGAAGCTACGAGTAGATAGACATGAATTTTCAAAGAAAAACTTTCTTTAAAACACAAAAAAACGTACAGCTTCCAACAGACTTTTAACTTCATATTATAATATGTAATTGCATTGCATATTATAATATGTAGTTAAAAGTCTATTGGAAGCTGTACGTTGTTTTGTGTTTTAAAGAAAGTTTTTCTTTGAATCTTTCCAGATATGGTAGGGTTACAATTCTTGCCTGATGGCCTTTGTTGACAAGAACCCTTTTCCTCCGCATTTGCTTGATTCTTCAGAAAAAACCCACTGAACACCGCTGACCATCTCGAGCAAACTCTTTAAGCAAAAATAACAACGCGTGTGTTTCATGCACGCCTGCATGGGCCTCACTTGGTGATGTATGGCGGGCTGATACCAGTCGGGGGTGCGGCGAATGTACAAGTATCTCCCGGGCCCTTTGCTCGTGGAAAGAACAGTGGGGTTTTAGTCGTTAGAGTCTGACATAACCATAACCCACCGTTCTCCTTAGACTAAGGGTCCATGATGATTACTCCACGAAAAAAAAGGTATATTAGGAAGTTACATAAAGGTACACTCAACGCCGCACAAATTGAAGTTGCTCTTGTGACCTGTAACTCACGTGATGACAATGTGTGACGCTTTATTAGTCAAGCTTCGACAATCGAGAGTAGTGTGTCACAGGACTGATCTGGTAATGTGATCAGCGTTGATACGTCTTGTGACTATTCGCGTGACGCGTTAATTGAATGAGATTGAACCCCATTGTAGTAATTAAGTTCATTACGTCGGCACTTTGGTTACAAATACCCAGAATATTTATTATAGGTACACATTTTAACATTCTGATGGTTCTGCGGTTGTTGACCCGCTTCATGTGATGGCTCAAAACTTAGTACAATTCCTAGAGTTTGAACATCAATAATAAATGAATTTGCCACAGTAAATACAAAGTCTAACAATTTACAGTAACGCAAATCTCTTGACGAAATAATAAATTCAATAGGATATTTATTAATATATTTTTTTTATTAATAATTAAACTCAGTATAAAATGTTTGTAAAGGTAAGTTAGCCGAACAACTTGTTACTTTTATGGTCGTACACGATTAGAATAAGGTCTTATTGGATGCACTTTAAAATTATCTTAATTAAAGACTAAAAAAAAGGGCTTTTTTAATCCGGGAAATCACCGTACCTACTTATCAAGAAAGCGTGGGATCTGTCTCATATTACAGGCTTAAAATCAACTGCCGAATTTATGTAAGCGCATTACTTCAGAACGGTTGCACTTAGTTGGCTAATTACTTATTAGCCAACTAAGTACAAACTTATTTTGTTGTGATTGCAAATTTTGGATAAGGTTTGTATAACAGATTTTTTTTTGGAAAATTCACCAGAAAAGTCGGAATGGATGGTATTTTTGTATGAAAACAGACAACACACAGCCTAAACCACTGGAGAGAGCACCTAGGACACGTGAAATTCTCCCGGGCCGGGGACGGACAACTAGTTCACAATAAATATTTATGTGAAAAAAAAAAAATGAAGGAAAAAAAAGTAATTATAAGAAGTCAATGAAGGCTTGTCAAGGCAAAATCATAATTAAATTTCTTCTCAGCGGATATTGTACCTATTTAAGACCTACATAAGTAACCTAATTAAATTATTTGCTGAAGCTTCTCCTATCTAAATAAATAATGATTTTGTAAGAAACGTTGAATAAAGGTCAGAACGATATTAATTTATTGTTCCTTAACTTATTGTTTTCTCTATAAAACTTGGTGAAGATAACACGAATATGACCTGCAGCGCCATCTAGCAGAAACAGTGAACGTTATTTTGGCTTTGCTACTTGACACTACATGGCAGTAAAAGCATTTCGTTATAAATATGCTACTCACAACTAGATGACGCTGTTCTACATTTATATGATAACACTGTATAATTTCCGAAAAATAAATAGTATTCCGGGGGATGGATCCGTCAAGACAACCCACTAAATTCGAATTTTCTTAAGTTTTTTGGTGCAGCGGTATTTTACGTTGTACATTTATGTTGATCAAAATTTAAGTACCTACACGACAATTTTATGACATTCATTATTATTAAGTATACCTATTATTATTAAGTATACCTTTAACAATGAAATCACCAAGCTCTCGAAATTATATTTTCGCGAAATAGTCTTATTTCCCTCAAATACTTAGGTAAGTATTATTCTAAAAGCTACATACTAACATGCTTCAGGGCTACCTAACGTAGGTTCAGGGTTAGTGTGGATTGCGTCTTCCTATTTTTAGGTAAATGAAAGGCAACTTTAGGGGCTCATGGCTAAATAATAACAGCCGCATGGGTCGATCAAATCAAGCTATGCTTGCCGCGGTCGGTTCGTGGATAGGTGACTATCCATTATGTACATATCGAGGCCCGCCCAGCGTCCATACCTCGGAAAGCATGAGCCGTTGGTCCTGGCTGTGGTTCGTAGATCTTTGACAGTCTCGTTGCGAGTGGCCAGAAGCCCAAAAGCCTGACAACTAACCTTATTAAGGAGGTCAGGTAGGCAATCGCTCCATGTGAAATAGTGGTATTCAGCTGCATCCGGTTAGACGTGGAGCCGACCCCAACAGAGTTAGAAAAAGGCAGGCAGATTGATTGATAGGCAACTTCTACAGAGACTCAATCTCCACAATCATTTATTCCGTCAAGTCTACATCGCAAATAATTATTTCGTAAACTTGTACAATTTCAGTAAATGAGTCACGGCCTGTAGCTATCGATCAGTAATCAGTAAATGTTTTCTTTGTTTCTAAAGAAACGTTAACAGAAAGATAAAGAGAACAGAAACACGATGTATGTAGGTTTGATGTGTTATGAACGAGACTTTCTTCACGTAGGTTCTTCAAATGCCCTCCGATTCAGAATATGACTTATTTTTGAATTTTGATTCGCTTGTTAAACACCTGTTACAAACTCAGATGTACTGACATAGGCTATTCGCAAGTTGCACCACAACATCGCCTTACGCGTCTAGTCTGTTCCAGCCACCTTTGCAAGGTCGTCGGTAGTCGCTAGTCTGGGGTGTTGCACTCTACGCGTGCCGTGCCGTGCGTGATTCGTCTACTCCAACGACCTTCGGTTCTTCAACACATATGGCTGGCCCACTGCCACTTCAGTTTGCTAACCTGACTGGCTGTCACAAGATATATACACAAGAAGGTTGGTTGATGGTTGTTGATGGTTCTGAATACTTCTGAAATAGTGCGCTTATATAAGCGCACTATTTCAGAACCATTGTTACAAATATGTCTGTCAAAATCTACCAAAACAAATCAAAGAGCTGCCATTCAATTATTTCAAAAAGAAACATCAGAAATGGCTTTATATTCATGTATTTTACACTCAATCAATCTGCCTAGCCTTTTCCCAACTATGTTGAGGTCGGCTTCCAGTCTAACCGGATGCAGCTGAATACCAGTATTTTATATGGAGCGACTGCCTATCTGACCTCCACAACCCATTAACTGGGTAATACGATACCCCTCGGTAAGACTAATCGTCAGACTTTCGGGCTACTAACTACCCGTAACGACTGTCAAAAATCCACGAATGACAGCCGGGACCAACGCCTTAGCGTGCTTTCTGAGGCACGGAGGAGTCTCAGTATGTAAATATGGTCATCCATCCACAGACCGACCCCGGCAAGCGTAGCTTAACCTGATGGATTGACCCGTGCGGTTGTTATTACTTAGCCACGAGCTCCTCCATGTATTTTAGACTGTACTGAATGAATTATTAAATTATTAGCAACATTTCAAATATGATCTCACTAGTAATATAATTTAATTTTAAGGTATTTTTTTTCATAATATGTGGAACCAGTTAAGTATATTTAAGGCCCGTAACGTATGTATGTACCATATTTTATGCAAAATAAAGATAATTATATCTATCTATTACTCTGCAAGTGCACATCGTAAACTCCATAAGTTATACCTATACTCCATTTGAAATAAGATGAGACATTTCAATCAACCTTTTTTTATAGTCCGCTCAACCGATTTTGACTTCTATTCCGTAGGCATAAGGATGGCATTAAAAGCAAAAAAGTGGTTACAATACCAACTGTTTACTGCAGCTGGCATTTGTCATACCAGCAACGCAATTAAAGCCAAAATCGGTTGAACGGTCTGTAAAAAAGGTTTATTTAAATATCTAATCTTACTTCAAATAGGGTATAGATAGGTTTCACTCACATGACCTTTCCACACAACACAACAACCTCTACATTGTTTTGACCACAAACCTGGTCAGGGTAGCAGGAAAGAGTAGAAAGCGGGTTGGAAGAATGCCATGCCATTGAGATCTACACTACTCTCAGCATTGGATACGGGAGAGAGAGAGAGAGTGAAAAAGAGATCGTGCTGATACGAAAGAAGAAAAGGTATGCATGAGTTACTTGCAATGAGAATGGAAGAAGAAAACGTGCTGCGCCGAACCCAAACAATTTGGGTCAAGGGCAGGAAGATGATAATTACTGGCAGAGTATAGAAGTTAGGTACTGAATGGTATGGCGGCGGTCAGTGTACCACCCGCGTTTTGCTGATGACGTGTGCACAGAAACATTATGATATTAGTCCAACTTATCACTATTATCATCGAGCTAAGCCACAATAATATGACCGACTGAGATTAATTAATCGAAAACACTTTTTATAGCTCCCGGTTGTAAATGGCACTTGCGGTTTTGCTGATATTCCAGTTTAATACTGATATACAAAATCTAAAATTCTAAATATTTTATTTGACATAAACCTAGGTACATGGGCACTTACTCGTATGCAACGTCAGAAGCCAGGTGCACGGTTCCTATTGGTCGTTTCCTATAAGGAAGAGCCGGAAAGAAACTCCACGGTTACTCATTTAAAAATAATTGGCTTTTACAAAAAATCAATCTACTTAGCCTTTTCCCAACTATGTTGGGGTTGGCTTCCAGTCTAACCGGATGCAGCTGAATACCAGTATTTTACATGGAGCGACTGCCTATCTGACCTCCACAACCCATTAACTGGATAATACGATACCCCTTGGTAAGACTGATCGTCAGACTTTCGGGCTACTAACTACCCGTAACGACTGTCAAAAATCCACGAATGACAGCCGGGACCATAGATATATTTCTATGGCCGGGACCAACGGCTTAGCGTGCTTTCCGAGGCACGGAGGAGTCTCAGTATGTAAATATGGTCATCCATCCACGGACCGACCCCGGCAAGCGTAGCTTAACCTGATGGATCGACCCGTGCGGCTGTTATTACTTAGCCACGAGCTCCTCCATGTATTTTAGACTGTACTGAATGAATTATTAAATTATTAGCAACATTTCAAATATGATCTCACTAGTAATATAATTTAATTTTAAGGTATTTTTTTTCATAATATGTGCAACCAGTTAAGTATATTTAAGGCCTGTAACGTATGTATGTACCATATTTTATGCAAAATAAAGATAAATTATATCTATCTATTACTCTGCAAGTGGACATCGTAAACTCCATAAGTTATACCTCTATTATACTCCATTTGAAATAAGATGAGACATTTCAATAAACCTTTTTTATAGTCCGCTCAACCGATTTTGACTTCTATTCCGTAAACATAAGGATGGCATTAAAAGCAAAAAAGTGGTTACAATACCAACTGTTTACTGCAGCTGGCATTTGTCATACCAGCAACGCAATTAAAGCCAAAATCGGTTGAACGGTCTGTAAAAAAGGTTTATTTAAATATCTAATCTTACTTCAAATAGGGTAGGTACAGATAGGTTTCACTCACATGACCTTTCCACACACCACAACAACCTCTACATTGTTTTGACCACAAACCTGATCAGGGTAGCAGGAAAGAGTAGAAAGCGGGGATCCAAGACCGGGAAGAATACCATGCCATTGAGATCTACACTACTCTCAGCATTGGATACGGGAGAGAGAGAGAGAGTGAAAAAGAGATCGTGCTGATACGAAAGAAGAAAAGGTATGCATGAGTTACTTGCAATGAGAATGGAAGAAGAAAACGTGCTGCGCCGAACCCAAAAAATATGGGTCAAGGGCAGGAAGATGATAATTACTGACAGAGTATAGAAGTTAGTTACTGAATGGTATGGCGGCGGTCAGTGTACCACCCGCGTTTTGCTGATGACGTGTGCACAGAAACATTATGATATTAGACCAACTTATCACTATCATCATCGAGCTAAGCCACAATAATATGACTGACTGAGATTAACTAATCGAAAACACTTTTTATAGCAGCCGGTTGTAAATGGCACTTGGGGTTTTGCTGATATTCCAGTTTAATACTGATATACAAAATCTAAAATTCTAAATATTTTATTTGACATAAACCTAGGTACATGGGCACTTATGCAACGTCAGAAGCCAGGTGCACGGTTCCTATTGGTCGTTTCCTATAAGGAAGAGCCGGAAAGAAACTCCACGGTTACTCATTTAAAAATAATTGGCTTTTACAAAAAATCAATCTGCCTAGCCTTTTCCCAACTATGTTGGGGTCGGCTTCCAGTCTAACCGGATGCAGCTGAATACCAGTATTTTACATGGAGCGACTGCCTATCTGACCTCCACAACCCATTAACTGGGTGATACGATACCTCTTGGTAAGACTGGTTGTCAGACTTTCGGGCTTCTGACGACCCGTAACGACTGTCAAAGATCCACGAATGACAGCCGGAACCCCGTTGGTCCCGGCTGTCATGCTTAACGTGCTTTCCGAGGCACAGAGGAGTCTCGATATGTAAAGATGGTCACCCATCCACGGACAACCCCGGCAAGCTTAGCTTAACCTGATGGATCGACCCGTGCGGCTGTTATTACTTAGCCACGAGCTCCTCTATAAATAAATGGCTTTTACAATGTCTTCAAATTATTTATTAGGTATGGGAGGACAATAACAATATAATACTCCTCTGCTTAACCCTTTGGAGAATACAACCGTGATGCTATATTAGTTAGAAGCAATGTTTGAGTGATCTTGTCGTCCTTTTCTAGGATTATTATTATATTAGGTCTTTACCTATGAAATTGCCGTTCTGCAGTACTGGCCATTTCAAATCAAAATAATTTTTGTTTGGCTAAGAATTCTAATTTCAAATTAATTTTATTTTAAAAACATGGATTTTTTTTTCCAAAAGTAGTCATTTGTTTATTGATTAGTGTTACATTTTCATCGCATTTCAATCTTTTTCGTCATCATGGATACGTTAAAAATTCGAGTAATTATGGAATATAAGTACCGTCGTGGCAGCAACGCGGCACAAGCGGCACGCAACATCAACGACGCTTACGGAGCTAACACTACAAACCAACGCACCACTTGTTATTGGTTTGCTCGCTTCCGTTCTGGAAATTTCGACCTGAAAAATGAACCTCGCGGTCGTCCGAAGACTTTGGTCGACAATGACGAATTAAAGGCGATTGTGGAAGCTGATGATACACAATCTACGGCTAAATTAGCAGCAGCTTTCGACGTTAGCGTCAAAACAATATTGGTCCATTTGCGTCAAATTGGCAAGGTAAAAAAGCTTGACAAATGGGTGCCCCACGAACTCAATGATCGCCAGCGCGAAGTACGCGTCGAGACGTGCCTTGCACTGCTCAACAGACACACAAATGAAGGAATTTTGAACCGCATTGTTACCTGCGATGAAAAATGGATTCTGTTTGATAACCGCAAGCGCTCAGCAAGTTGGTTGGATCCTGGTTCAGCACCTAAACAATGCCCTAAACGAAAACTTACCCCTAGAAAAGTGATGGTCACTGTTTGGTGGTCTAGCGCCGGTGTGATTCATCACAGCTTCTTACCAAACGGGGTGAGCATTACTTCAGATGTGTACTGTGAAGAACTGAACACAATGATGGAGAAGCTGGCACATCTCCAACCAGCATTGGTCAATCGCTCGTCTCCGCTGCTCCTGCACGACAACGCGCGACCTCATACTGCACAGCAGACGGTCTCCAAGTTGCAAGAACTGGGGTTGGAAGCTCTCCGTCATCCACCCTACTCACCAGACCTTGCGCCTACAGACTACTACTTTTTCCAGAATTTGGATAACTTCTTGGCGGGAAAAAAATTCAATACCCGAGAGGCAGTACAAAATGCCTTTGAAGAATTTGTTGCCTCCCGTCCAGCTGATTTCTTTAAGAAGGGCATCAATAAACTGCCACTGCGTTGGCAAAGATGCATTGATTGCATGGGTGATTACTTCGATTAATACAAATAAAAAATGCATGAAAAAAATTCGTTTAAATTTTTTCATACAAAACGGCAATTTCATAGGTGAAGACCTATTATTACCTTCTCATTAGAAGACAGCCATAGAAGCCCTTATTTATTCGGTCACTGCACTGCAGGGAACTTATTTTTCAATAAAATAATAATTATGCTGTTTTAATATTAAAGTATTTTATGCACATCGTTACATTTGTACAATGACAGAGACGTGCAATAGCAAAACTTTCAAAAGCGACACACGAGGGTGAATAACCTGGTTAATCAGACCTACTTCTACTTCCAACCTTGCTAACTTGCTAATCTATACACCACAGAAAGAGCTATCCTCACTTCGATCCAGCTGACAAGAGACAAGACGAAACTTAATTCACACATATCACAAATCTTATAAACAAATTGAAAAGTAAACCTTTTATTCTAACTTAACTCGTAAATTAAATGTAAACAACTTATTTTGAGGCGGCGCGCGCGCAGAAGTAGATGAGTGCAGTGTTTCTACAGAATAAGTTCAAACGTGAAAGTCTCTATCAATTATTTTTTACCTTTAAGTTGCTAGGGTTTTATTTTAAATGGGACCAATTTCGAGGTATATTCTAATATCAAATAAAAAAGAATCGTCAAAATCAGGCTACTCTCAAAAAGCTATGCGTGCATGGTAATAATTTTTTTTTTAAATATACGCTTCACTTTAAGGCTCCCACAGACAGGCGCGACGCGACCCTGGTGGAACAAATTCTATGAAAACTTCATAATTTTTCTACCGGAGCTGTGTCTGTGGGAGCCTTTTGCGTATATTTTACTTTACTTTTTTCATCAGTAATCAGCGACTAACAGCCAAGACACAAATACGTTACGTTTACTGTATTAAATAATACTACACAAAAACACTCACCAAATATCCGATAGCAGTGCAGACACACACAAGTCAAAGAGTAGAAAATGATCAGCACTATGAACGGTAGAAACAGCACGGTATACTCCATGTCTTAAACAACGGGTCGCGACGCGTCAACTGAACATTTTGGAGGTATTACGAGTATCAAAGCCAGATAATATATCAGTACAAATTGATAGCTGAATGTAATTAGTCAGATATCATAGTCACAACGTGGAAGGGATTTGGGAAACACCTACTCATGGTGTCATGCATGGCATCCTCAATAATGCGTAGGTACTCGTATATGCTGTAATTGAAATAACTTTGACTGAAGCGTTGGTCTAGAGCATAGGTCCTGGGTTGGACTCCCAGGTCAGGCAGAGTGTTGTTGGGTTTCCATCAGGAATTTCTCAGTAGCAGTAAAAAAAATCAGCTGTTCCCTACATTTATGTTTGCATAACTCGTCAAAATGTTGGGAACAGCTGATCTTTTTTTCGCGATTTCAGGTTTGGTCCCATAGTAAAAGTTGTTTGTTGTCATGAGTAAATCATGTGTTTAAGTATCGGTCACTAATTATCAGTCACCCTATATAATTATGTTCAAGTATATATATAAAAAATTTACTTTGAAAAAAGTAAAAACCGACTTCAAAACCTAAAACAAATAAAATAACTTTACATACAAGAACATACTAGAAGATTATAAGACACCGACTTCAGAAGCTGTTAAGTTTTTTTTAAAGTTATTTTATTCGTTTTAGGTTTTGAAGTCGGTTTTTACTTTTTTTAAAGTAAATTTATTTTTCCATTTTTAGTTGAATATACAATTAGGACAATTGTATGAGCTCATGACTAACGAAAAGAAGAATCATCACAAAATCAGCTTAGAAATGTCGGAGATACAGTACATTTATGCATATAACTTCGTACATAACAATCATCACCTAATGTATTATATACTAACACCTTCCTAAAAGTATGTAGATTACGATAGTGAAAGGATCATCAGAATTGGTTCATGAGTTTATGAGAAAATCGCGGACAAACATACACACATACATACATACATACATACGGGTCGAATACAGAACCTCCTTTTTTGAAGTCAATTAAAAAGAAGCACAGCTCAGTTGGCAGCAAAAAATTCGTCCGCATCGCTATCAATAGGAAAAATACCCAAAAGGCTGGGAGCATTGCTTCGTTGTATGGCAATGCTGATTCTTTGGCCTAAAAATAGGCCAGCCCACCGTTCAAGTGAAGAGTTGACTAACCGCTTGGCGATGTCCCGAAATACTCGATGAGCACTTGGACCGCAAGGCCCTAGTGTTTCAACCTCACACCGCTCTAACATATAGCTCCCAGTCTCAATAGAGTGGTTTTATTTGCGCCGTTTGAGGTTCTCTTGTTTAATTGGTTCTCAATCGCTGCTCAAGTCAATCCTTCAAACTGCAACATTGGCAGTGTGCGTGTGCGCATTATATTTTGTGTCCGTCTGGACACGGCTTTTCTTCAACGTCAGCAGGGTCATAAAGATTATATATTTATATGGAAAGATATTGAGTTGTAATCAATACAATAATAAAGCAGTCAATGACCCCACGCGGTCAAATTAACAATAACATATAAGTAGCTACATTTACGGCTTAAGACAACGCCCACGCCGCTGAGCCTGTAGCTTTAAATTGGTCCCTAAAATCATGAGAGCCTGTCCCTTGCTGCCCTCCTCCAGCGGCGCCCTAAGATGAGGTCCGTACCCCACAAGGTATAGTCGCTTAGCGCTCTTAGCGTATAGTCGCTTAGTTTTTAATTTTAATGCCCTGACTTGAGGCCTTAATTTATTAAAGCATCCACAGGATAGCCCGGTTAAACAGCCAACAGACCCCTCCAAGGTTGACCAGCGAGATGCAATAAACAAACAAGGCATATTTCAAGCAGAAGATCGCTTTCTTCCGAGCCACTAAAATATAATTTATATATCTTAAATCTGTAGATATATCTTAAGTCTTAAAAAAAGAGGAGCTCGTGGCTAAGTAATAACAGCCGCACGGGTCGATCCATCAGGTTAAGCTACGCTTGCCGGGGTTGGTCCGTGGATGGGTTACCATCTTTACATACCGAGACTCCTCCGTGCCTCGGAAAGCACGTTAAGCCGTTGGTCCCGGCTGTCATTCGTGGATCTTTGACAGTCGTTACGGGTCGTCAGAAGCCCGAAAGTCTGACAACCAGTTGAAGTGTCGTGGTAAATGAAAGACATCTGCTCTGGATAACGCCTCGATTTATTGTGTCTTCACATAGATTGAGCGTACATGATCTTAATATATTGCTTACTTGACTAATCCTAACTATGGAGTGGTTACACACACATACATACTAATACTAATGATACTTAACTTACATACACTACACCTCCGGGGGTAAAAGAAAAAAAAAAAAATTGAGCTCTTGATTTTCTTTTTTTTTTTTGTTTACATTAGGTTATCACTACAAGTAAAATTCAAATTCTAATACAATATACTTATATTAAATTATTAAATATGGAACAATTTTGTCCTATCCTTATGTATTAATTCGATTTTATTTTGTTTTAGAATTTTGACACACATATCCTCTATCACAATATAAGGCCCTTCAAATATATTATCCAATTTCTTTGTTTGTTCTCTTTTGATTAAAACTAAATCGTCTTTATTATAAGTTACTGGATTACATTTCTTATCATATGCTAATTTTCTATTTTCCTTACTAGTCTCTAAGTTATGTTTAGCTTCTTTTAACGCTACCTTTAGCCTATATCTTAAATCTAAAGAGTAGTCATTGGGGTTATATAATGGATCTATTCTATTACAATTCTTAATATTATTAGGAATATTACACGGCCTGCCGAAAATTAGTTCGATTGGCGTGTACTTCGTCTTTGAGTGGTCGGTATTATTATAACTGAAACACCAAAAAGGTATCCAGTGTGACCAGTCATAGCCGTTATTGCCTGAATAAGTCCTTAGAAAAGCGCCTAAATGTTTATGAGTGTTTTCGAGTGCTCCGATTGATTGATGGTGGTATGCTGTGGACATTAATTTTTCTATTTTTAATAATTTGCAAACTTCTACCATAGTGCTTGAAATAAATTCTGAACCTCTATCAGTAGCTATAGCTTTAGGTATACCGAAACGTAGGACAAAATTTTGTATAATTGATTTTGCTACAGTTACCGCTTCTTTATTTTTTATTGGATATGCTTCAATAAATTTAGTTAGTTCACATTGAATCGTTACAAGGTAACAATTTCCATTCTCGTCTTTATCTAAAGGTCCTACCAAGTCTATAAATATTTTTTCAAAACCTGACGACGCAGTCGTTGTGATTGTCATCGGCTGTTTTGTGTACCTACTATATTTAGTCTTCTGACATGTGGAACACTTTTTTACAAAATCGAGAACATCTTTATCGATACCTGGCCAGAAATATCGTCTCTTGATGTTGTTAGTCATTCTGCGGACACCAGCATGTCCACTGGTAGGCAGTAAATGATAGTCATTTAAAATACATTGTTTTTCTTTATCGTCATCTATTCTTTCTATTCCTCTTAGTATGCATACTCTTGGACCGGTCCAATCTTTTAATATTTGTATTTCACTACACAAACCTTTTATAAACTCTTCATTTTCATTATTTTTAACTATGCATACCACTTTAACTTTTATATTATTGCTAAACTTCTCCAACTTATTCACAAATTCGGCTCGCGAGAAATGTGCGCTATAGTTGAGGTTTACACATAACAACATTTTACTAGGGATGTAAATGTTATAATTATAACTGAATACAAAAAGTTAAATAGTAAAAAAAAAAGAAGCATAATACTTAACAATATCTTGACAAACCAAAATATAGGAAAATTAACTATTACTGAAAACATACTTTTAGGAACAACCTGTATCAATCGAAATCACATTCCTCCACCACTTTTTGTTTTAAAGACGGTCAGTTCGGACACCGATGTTCGCTCGTTTGTTAGTATTAGATAAATGTTTCACTTAATACCCTCATTTTTATTATAGTTGTTGTTTCATTTTAACTATGATTATAAGTTGGTTTTAGTTATCTAAATTGTATGGTCGATGATTTTGGTGCACGGTAAAACTCTAATGAGTTTATGTTTGCGCCAACATAAAGATGTATAAGATGTAAGTGTACTACTGAATAAATAAATAAATAAATAAATAAATAATAAAAGCGAGACACTCGTCTTCAGCACTTATCAAATTATCTCTTCTACATTTATCCACTTTATCTTTCTCTAGCAAAATCATCTCCACGACATCATTCGGCTTCCTCAGTAATTCCACGACTCTAGGCTGATCAGACCCTTCGTCGGTGGCTTTACTAATTGGCGGTGATTCATTTTTACTCCTCTCATCCATTCTTCTTTTTTGTGCTCTAGTCATGACATTAACTTCTGATTTTTTCTCATTCATACTCTTTAATTCACTGCAAGTCACATTCACTCTGGATAATGCATCCGCGACTACATTATCCTTCCCTTGCACATACAAAAAAAAAAAACATAATTATTAAAAGAACCATAATTGCGGCCACGTTGACCTTGACCTCTCGGTCCTGAAAAAGGCGTAAACTTACCTCTACCTCTTCTCAATACTGCATGACGTCCGGGTTAGAGGACGTAGAAGGCGTTGATACATCCTCGTCCTTAGCACCTTGTATGGCGTCCTTGAGGTTAGTGTAGTTGCGAGCGGCCACGATGGTGCTTAGCCTTGAATTTTTCAACCCATCTGAAAATCTTTTAATGGCCATTGTCTCATTTAATGGCTTTAGAATCGCGTACTTTGTCGAATCTCCGTCTGCCTGTGAGATGGTTAAATCGGTAAAAAGTTGTTCTATTTCAGAGCCGTACTCGTCAATTGACCTAAAACCTTGGTTCATATTTTGGAGGCGGGACTGAATAGCGGTAAAAGATTTTGTAGTTAATAAATGTTTCCTTAAATCCTGTATTAAATTAGGAACGGTGTCATAGTTATTCGATAAACGGAGCTTAGCGTTCTCAGATAGGCGACCTTTAATTACGAATTTTATTAAAAGCTTTTTTCCTGAATCATCTAACATATCCGAATACATATCCACTGCATCAATCAATCGTTTTGTGGTGTCCTCCCTACCATCCATAAGGGGAATAAAGTTACACGCCGTTCGAATGTCAAATTCCATTTTTACAATTTTTATTTCACTAGGTGGGGAAGTACACAATTG
The DNA here is from genome assembly GCA_946251885.1 of Cosmia pyralina. NCBI lineage: Eukaryota > Metazoa > Arthropoda > Insecta > Lepidoptera > Noctuidae > Cosmia > Cosmia pyralina. Next base: position 21,800,180 of record OX276365.1, read on the forward strand.
ACTTATCTTTAAAAATACACTCTGAATATTATCAAAAGTGGTGGACAATTGCGTCACTAATTCGGGTTTTAAATCATGCGTTAACGTAGAATATAATAATTGCGCTTCACTAAATAAATGTTTAGCCTCTTTTAACTTATTTATCGCAATAGATCCCGTAAATCTAGCTTGTCCTTTTTTTATTAAATATTTACGAATGTCCACCAAATCTTTATATATTCTGATAAAATCATCGTCCATAATCTAAAAATAAAACAGAAAGGAATGTAATGACATCATTCTAGCAACTAATTATCTTCACTGCAATTCTTATACCTAACTGTCTTCCAGATAAAGTTAGCAATGCGAAAACATTCCATATATGGCACGGGGTATCGGGTTCGGTGAGTCGCCGTGCACGATTTATGAACTGTTACATACTAGTACAATAAAACCTTAGACTAATTACTTACTTGAAATAATTCAATTCTGCATTTTACACGCTATTTCATATTTATAAAATATAGTTAATGAAATAATATGCCTATAAGAGCGTCACTAGACGTTACGTTCACGATAGTTTATGTATGATTATAATTTTATTTTTATTTGTTAATAAAACTATGCCGGATAATAATAATGTTTGTTCACATAATACGTGTCACAACACAACTCTTGAGTACCTACTTTTTCTTAGGCAGCACTAAACCGTACGCAGCAAATTAATTTTTGGTTTTTTTTTCCACTTACACGGGTTTATCGGCGTCATCATCACGAGTAGCGTATTTCTTGAAATACGCTGAGGTCTGCCTGCGACGTAAGGACCTGTGGGTCATCTGCCTCTCCATCCTTTTGTTTTGCTTGTTTTTTTTTTGTTTTTTTACTGATAGCATAGCATGCCGCTGCCAGTAGGACGATTGTGATCAGGGTGAGGAGTATATTTGTCGTGCTGATGCTGTAGTATCCCTGCTCGGTTATCGCACTATTTTTCCCATTACCAGCAGCCGTCTGCGCGATAATCGTCTCTTCTTTTGTTTGAGTTGATTGACACATGATTCACAACACAAAACCACGAATTTTATAGCAATGTCCGATTTTGTAATGTACCAAAAAAAATTTTTTTTTTAACAGTTCACATTTCACTCGCGATATGACCTTGAATGGCAGGGTCGCCATGAAGTGTCGTGGTAAATGAAAGACATCTGCTCTGGATAACGCCTCGATTTATTGTGTCTTCACATAGATTGAGCGTACATGATCTTAATATATTGCTTACTTGACTAATCCTAACTATGGAGTGGTTACACACACATACATACTAATACTAATGATACTTAACTTACATACACTACACAGTCTTACCAAGGAGTATCGTATTACCCAGTAAGGGTTGTGGAGGTCAGATAGGCAGTCGCTCCATGTAAACTACTGGTATTCAGCTGCATCCGGTTAGACTGGAAGCCGACCCCAACATAGTTGGGAAAAGGCTAGGCAGATTGATATCTTAAATCTGTAACGACCAATATCTTTAGAGATAAAAAGATAGCAGTAACACAGCTGAATAAGACATAAATAACCTAATAGATTCGTAGTGTTTCAATATTAGTTCATTGGAAACTGTCACACATGCTATGGAAAATTGGAAATGAATAGAATAGAATATTACTTATTGTTTACAAAAAAAAGTGTCTCTGCTTGCAGCGAGCCTCTTGGGTGTCTGTCTGTATGTATGCTATGGAAATTGAGCTAAATAGTAATTTTGCTAAAAATAAAGAAGGACTTACTAAAGACTTTGAAGACATAGCGCCCAACCATCACATCACAAATCTGTAGATATATGAACACTAACAATAGTACAGTCACCAAAAAACAAACAAACACTATCTCTTTTGTAGTCAAATACATTTCAGATCAAAGGACAATTTTCTGTCAGTAAGATAATATAATTTTAGATCTAAAAGCACTTTGTATCATCAACTATTTTAATTTTAAAATCAAATTCGATCGTGTTTCGTTTCGCGTTTGTTCGTTGTCAACTGGCGCTGATCTTGTATGATCTTCTCAAGAGATAGTGATTGCGACACAGCGTCATTGATCGATGACACTGTGTTGGTTGTGCTATGTTCTTGTATATTAAGTTCGGTAGTTTTTGCTTGTTTGATGGAAAATAGGGTAACTGTGCTGTTTAGTTAATTTTGTTTTGAGATCAAATCATAAGGTGTGTTGGCTAAACGATTACAAGTGAAAGAATCAAAACGAAATCGCTACATTATATGCCAGATTATTTGACTATGTGAATTGGGTGAATTGGGTGCATACAAAAAAATGTTTAAGTGACATATTTTTTTTATAAGAATTTGTGGCCCATTCGACTGAAATAGTTACTGAATCGGCTGTTACAAAAACAATGGAATGAAGAACATTAACTTTGAAAAACCAATGAGCAATGAGGATTAATGCTTAGAATGCTCAACTGAAAGTTGTCACTCTAATAATGTTTTATTGTTTATAGAAAAAAAAATGTCTTCTGTGTCATAAGTTCATGACATATTCCTGTTGAAAAACCATTTACACAGCTGACTGACTAACCGTAATCTTCCTCTGACACCTTCACTTGAAACTAAATCTTGTGCCCTACATCATAAAACACATGTCTCTAGCCATAATTTTAATAATGTGGTACAGATAATCTGATAAGCCTATCTTGTTTTCCCAACACTGATTACCAATACAGCAAGACCTTTTATACCTCATTGTTTGTTCGAATTTGGAGAACAAAATGTTCGGATTAAAATAGGATGGGACAGGTCAAGTGCTGTTGGTTGTAAGATTGTTTAATATTGAATGGTTAGCAAGCTCACTTCGTTAATCTGTTGTTAGACTGCATTTAGGTTTATTTTTAGACTATGCATTACAATGAGTCATATTTTTGCTTCGTTGGTCTAGTGGTCAGAAGCGCTACTGCTGAGCATGAGAAACTCTTTGCCTCTAACCTTCTAGAAGTTCTCAGTAGCAGCCCCGAGTCTGGATTTGTGACCGGTTGATGGCAATAGGCGCGCCCCCTGTTATATGGCACTAAACGGTTTTGAGGGTGCCAAACGTCTATAGACGTCATAGTAATAATACTTTTCTATTGTGTCTCGTTTGGCTTCCGGGAAAGCAATTAGTCTTGCAATCCTGTGATTACAGGCGCTATGTTATGATATATGTTTTGGAGACAAGTTGTGTGCTCTTTCGTCTATAATAAACCTTACCAGAGAACACATATGAATTAAAAACAACGTTATTGGATAAGTGGTTCTCAGGTTATAAGCAACCTAACGCACAGACACTAGAGTTCACTAGACAGTCAGAAAGACAGCGATTTAAAATGTGAGAATTTAAGCATGTATCTCGTTGTGTGAGTGTTGAAAGTTACCATAGCCAAAAATGCTACCAAGCCATTATTTAGTTCCACAAAATCTTCTCGAAACTGGTTCCTGTCTCCCATGCTTTGAACCACCGAGTATGTAGTACATGAATTAATAACTTGAAAGCAATGGCCTCAACAGATCTCTGCAAAAACTACCGATACTGTTTTATTATTAATACTAGCTGCGCCCCGCGGTGTTACCCGCGGTTTATGAGATACACTAAAACCACTAAAACGTGTATTATGTAATCGGTGAGAAAAGTATTCACAAAAAAATTGCTCATCCCACGGGAACACTACATTTTTTCAGGATGTAAAGTAGCCTATGTGTGCTATGTGTATACAGGATGTCTGCTACTTCCACACCAAATTTTATCAAAATCGGTCGAGCCGTTTGAGTTTGAAGGAGTAACAAATATATTTGAATTCCTTGCTCATCCCACGGGAGCACTACATGTTTCCGGGATAAAAAGTAGCCTATGTGTTAATGCAGGTTATAAGCTGTATACATACCCAATTTCATCCAAAACGGTCCAGCCGTTTGAGCGTGAAGAAGTAACAAACATACACACACACACACACACTCACAAACTTTCGCCTTTATAATATTAGTGTGAAGTGTGATGTGATATTTTATGACTGTGTTGTCCCACTGCAGCAGCAAGGCAAAGACCACCCTTGCCTCTTTCCACAATCCCCGTCTTTTGCAATTGGGGTCAATCCTTTCAGAAGAAAGACCATATACTGTCTTACTCGTCGAATTATTAAAAAAGACATTCAAAATTCATAGTAACCAAGTCATTATTATGTTGTCTTCCTGTTTATTATTTTTTTGTTAAAATTAATTTGTTTTCTATTTCATTTTGTTTCCTTTGTATGATTTCCGTGTTATGTAGCTATTTTGATTTATTTTTATATTTTCACCTTGTAAAACTGTACCTACGAGTACCTAGATTATAATTGAATGATGTAGTCTTCTATAATTGGCAGCGTACACTAATATTTGTTCCTGTTTTTGTAAAGTTGTGTACACAGAAATCTTAATAATATTGCCTTATTATTAAGATTTCTGTGGTTGTGTAGCTTGTGATCCCATAAATAAATTACATATGGCGGCGGTACAGCACACCGGCAAATATGGCAAATTGTATCTGTTTATCTATATCACTCTTTGTGTGACTGTCTCTACCTCGTGTTGGATGTGTCATCTGTAGGTATAAATAAAAACAGAAGTCCTGACTGACTGATTGACTGACTCATCAACGCCCAGCCCAAACCCTTGGACCTAGAAAGCTGAAATTTTGCACAGAGGTTCCCTTTATAATTTAGACAAGGAATAAGGAAGGAATTCTCGGTAGTACGTTCCCGTACGTGGGATATATTCCGACATCCACGCGGGCGAAGCCGCTGGCAAAAGCTAGTAAATCATAATTGTGGGCATGGATTGAACTAAAGCATTTTGGGATCTCCATTTATTTATTATTCCATGTTCCGAAGACGTCTGCTTCACACGCCAACTCAATTCCACCAAACTAATTATGTTTCGGGAAGTTTTTCTTATAATCAATAAGGCCTCCAGACATGCTGGAGCGTGTGAAAGTTTTCAGTTCTTGTCAAAATAACTTGTTTTTTGGTGTCAGGATGATTTTTGTCTTGTGTGATTCCCACTAGTAATTTGTTTTTGTACTACTTACATAATCAGCCTACAATGTTCCCACTGCTGGGACACAGGCTTCTTCTCTGTGAGAAGGAGTGGGTCGTAATCTACCACGTGGGCCCAGTGCGGGTTGGTAGATGTCACATGGCTTCGAATTTTTGGTTCTAGGACAGGTTCCTCACGATGTTTTGCTTCACTTTCCGTTTTGAGAGTAGTGATGATGAAATTATTTAAACAAAGTAAAGCGCCTGCCTGGGTTCAAACCCGCGAGCCGTGACTGGTAAGTCAGGGCCGTTACCACTGGGCCACCCCTGCTCTACGGGTTGTGGAGGTCAGATAGGCAGTCGCTCCATACAAAATACTGGTATTCAGCTGCATCTGGTTAGACTGGAAGCCGACCTCAGTATAGTTGGGAAAAGGCTAGGCAGATTGATATTATTACGTGCAAAACCATTTTCCTAGGGTTTAGTATAAAATGTTGCCCAGTTTGATCATCTTTATTAAAAACTCAACCTATCATCCACTATAATTAATGGTTAAACAAACTTACCTGAAGTGAAGTTTGACCGTAATTACGAGTACACGAGTCACTGCATCCGAAGATATTTACATAATTCACTAAGAAGTACACTTCTCAATGTACTAGGCATAACATCATAATGATTATACCAGGGGCTTTAGGCAGGTTGGTACCAAAATAATGCTATACTATAGCCTTGTACGAAGCATCCTGGAGTATTGCAGTGTTGTATGGAGACCACACTACGCCACACATAAGTTACTTTTGGAAAGAGTACAAAAACGGTTTCTGTGGCACCTCGCATTTTCTAGAGGAAAAAGTAAACAGCTGCTCTCCTATAGTACCCGTCTCAAATATTTCAAAATGCACTCTTTATCAACTCGAAGAGAAGTTATTGATGCCTTGTTTCTCTATAAGTTGCTTAGAAATAAAACTGACTGCCCAATCTTTCTGAGTCTCCTAAAGTTTCGTGCCCCAGCCCGATATCCGCGAAATCCTATCACACCGCTGTGCCCACCATTGCGCAGAACGGTTCTGGGTGCTAACTCGCCGATTTCACGCCTGTGTAAAACTATAAACAGTTGCAGTGATCTTACTGATATACATCATGACAGTATGGGACAATTTTATAAAATAATTATTGAGCACTACACTCACCACCAATGATATAATAATGTTATTTTTGTAATGATTAGGATTCAAGGTAATGTAAGTAGAATTATTAGATGATGTGATTTTATGAGATTTTTATTATTAGTTTAATTTAATTTAATTTATTAATGTTATCAATCTGTTTTGTTTTTATGTAATTTTTTTATTTTTTATTATTTACAATGAAATGTTTGTTTTTATTGTTGTTTAAAAATATTAATAGCTTTAATAATTGTAATTTATATCCTTTTTCGCTTTTTCTTTATTATGTAAAACCATAAATGGTGCATGTTGTGCTAGCCTATAAGTAATTGTTGCACTTATAAATGTAAGTATTGTTAGCAAAAATGTTTAAATGTTTAGTGTAAACAATTGTTGGCTAGCCTAAATAAATAAATAAATGATACAACAACAATAAAAAGTCATGAGACATACTGCGTGTGTGCGCACAACAAGACACCATCACTGGTTACAGTTAAGTTACAACTGTTGGACGGTACAGGACAGACCCTGAGAGTGGTGGCTTATGTCTGTCATATTAAGTTGCTAAAAACCAATTTAAAGAAATCACGCTGCATAGAACAAGTTCTGTTTATATTGTAAAATATAATTCTTGTGAAATATCGTCTGACTACAATGTTTGATAATATTCTAACTTGATTAGGTATTGCTGATAGCTATGTTGTTCCTGAATGTGTTATAATATGACTAATATTGTGCATGTGTTAGATCGAATTATGGAATATTCATGTTCCGTGTCTTTCCCTTGATAAAGTTGATAACTTTGAGAAAGAATTCAAAGGAATAATGTGATATCTAACAATAATTTATTCTGATGTAAAATGTATTGATAAATACTTTAAAACTAGTTGCTATGGATTTTCCTTGTCTTTCTTTCTCCATGACTGACCTAGTATTGGAAAGTGCAACTAGCTATCTCATTAAAGAGAAGTATAATTTAAATACAAAAGCTTAATTGAAATAATAAATACCTAGTCTTGTCTTTCTGTGCTTTTCACAGCACACTATATTCATAGTGCTTTCATACGCAGTAAATAACAAGTAATCATCCTGACACTCAAAGCTTGCTAATTACTTATAAATGTATTGTCATCCACTTTCGTACGTAGTACGCATAAACTTTGATTATAATTAATTAAATACTCGAAAGTGTGCGACTATGATCTTGTCATAGTACACACGGCTACACCTCAAGCTATAAATTTCCAGTTTACTCTGACCTCTCATTGTAAGGAAATCCTATACAATGCGAGATCAGCTTATACTGGAAATTTATAGCTTGATCTGTAGCCGTGCGCGTACTAAAGTACGCTAATTTTCGAGAGAAATATGTAATTGTCATCCTACAGAACATAAACACTGACAGAATATAAGAAATATATTTTGAATACGAATGTAAACATTCAGGATAGTCGCCATTAATCACGACGCAAGAGGGTATTCATAAAAAAAGTACTAATAATTCTATTAATATATTATCACTAGATACTATTAGGTACTTAATGTTATTCTGATCTGTGTAATTATGTAATTACGATACAACGCCAAATGGAAAAAGAAAAGCGACTGCCCATCGCAATTCGAGTCGCTGGAATACCGTCTGCGCGGAAGTTTCTCTAACAGGTGAATTTTCTTCCGAATATTATATTCATCGGAGTTCTTACGATTTTTTCTCTTTAACATACTAATGTCTAAACACTTTTCTCTTAGTTGAAATCTAATCAAAATTTCTAATTATCGATTAAAAACTTTAAAAAAACTTTTTTACAAAAAAATACAACCGACTTCCAAAAACAACACTACAAAGTGAAAAATAACTTTAATTTCGGAAGTCGGTGTCTGATTAAATGTATTTTCGTTTTTGCCACCGACTTCCGAAATTAAAGTTATTTTTCACTTTGTAGTGTTGTTTTTGGAAGTCGGTTGTATTTTTTTGTAAAAAAGTTTTTATTTTTCACTTTTTAGTGGGTCTGTTTATAATTTGTATAAGTTACAATAGTCTAATGTCAATTGCTCATCACATGTTACAAAATATTGCTTTTCCCGATGCTGGGACGTTAATTGTTGACTGCTGGTAAGAACCAGGAGAACTCCTCAACAACCACTCACCACACGCTTTGTGTGACGAGCGGAAATTGCTTAGCAACCATAATCTTAGCTTAGTAATCGAATCGCAACCCGTGAAATATTTACCATTGAGTAGTTCCGGTAGCCATCTGTGGTCTTTTTCATCAGTTCCACTTCACCAAGTGGTGCTTTCCGAGAGCAAATGCACGAGCTACTATAAAAAATACCCAAATCGCTATAGGTGTGCCTATAATATTGGAAGAGTTCCTTCGATTTCTCCAGGATCCCATCATCAGAACTGGATTTTGACAAAATATTTTTTTGTTGGAAAGGGTATACTTCCCAAATAGTCCCACTATTTGGGAAGTATACCCTTTCCAACAAAAAAATATTTTTTCAAATCGGTTGGCAAGCGACGGAGGCGCGAACAAACATAAAAAAAAAAAAAATACAAACATCCGAATTGAGAACCTCCTTCTTTTTTAGAAGTCGGTTAAACAAGAAATAGACGCTGCAATACCTGCAAGCGAAGAGATCCGAAGAGATTTACAAACCCGCCCAACCCTTGTTTGCAAGAAAATCCCGAAAGTAAATTTAAGATAAATAGCCCGTTTAAATGAATGACAAGTGAACGATCGTAGCTGACGGCGGCGCAGGCGGCGTGGCGGACGCTCCACCATTAGGTACTGCGATAGTTGTTTAATATCTAACTTTATTTATTTATTTTTTTATCCAAAAATTGTGCGATGCCTAATGATGTATTACCTTTAGATGCGTTACCCGCGCTCAATATTGGCAAAGTAAATGGAAGGTAATTTCCCGACTATATCACCATTCTCTCCACTATTACAATGCTTATTTTACGGTGCATACTGGATAGGTTCTTTATCTCCTCCATATCCTAAGGGCATGTCTTCCCTACCATCACCGCGCCCCCCGGTCTACTCCTTGATATGCAATGGTCTCTGTTGCACCATGTAACATGAGGCAACAGGGGCTAGTGTGCATCTTTGGGTTCATTCGAGTGAAGAAGAATATGCCTTCCTGTGTTTAGACGGACTGATGAGGGAAAAATAGTTCAAGATAATTAGGACTCCAAGGAGTGAAGATGATTGGATGCCAGCTAGGTATTCTACGATCTGCTCGGATCATTTTGAAAGCTTGAGTAACCATCCAAACATACAATACTTTCAAATACAAATACTTTTTATTTGTTGAACATACACATTTATTCACACTTATATGTATTAGCAATTCACCCCGGCTTCACGCGGGTACAATAATTATATTGTGTGTGTGTGTGTGTGTGTGTGTGTGTGTGTGTATGTGGTGTGTGTGTGTGGTGTGTGTGTGTATTTATATTCACATTATTTATTTCGAAAATAAAAGATTTTATGATCACATTATGTCTTGTTTTATTATTTTAATTACATACGTACTACAAATCCGAAATATTAAAAAAAATATATATATTGCTTCCAAAATTTAAATTTTGTCAACACGAGTAAAATCGAGTGTTTACTTTTCCCCAAATTCCTCCGACTGCTGCGAACCACGCGCGCGCGCGCCGATGAACATGCAGCAGTTAGTGACGTAACTAAATATGTATATTCATCTCTTTCTAACAACAGGTGTCGGCATGGCTCTTTCCTTTTCCTCGCGCACAGTATGATTGTAGCTACTTCATGACTTACGCTGTTTTTGAGTTCACTAATGTTAGTGTATGACGCGTCTATTTATGATACGTCATTGGCGATGCCTAGTACATTGAGCAGTGTACTACTTAGTGAATTATGTAAATCTCGAGGATACAGCGACGAAGTGTAAATAATGACCACTTCAAAGTTTCACTTTAGCTTGAAAACAAACGAAAATCACAATCGGCTGTTGTTTAAATTCAATGTAAAACAAAAAACACGCAGTAAACTGCAAACAATAATATTTTTCTCATGGCAGTTTATAAAAACCATCCAAGTGCGTGTCGGACCACGCACTGTGAAGGATTCCGTAGTCAGGATGAATATTTACGAATGCACAGTATTGATTTTACATTCCACATCCGGACAGACGGACATGATGAAATTATAAGGGTTCTGTTACTGCTATTTGACTACGGAACCCTTAAAAGCGCCATTCCAAACAGATATTGGATATCCAAGGCACCATATTCCCTTATAAAGCACCATAGAATTAATACTATGCATGTTTTTTTTTATAGTCTCATGACGACATCCAATGTGCAGTTATTGAATGATCAGCATAACGCGTCGACAGCGCCTGAGGCACCACCGTACATCGTACATTGCTGGCTTCCACCTGTCCTTCCCTTTAATATAATTAACACCTGCAATGAATGCGAAACAAACAAAAAGTCACGAACGATGTTGTGTCGATAGTGGTTTGCATATTAAATGGTGAAGTCTTGTTAGTGAGTTTGGTTTTGATACATTTTTAGATTAAATTCGATTATTGTTTGAATTCAAATTCATTTATTCACATATTAGAGTAAGTACGCACGGTGGTTTCACATGTTACATTATTTGTTCATTTAATCTATTTAGCCTTGGTTATGGCATGTGAAGCTTAATAATATAATAATAATAATAAAAAAAATATATAGAAAATAAAAAAATAAAAAATGTCAAGAGCCTTGAAGTGCATATTAAATCATTGCTCCCGGTTGTAATAGATATCTATGTAAAATAATTACTTTAATACATGCATAAACTCACGTCTTCGTCCCATGGGGGTATGCAGAAACTACAGAACGCCACCTGCAACCCGTGAACCCTTACATACTCCTTTTGCTTCGTTTACGTTCACACATCTGGTCAGTGGTTATACACGTATGCCGGTTGCTAGTACTACGCACTATACATTTAATATTAGATAATATAGCAACTAAGTTGTAAAATTATATTCACATCCTCTCTCATCTCTCTCTCCATTCTATGTTACAACATCCCATCATCGGGTACACCCGACAGGGTCCACAATCATCACGTCTATATAAAACCTACCACATCTCTATGTCGCCAAAATCCTGTTAGTATCGAAAGCTCCAACATCGACGTGAGTGGCAGTTCCCGTCGCGCGTCGGTCGCTCCACTTGCCCGGGGCGTGAATTCCTTATTATGAGTGCTTACATCTCTCACATCCCGTGTTACCGCGTCGACAGGACTGTTAATATTGCTTGCTTTGAACAAAAATGTTGTCAGCTGGAGAGAGGGAATCACGAAGGAGACTTCTAGTCTATAATAAGAGCTCTTTGTAAAGCCTGTACAAAGTACAAGTCTTTTTTCTCGCGATTTCAGGTTTGGTCCCATAGTAAAAGTTGTTCATAATGATGAGTACGATGACCCAAAGGGGGTAAACTAAGATTAAAGATTATAAAGATAGCTATATTTCAGTACAAATGGGATAAGGATTAAAACTAATGAGGTAAATGAGATTGAGATTGAGTCGCGCCCGATATGCTATCCGAAAGCGTACTGACTACTTTTTCTAAGTAATACATAATGTTCAAAGCATGGAGCGCGGTGTTACAATTACGATGACATGAAATTATTGCTCGGTGATTGACTCGAACATGCTCCCGAGGGAGAAACAGATGAGGTTAGTGAGTAAATGTAGTTAAATGGATAATAATCGATGTCTATGATCCTTGATCTAAATGGACTCTCATTTTTTGGTAAGATCCGTCCGCTGCTTGTACGTTAAGTATTGCTGTGGCAAGCAATATTTCAGAGGGTTCTCTAATAACTGTGTTACTTTCTTGCTGTTGAGGTGATGATTTCGTAATCGTGGCTGCATTTGCCCCAGATCGATGTGACGTAAACGATTCGTGCAAAATGGTATTGTGTTCTTTATTGCATTCTTTGCATCTTATTTCGGAAAGGCATATTTTGCCTTCGTGATAATGCAGACAAATAATACAAAGGTTCAAGTTAGCAATAGCATTACGTTCATTAGGTTGCAATTACAATAATTTTTGACATGCATGAATTCGATGATCATTGGCGTTGCATATAGGGCATTTGCTTGCGATAGTTAATTTTGCGTTTGAACTTTGACGATTGCGAAACTTGGTTTGTTGAGTAATTCGTTTTAGGATTGTTATAATTTCGTTTATAATTGGAACCCTTTGAAAATGATGGTTTATTGGTTGTTGGATTGAGATGAGGATGATTTCTGCGTGGAATTTTCAAGCTTCTTACGTGAAGTTTCCAGCATCATAAACTTACCAAAAAATTAAGGAAATCTTCCAAGACAGGCAACTTTCGCGGGGATTTCACGGCTTGTAGATAATCCTCATAATGTATCCGAGTCCAATTTTTGAGACAATATACATACCAGGACAGGGTCCCAGGAAGACACATTGACTCCCAGATTCTTTATAGCATTCACGCTCTCGTACGTAGTGTCGTGAATGCGTTTTATATGATTTGATGATTGTTGCTGGTTTGTAGGGATATTCATGATATTGTTAAGAGTGAAGATCATTCGTTTATTATTATAACGATGACTGAGGATATTCCAGCAAACAGGATAACTGTCGGAGCTTAGTTGGAGATGTTGGATCATTTTTTTGGGCTCACCTTTGATCTTACTCTTTAGAAACTGCATCTTTTGTGCATTCGACAATGAGAGGTTGTTATGCACTGCTTCGGTAAAAAGATAGTTGAACGAAATCCACTTATTGTAGTTTCCCTCAAAGGTGACTATCTCCATTTCAGGAGTAGATTTTTCAGTATGTGCAACGCACCACATTTTCCTATTGATGTCTTTCTTGATTTTGTTATAATATTGCTCATAATGAAAATTGCTCTTCGTACTCGGGGTTTGATCCGCCATACTCATTGTGTAGTTCCCAATGAAGCGATCAATAGCCGCCCAACGAGATTGTATCGTCTTCGAACTCCCATTTTTCCGTGACGAGATTAAGGTCGATATTGGAAGATGTTCTCATAAAAACCTTAAAGTTGGTAGCTTGCTCTTTGAAGAGACCTTCGGCTTTACTCTCTTCAAGAGCAGGGGTTTTAGAAGCAGCGTGAGATGTGAGGTTCGAGGTTTGAGATTCTGCAGTAGGTTGGAATGTAGGAGGTTTCAATTCAGGGGTTTGCGGTCTGTTTGCGAGAGGGTAATAGACTTGAATAGTAGTTAATCATTCATTCACTCACTGATTAAATACGAAATCTCAAAAGCTATGGCACCTACGACGATGTTTGACACAGAGGTAGATTATGAGTAGAAGACGTCAGTTGTTGATGTGATTAAGGTTCAATATCGGTTGTAGGACTTCTTAGAAAAAACACAGACGTCTTTACTGAATGATGGTTTATTCCGAACTAAACATACCGCCCTCCAAAAACAACAGTTTTTTACTAATTTATTAAAGTTAAATTACAGTATTCTATTAGTTATACTTGTTGAAACAAATAAAATGGAAATACATCGCAAAACAACTTACACTAATTACTCAATGAGCATAGGAAACCACTACCTATTATTATGTATAGTCTATACCTACCGATACATTGCACCGTCTACTCTAAAGAAACATCTGCGCTTATGTCATTAAAGCTACCTACTAATAAATTATACACACATTATTAGTTGTAATTAAAGAAGATTGCGCAAAGTATACAAACACATAACAATAATAGTACAATAGTATTGGCATACCTTACATTCACAAAGATAATTACGCGGTATTCCTCAAAGCGCAACTGTTTTTAAGCGCAACCATCTAAGCGGAACTAAATTGTTTCTCTAAACGCAACCATCTAAACGCAACTAAATTATTCCTCAAAGCGCAACCATCTAGCGCAACTAAATTATTCCTCAAAGCGCAACCATCTAGCGCAACTAAATTATTCCTCTAAGCGCAACCATCAGTAGGGTTGGACTGTACATACGTAAGCCTTCGAGACTCGGTGGGATGTGGGAGTAAAAGGGTAGGGGAACACCATGGGACAGATCATGGGTATTGACCTTGACCTCGGGGTCATTGACCTTAAGGTCAAGGTCAAAATTCCGAAAGTCAAGATCTACGATTCTCTTAAGATCACTGACCTTAAACGCAGGGTCATTGAACTTGAGGTCAAGGTCAACATTCTAAAAGTCAAGATCCGTGATTCTCCTAAGGTCACTGACTTGAACTTGACTTTCTGAAATTTGACCTTGACCTTGAAAAAAAAAGAGGAATACAACTTGTTTTTCACTGTTTAGTTCGTTTTTTGGCAGAACAGTCATGTTTTTTTTTCTACATTAAATCTTTAACAGTGCTACAGGTAATGAAAAGGCAAATAAGGGCACGGGGCTCAATTGTATTCCGATCCCGATCGACGGAGCTTCGCTTGGCGGGGTTCCTATTACTGTATGTATGGTTTAAACTTTAAACACCTCCTTCCTTTATAGTTTAAAAGAACCTAAACAAACCGAACCTCGGAACCTAACCTATCAGGGTTAGGATTTTTGGGTCAGGTTCGGAATTTTCCTTTTCACATGAACGAACGAGCGAAATGATAAGGTAGGTAGTTATTTTCATTAAAATTGAGAGTTAAAAAAGTTATTCTATAACCAATAGTAGAAGTTAAGCTGGTTTCTGTAGAGCTTAAGAAAACGATTATTTTTGCAGAACATATTGTGTTTTAGGAAACTTAGTATTTTTATTTATTTATTCTTACAGAAAGCTCCTATTATAAATATTTGTTACTACTTACTAGCTGACCCGACAGACGTTGTCCTGTCAAAATTTCAATTTCTTTTTTTTTTCCTATTTTTTTTCTTTTAAACCACCCCAGTAAAGAGGAGAATAAAACAAAACAAAAAATATTCAAATCAGCCCAGCCGTTCTCGAGTTTTAGCGAGACAAACGAACAACAATTGATTTTTATATTATATACACATAGATACTGGTATTCAGCTGCATCCGGTTAGACTGGAAGCCGACCCCAACATAGTTGGGAAAAGGCTAGGCAGATTGATTGATACACATAGATACTAATTGCAAATACCTGTGTAAAACGGACACTGCGTTCCATAAAGAACAATTAAAATTGCTGTTCTTGGGGGAAAGATGTCTGGATGCAGAACAATCTCATTTTGTGAAGATCAGTGTTTCTTTAATAAACTACTGGATAATAACCTAATTATCTATAAAATATCAAAAACTAATCAGCCACTATGAGAGGTAGAGAAATTACAATTAATCTAATTACTAAAAAATAGGAATAATACCTACCATTACTCAGTCTTCTTATAAAACCACAAACATTCTGGCATTATCAAAACTTTCATTTTGCAGCAAACAGGTGCTAGGTTGGGCAATCTAATTTATATTACCCACTTCAAAATTCATACACAGGGTCAAAAACGTTTACATTGTAGCCTTTACCTCGCGGCCACGACTACGCGCTCAAGCGAAACGCGTCTTGCGACAGCGACAGCGGAGAACACTAATGAAAAGAGTAGTTTAGTTAGAGCATGCTACGAGTCACCAGGAAACAGGTGACGCACGCATCGCTTAAGGCCGTGAAAAGGGCGTAATTAATAAATGAAGAACGCTCTCCTCAGACAAGCGCTGACCAGCCAGAATACCATCACTAAAGCTCTTGGCGCCTCCTCACTGTGTGATGCACTCTCAGTCTCCTGCACTCCCTTCACGTTAGCCACTAGACTCACTTCAGCTTCTTTTAAAAACTTATCCGCCCAATTGACCATTCCCCAATGAGACCTTGGCCTTTTATTTACCCTTCTATCGCTATATAATTCCCATGGAGGTATAGTTGTTTTTTGCGTTCTTCGCGTTGTTGTAGGTTTTGTTGTTGTTGTAGGTTTTGTTGTTGTAGATTTTGTTATCGTTGGAATTTTCATAATTTTTTTTATCCTCGTTGTCCACCTGTCACTGCGGTTCACAGGTGTACCGAACATTTCAAACTTCAGTATAGCCTGCTTAGTGAATTCAAATTTAATATACAAATCATAATTTATTACTCTTCTAGCCAAGAGATCGTCGTCATTGAGTTGAGAAATTTGTTCTAATTTTCCTATTTCTTCTGGTTTCTCTTTTCTTTCAGGAAAGTATTTGAACAGTTCTTCGGGTGTTTCCAATATCAAGTTTTCACTCATCTTTGTGTTTTCTTTTAGGTTGATTTGTTCTTTAAATGAGAGTATAGCATCTGACTGTGCGTCACAATATGTCTGTGAGAGAATTACACAAAATCAAAACCATGTTTTTTTTTCTTATTGACTAACTAAATGACTTGTTTTATTTTATATGTGAATAGTTTTTATGAATTACAATATAATTCAATTATTGCGTGCCAAGTTTCTAAGAAATAAGAATGACCTTTGTACTGAGTTTATAAATTCATTTACACAAAGGAGATGGCCAAAAAAAAACCCAGAATCGACAGGAATGAAATGTGCACCAATGAATTAACAATAAAATATAGTAAATGTCACCAAAGGGGCAACCCTGAAATATGTATAGTATAAGAGCTGAGAGCCAACAAAAAATAAGCACAAAAATCGGAGTTTTAGTTAAGTTATGGCTAAACATGATGTTTTTGTTTCGTGTTACATGTATTTTAGCTGATAATTATCAAAAGCACATGTTACAAGAAATAACAATATAATATCAACATCATGTTAAGCCACGCAATAACGAAAACTCCAATTTTTGTATGATTTTGTTGTAGTATCTTCTTTTTGTTGACCCTTAGACGCTTCTACAATTATATTACTGTATGTGTTGTAAAAAAAACAATTGGATAGTTTAATAATAAACTATATTTAAAAGAAAGGGATAGACTTTGTCCTTATTCCATAAGAAAGAAAGAGAGAGAGAGAAAGGAATAGTCCACAATTGTTAGCTGAGAACAATGCGCGGGCGCTTGCGGGGGGTGTAGCAGGTAGGTTACAGCCATTTCCCGTCGCAGTTCTACATTTGTTTTCATCGTGATTAGTGCGTTTTGTTTTATTCCGTGGATTTTTTTATTTGACCTCTGCTTTTCTCGTATACTGGACACTGATTTTTAATGCTTATTTGAAACTGTGGCGCATTATACTGGACCTGGATTTTCTTTGTGATTGGATATTGTTTAAAATGGCTGCAAGTAACCGTTGTGTGACTTGTTCCCGTTCTGTTCTACAAAGGCGGCGACATGTTTTGTCCCGCGAGTTTCTGGAATCAAATCGAGATATCGTCGAACATATGTTTAGGACCTTGCAAACGCCACAAGAAGTAAGTACTATATTGCTTTAATACAAATAATATGTATCTTAATCTATACCTATGAACAAAGCGACACCGCCATGTCAGCAGCGTTACTCGACGATATTACGCTTGAATTAAAAAGATAAATAACATTATCATAGCGCGTCGTTTTTACTCTCCATTTTAAAAACAATTGGTTGTAATAGTCTAGGCTATGTACTTGCATTATATAGGCGTGTGATATACACACTTTACATATCAGCTAGTAAGTATACCATAAACAAACTTTTAGCAAATGAATATGAGACTAACAAAGGAATGTTATCGTTTATTTCAGATTGCATTTGACGGCTCCAGAGCTATTTGTCATCCGTGCTGGCAGCGCATTGACTATAGCTTAAGACGGCCTCCTCCACCACCATCCACATCTCCCTCTGCATCGATATCTACACCTGGCTTTACACGCGCAGCAAACACGTCAAGACGATGTATGATCGACGATTGTGGAAATCTGGAACTTCGCTCTTTGCCTAATGCGATAAAGTGTATCTTTTAAGCTACTTTCATTTATACATACCACCGCTTGCCCGGATATGTTTACACCACTTGCGAAATACGACTTGGGAGGACTTATCTGAAAACATCACCAGACGTCAAGACGATTTTAGAGGCGAGAACTTACGTGATATAGTAGAGTTATATACACAGGCTCTCGAAAATAAAAAGCTGCTAGATTTTGAGAAAATCTATGAAATGTGTCCGGACGAACTTCATAATTGGACCGGTATAAGTCACCAGCAATTTCACAGCATATTAGAAGAAACCCCTTCCTTACAAGAACAGTCTGATAGAAATACAATCTTGGGCATCTATTTATGTAAACTGAGAAGCGGCGCACCTGACCGAAGACTGGTATCGGTTTTTGGCCTACCCAGGTCAACAATACAGCTGAAAATAAAAACAGCAAGAGAATGTCTCAAAAATGACTTTGTTCCACGCCATCTTGGATTTGACCATATCACCCGGAATGAAGTTATAGCTAGAAATAGAATTATACCTAATCATATTTTTGGGACTGAAGACCAAGCAAAAGCAATTATCATTTTAGATGGGACTTATTTATATATTCAGAAAAGCTCAAACTTTTTATTCCAGAGATTGAGTTACAGTCTGCATAAATATACCAATTTGGTAAAGCCATTTATGCTTGTGTGTGCTGATGGATATATTCTGGAAGTCACAGGACCCTATAATGCTAGGACGTCCGATGCAACAATATTACGACAGATCTTGGATAATCACAGCGAACCCATGGAAGAAGCTCCGATGAGATGGTTTTTTGAAGCCGGCGACGTAATGGTTTTAGACAGGGGGTTTCGGGACGCTTTGCCATATGCTGAGGAATGTGGATTCACAGTCTACACGCCACAGACGCTAAGTAGACATGAAAATCAGCTGACTACTGAAGCTGCAAATAAATCGAGACTTGTGACATTGGTCAGATGGGTGGTAGAAACAATCAACGGAAGAATGAAGCGTGATTTTAAAATATTTAGAAATAGATATTTTAATATAACGTTATGCAACGCCATCACAGATTTTAGAATAGCTGCAGCGCTTGTTAATGCAACGCAAGAATCTTATGGCGACAGCCACCTGACTGCGAACTTCATCGAAATGATCGATAGAAACATGAATAGACCTAACCAACTGGCCGAATATGTGGATCAAAATCGTTTAAACACACAAAGAAACATTGCCTTTAATAGGATGGAGGCAACGCATGTTACAGATTTTCCTAGAATGACATATGATGAGCTGCTTATTTTTGCCATAGGCACTTATCATGTGAAACTGGCTCGATCGTACTGCAGCGAACATATTAGGGAAACAGGCGTGTATACAATAGAACTATACAGGCATCCTGAAAGAGTGATCTTTAATGAAGAGGAGGAAAATACATTAATAAGATGCAGAATTCATTCAAGACACATAACATCAAAAACCTATTACTGTTATGTAGCATATAATAGTCACGCGGTCACGGAGTACTATTGTACTTGCATACATGGGCGCCGCACATTAGGCAGTTGTGCTCATATTGTAAGCATTCTATATTATCTTGCCTGGGCGAGGCACGAAGGCAATCTGGCTCAACCTGCGGAATTTTTAGACCTAGCATGTTTGGACTTGGAAAATAATTAATAATATTACTGATATAATAAAACAATGAGTACCTATATATACAAATTGTTTTTTATTTCATATCTATAGCAGCAGAATAACCGATGACAACACATACAATATTATAATTGTTAAATTGTTGTGTCTATAAGCCAAAAAATTGGAGTTTTCTTTATTGCGTGGCTTAACATGATGTTGATATTATATTGTTATTTCTTGTAACATGTGCTTTTGATAATTATCAGCTAAAATACATGTAACACGAAACAAAAACATCATGTTTAGCCATAACTTAACTAAAACTCCGATTTTTGTGCTTATTTTTTGTTGGCTCTCAGCTCTTATACTATACATATTTCAGGGTTGCCCCTTTGGTGACATTTACTATATTTTATTGTTAATCCATTGGTGTACATTTCATTCCTGTCGATTCTGGGTTTTTAGTTCATTCATTTTTGGCAATCTCCTTTCTGATATGATCAAAACTAATTGTTTGTAAGTGGGAATAGGAGTCGCTGCTGAAAGTGACTTCCGAATCTCGCTAGTGGGTAATATTATGAGCTTGGAAGAAGTAGGTACGGAAAATAAATGAGCAATCTTCTGATACTTACGCTAAGACGAACATACGAACACGTTACGTATGCTAAGTCGTACAATGATAACTGAAAACAAAAATATGTATATAGGGCCAAATCAAATTAGCTAGCGAAACTCTACAGAAGCAGAATTAATTCTGCGGCACCAACCTGACTCAACGCTATATGTTCGCGACGATGCGTCACCAAACAGCTTTAAATAGTTTTGTTTTTAAAATAACTTAAAGTCAAATATTAATAGTGTTTTATAGTTGAAAACAGTGATAAATAGTGTTTCTTAAGGAAATCGTAAGTACAACCCTTATAAACTCCAATTAAGTGGGCTACATAGCTGAAATTTATAGTTTTGTTGGTGCGCCCAGGTACCCTAGATCAAGACCTAGCCCTGGACGTACTATTAGAGGTCTAGTCTTCCTGAAAAACCCACTTAATTGGATTTATAGGGGTCGGAAACGTTAGTTTGCTGTTTTTTGTTAATTTGTTTTATCAATTTAGGTTTTAAGGTCGTGTCCCGCCCTGAAAAATATAGCTGTGATCTTGTAACTTTCATAATGTTTTGATCATTAGACCAGCTAGAGATACCTGTTTAATCCATCAAAATATTATAGCTTCATTGGTTTTCGAGTAAATCAGTTTGAAAAATAATTTTAAATCGAAATGATAAACTTTTTTGTGTTTACACTGTAAAATCTTTTCAGCAAATAAAGTTACAGAAATTACAGGTATTTTAATCGCTGGATAATTTAATGACAATTCTGGCAATGTATAACATGTCATAATTATAGCTATATTTAAGCTATTTATAAGCAATTTTTGTAAACTTTAATAATAAAATTCTGGTCAAAATAAAGTTAAAATCAGGAGACGATTCGCGGCTCTCAGTAAGGTAAACTCAAACTCAAACTCAAACTCAAACTCAAAGCATTTATTTCAAATAAACCAATTACAGGCACTTTTGAATTGTCAATGGGTCGGTCAGTCAGAAAGATGAAGCTAGTTGCCCATTCCAAAGCGTAGTAGATCCCTATGGAGAAGAACGGGCAAGAAACTCCACGGACACTCTTTTAAATCATAATATTTTTACAAAATATTGGTTACATCGTTCAAGTTGAAAATATACATGTGAGAACAATGTAGAAAGACGTGCACGTTAAAAAGCGTCCGTAATAAAAAGATAATAACTAAAACAACTAAATTAAATATTAAAATTAAAAATAAGCCATGGCAGCTAAGAGACGACCAGTCCCAACTGACAAAGTTTCGAGGTAAAGTTTCGAGGTACCTAAGCGTGCAAGCAAAAATATAGTTTTGTAGCCATCGGCATGGTACCTATTTATCGTCATTCTGTTCCTGAAAAGTTACGCAAGTCGTCTCCTGAAATCTCCTGAAGACTTATCAGACTGCTGTTATTATTTTCATCAACAAGAAACCCTTCCCCGTCAAGACTTCACATATAGCTACTGGTCGCCAGTCTGCAGATATTCTGAGCCTATAGGTGCAGGACGTCAGCGCCGTTTGGACTAGGAGGCCTGATCTCATATAGGGATACACCTGGATAGGCATACACCCTCCTTTCAACACATCGTGTCCATCGATCACGCCCGTCCGGCACACTAAATCTACTCGTATGTTAAAGGGTTTGGTTTCTGCACTTAGTCCTTCAGGTGGACTATTGTGCGTGGGCCGGCCATCGGGGGTTATTCCAACCAGCCCACCTCCCTCCAGAAGTTGATCACGTCTCCTGGTCTGTTTAGAACACCTGTCAAAGATCTCGGTGCCACGAGGGTTTCTGTCCTAATCTGGGTAGCAACCTGTGCATTGAAAGAGTACATGCGCAACGGTTCCCTCAGACTCCATGCTAACCCTGCACGAAAGTTATGCCTATTGCGTGAAAGCAGCTGTGTTTAGCGAGCGGTGTCTCGTGATGGTCCTCGTCACCAGGCGCAGGACGTTGCTATCCAGGCATAATAAATGCCTAGTGATCCTACCATTTAAGGATGGCATAGCCTCCCTGGACTGCCTGCAGCCCGGTGTTGAGATTCACCAGCTCCTATTTGTGTGTGGATGAACTCCTGCGTATCTGCTTGAAAGGGATGGGTACCATAAGTTCAGGTCCACAAACTGACGTTCTGGATGCTCTCCTAGCTGGTTCATCAGCTGAGTCATTACCTAGTGATCCGCTGTATCCTTTTATCTATTACTGTGTTGCGGTAAAATACCGTTACTCGTTTTAGTGCATTGTGACATTCTAGTGTTAGTCTATTTTATAGATTCAAGCTTTTCTAACTGATCAGACAGCCGTGCTGCTGGGGAGTTTTTAGCGCCACTTCTTCCTAGCTAAAGCACTAGGAATCGGTAAAGGGCAGACGTTTTTTGGGAGTGTCTTACGTAATTTTGACGTTCAAAAAGTGCTGATTCTCAGCCAAGTTTGAATAAATGACTTTTGATTTTGTCTCGAAATAATCTATCCCAGTTATAATCGACACAAAAAAAAATGCAAACATCGCAAACACGCATGTAAGTACGATTCTTTCATAAGTTGTAAGGTCCCCTGAGAGAAGTCTATACCCACGCTGGCAACACTGAACACCTTGCGCTACTCCCATGGCGCTCGAAAAACTGCAAAATTCTGGCATTTATTTCAGTTTTTTTGAAAAATATTTTTTAAGAATGTAGTGTCGTCAATTCCTCTGTTTAGGGTTCCGTACCTCAAAAGGATAAATGAACCATGCGTCTTGTTTGCAGATGATGTATCAATACTTACTTCATGTGAATCTAATATTAATCTAAATGAAAAATTAAATTCTGTACTTAACGCCACAATTAATTGGATGACCGAAGATAATCTTGAAATAATTTCACCAAGACAAAAATAATAGCATTTTATCCCTGTCAAAAAACACCCATAAATATAAATTTCAGCACAAATGAAAGAAGTTTAGTTGTTAAGAAATTCACCCTGTTAGGACTAAACATAGACTCACATATTAATTGGAAATTTCACAATAAAAAAATAAGAGCTAAATTTTCAAAATTTTATATGCCCTCCGCGAGATTAAAAAAATACAGATCTTAAAACTGCTTTAGTAACCTATTACGCATATATTATGCCTGGCTTAAATATGGAGTCATCCCATGGGGTAACAGTACAGACGCGCCCACATTATTTATTTTACAGAAGAAATTGATTCGAATCTTAGTAAATATTGAAGAAACCGTCAGCTGTAAACCCCACTTCCAAGAACTGAAAATGCTAACTTTACCCTGTATCTATATATTTGAAATATTGAAATTTGTTCGCAAATACCCGGATTTCTATACTAAGCGAGAAAATATACAAACTTAGATATAAAAACAGACTAAACATACCAATTTGACTTGATGAAATGAGTCAATATATAACAAGTTACCAGAACCCCTTAAAAGCATAAATAAAGATAACAGTTTTATCAATACGTTGAAACTACAAAAGCTATTATAGTATAAAAGAATATTTAGATGATAAATTATAATTTACAAGTCTTAAATAGAAAATTTACATTTAATACTACACATTACATACACAATTAATATAATTATACTAATAAGTACATTTAAGAAGAAGAGTGTGTGTCACCCGCACCATGCTAGAGCGCAAACTTTATAATATAATCATCAAAAACAGCCAATATTAAGTAGTGCTGACGATCTATTGGCCCGGCTCCTTCCCTAGTGATGTTTGTGTGATGTGAGCGGCTAAATTTGAGCTCGATATCTTCAAAATCAGCCGTTTTGTAAAGTTTTTAAGGCCATTTTGACATCAGACTCGGTTTCCATCGAAACCAGAAAAGTCATTTCTACCAACACCTATTATTGGACGTTAGATTACTGTTGCTTTGACTTCGTCCAATACGAGAGTCCTACAATGGCACCGAGTCGCGGTGCGCCGGCGTAAAAGTGTTCCTCCAATCAAGACGAGTGAAATAATAATTGACATTTCTGACAATTAATTTATGCTTTTATACATATTTTTCTTCATTTTTATTAGTTTTGCATTTGTATTTAAGGTATTTTTAAGTCTTGTGTTTCCTTTGGAGATGCCGCAGTGCACTCAAGCGAACGAAGTTGAGAATTCCCAAGATGTGTCAGTGGAAAATCAGGTACAGTGCCATGAATGCTCTCAGGTACGTTTTTTCAAGGGTCAGAAAGGTTTGAAAATTCACCAAGCTAAATGCCATAAGAGTGATAATATCCCACTTTCGACTTCAAATTCAAATCAAGAAACTAATAGTTGCCGTACATCTCCTGATATAACGTTTTGGAAGTCTTTGTCTCATTGCAAAATTTATTTACCCGTTTTAAAACGAATTCTCCGAGGCGCCCGCATCTCTGTCGCTACTGCACTTTCACACGCTGTAAAAGCTGTATTACTGCATAACTCGAAGCGTACCTGGGAACATTTGTTGTTCTTTCCGTATGCTGTACTTCATGTCACAAGCGACCCAAAAAATAAAAAATCTTTAACAGTTAGAGTCAAAGAAAATTGTGTAAAGTACGGTGTACTGGAGGAAACATTTTCACTTTTAGACAATATCTCGTTCACAAATCGAAATCCTAAATTTACTTTAAGACCGTTCTCCGAGTCTGCTACCTACAAACTTGTAGAAAGCAAACTCGGTGACGGCGATATAAAAGGCGCTGCCAGAATACTTTTTTCTAGTGACACACTAGCACCGGCCACGCCAGAAACTCTTTCAATATTGAAAGAAAAACATCCACCCCCGGCAGAAAATCTTCACCTTCCGGAAGCACCGGAGGAATCTAATGATGCCGCCGTTGAAGTGACCGCCCAGGAGGTATCAGCAGCCGTCGCGTCTTTCCAGAGCGGTTCTGCAGGAGGTTTAGACGCTCTTACGCCGCAACACCTTAAAGACCTATTGTGCGGCGGCACTGGCGAAACCGGT
The DNA here is from genome assembly GCA_946251885.1 of Cosmia pyralina. Classification (NCBI taxonomy): domain Eukaryota; kingdom Metazoa; phylum Arthropoda; class Insecta; order Lepidoptera; family Noctuidae; genus Cosmia; species Cosmia pyralina. Next base: position 21,825,433 of record OX276365.1, read on the forward strand.
GAGACTCTGCTTAGAGACCTAACGGCTCTAATTAATTTAATGCTGTCAGGACGAGTCAATGGCGACATCGTAGAGATTCTTTACGGTGCAAACCTTTGTGCTTTGAAAAAGAAGGACAGCGGCATCAGGCCTATAGCCGTTGGGACCACGTACCGCCGTCTTGCAGCTAAAACTTGCTGCAAAAACGCGGGCCTCACGTTGGCTTCAATTTTTCAGCCAGTGCAGCTAGGTTTTGGCTCCCGAGGTGGCTGCGAAGCAGCCGTCCATTCCGTGAGGACATTTTTGAATCAAAATTGTGGAGATGTGCTGCTGAAGGTGGATGTTAAGAATGCATTTAATTCTGTAGATAGAGGAGCCCTTTTAACACAAGTTAAGGAAAATATTCCAAATTTATACAAATTTCTTTGGCAATGTTATGGTTCTCCCACAAAATTAACCTATCACGGCAATGAAATTTTATCAGCGGTTGGTTGTCAACAAGGCGATCCTCTCGGCCCAGCAATATTTAGTCTCGCCATTCATCCCATCATCCAACGTCTGAAGTCCAAGCTTAACGTTTGGTATTTGGATGACGGGACTTTAGGTGGCGATGCTAATACCGTATATGATGATCTTCGTAATTTGATAGACGAGTTTCTTTCCATCGGCCTCGAACTAAATTTTTCCAAGTGTGAACTATACGTTTCAGACACATATGCCGCAAAAGATTTGATTATTCAAAATTTTAACAATTTGGCCCCCAATATCAAAGTCATTAATAAAGGTTCCCTTCGTTTACTGGGCTCTCCTATTCTTGATTAATCGTTCCCCCTCTTTTTTGAAGAAAAAATTCAAATTTTTTTACAATATTCGGACAGTTTATTTAAAATTAATACTCACATGGCCTTTACTATAGTTCGGTTTTGTCTTTTTGTTCCAAAATTTACATATATCATACGTTGTTGTCAACTTTGGAAACACGTAGAGATTCTTCAAAATTTAGACAACATCATAAAAAATACTTTGGCAACTATTTTGAATATAAATTTAGAAGAGCGGGCGTGGTTACAGGCTTCACTCCCTGTGAGATTGGGGGGTCTAGGCGTCCGGTCCATTTCTGGTGTAGCCCTCCCTGCATTCCTGTCCTCCATACATGGCACTCAAAATTTATCAAAAAAAGTTCTTGCGGCATCTTTAGACAGTTTTGAAATAACTTATTTTAACGAAACCAGGTATGCATGGTTGTTAGCCTGCCCAAACACCGAGTTCCCAAAAATGCTTACATCACAGAAGCTATGGGACGGGCCGCTCTGCGAACAAGTACGGAAGCAACTCCTACACACGTGCTTGAACTCCGCAGATCGTGCCCGCCTCTTAGCCGTTGCCCAGTGGGAATCGGGTTTGTGGCTCCAAGCTCTCCCGTCACCGAATACTGGCACCTTAATGGACACGTCGACTTTCCGTCTCGCAGTGTCGCTTCGCTTGGGAGCATCGTGGATTTATAATTTAGTTATAAGGTAGATTTTAATAAATAATTTTGTGTTTTGCTGCACTGGGCGATGTGGTCACCAAGCGACAAAGCTCTTTAAATAAATAAAAATAAAAAAAACTAATAAATAATCGTGCAATAAATTGAGAACCTACAGTAACCAAATATCATTAGTTCAAACAAATACTGAACAACAGGAATAACCAATTAAGCAATATACGTATACCTAACATTAAAAAGACGTACTTAACTTAAGCAGGTATTATTTATATCTTACTAGCTAAGAAATAAAGCCTAAACATTAATATACTACTCAAATAAATGAAATAATAAAAGAAGCGCTCTTCCTCCTCTCTCCTACTATGCTGTGCCCGACAGGGTCCATAATTGTGTCATTCATTTTAAGCTTACCAACTTTTTTACATTATGGAATGCAATAAAGAATTGAGAATTGAGAGAATTGAAAGGAAAAACAGAACCCTTATAAGATCACTTCGTTGTCCGTCTGTCTGTCTGTCAAGGCCCTTTTTCTCAGGAACGCGTGGAAGTATCAAGTTGAAATTATTATCATATACGTAAGTCTATGGTCCCTTGGAATCCTAAAAACATCAAGCTTCTCAGTCAACGTAATAAAAAAATACGGCCGTTTATGCGACATATTTTGGTACTCATAAAAAACCTACTTCCCCTTGACCTAGAATAATGAATTTTTGCAAGAAGCAAGGTCTCACAGCACAAGTAAAGGAAAAAGTCCGAAAATTTTTAATTTGTAATTTTATCACATAACAAAACATTTTTTTAAGATTACAATGTTAAGTTTGTTTTAGAGATAAATTCTTTACAACTACGGAACCCTTCATTGTGCGTGGTCCGACACGCACTTGGCCAGTTTTTTCGGTTTTTGTAGGGTTGACTGATAGTTGGTGTTTGTTGCACCAGACCATAGGGTATTTTCGTGGTGCCATTTATTATTATGGTTATGTCGTTGGCGTAGCCTACTCTACGCTACATTATATCTGGTGTAAGAATACCCTAACGAAGCCAAAAGTACTTGTTCTTCCTGTTATTGCCATATTTTTTTTTATACTGGACCATACCTGGGAGTCTACAACTTTTCTTACAAAAACAAGCTTTAAATGTTGTAACTTAACTTGAAATACTCCCACGATGCCTGTACAGTTGCATGCACCCATAAGCACAATGCTTTGTGTGTTTTACTTTGCTCACTACTTTAATTAGCGAATTTTCACACCAAAAGTAAAAGTCGTTTGCCAGTATTATATACACCACTAATTTTAAATTAGTACAAATACTTAAAGGGCTTATTAGAGAAGGTTTGTTATTATATATGTAAAGTCCCAATAAATAATATTCATAAACAGCAAAGTTATTAACGTTTGTTTATATCCCAAAATGTCACTCAGTTTATGGAAATATTGTACAGGCTACATAGTAGTTATTTATTAATAATGGAAAAGCACTGCGCGTAGTATTTTCTAGTTGCAATTGTTATGAATGATTGATTCAATTATGAAATTTATGAATTTACCAATTATGACAAATTTTCGTGGACAATTTTGGAATTTAATTTTTTTGATTTTAGACTACACAAATATGATCAGTAACGGGTACGGATAGAGCCCCATTTTTTTTTGTACTAATTAAAAAATAGTAGTGTATTTGCACAAAGTTTTGAATGTCACTTTGTGCAAAAATAATTGGGAACGCGTAGATGACGGCTTCGTGAAAAGTCTTGTTCAGAAGTGTAATGAGTGTGACTCCCCACCTTATATGTGGCAGTTCCCTTCATCCGATGATTTGCATACAGTTCGAAGTATTCACGATACATTAAGACCGAGGGCTTCGAGTCTTTGTGTGCTTGCCATGTGTCGTGGACTGAAACATAACATCACGTCTGTATTCCTCGAAGCAGTAAGCAGAGCTATGTGAGCGGTAGTATACCCACACCCACATCTCCTTATTTAAACTCCCAGAATGTAGGATGCAAGCTTACTGCCATGTCTGTCATCAAAGGGATGTAAATGCAAACTCTGGGCTAGGACTAAACTCCAACTTTGTCGACTTGATTCCCAGGTTGGTCAAGGCCAGTAGATCAACGAGGTAGTCCCTTTTGGTCCTGCTGTTCTTTTTCATTATGTTCGTTACACAATGAACTCAGTACGCATTTCTTAAGATGTTATTTTCATGCGAATCTACCTCTAAGTCACTCAAATCAAAGCATATATTTCAATTAAACCATTTACAGGCACTTTTGAATTCAAAAACGCCTGTAAATAATAATAATAAATAATTGTCAAAGCACTAGGTCAGTCAGAAAGATGAAGCTAGCGCCGAAATGATTAACGTTCATCATGATTCCACTAACCAATGTTAGTTTTGTTGTTGTTCACTAATTGTTGCCTTACTGCACGTAACGTTATTCTCTTGTTGCCATTGCACGGACTACTTACAAGGTATGATCAGTAAAGCGTGCTCATCATCAATGGCAGGCTCGATAAGGTGGAACTCCAGGGTATCCTTGTCGAACGGATACTTCTCGAACTCATGAAGCTTGGATAGGTCGTGACGACGAGATCCTTCCATTCTGAAATAATAGGCATGGTGTGAACTCTAAAGTCGGTCTACCGGCAGATCTATCTGATCTGAACAAAAGTCATTCAATCGATCTCTTACGATGCCGGCTGGAGCGATAACTATTAGTACGTTAGTACTAGTATTTATTCTGTGCTATTAGTTAGAAGCAAATCACCGATTAGTTTGTTCAGTGTAACGGATGATTTATGCTAGACCATCACGGGCGCGAGTCGAATCCCTGGTTAATTTGTAGAGACCAAGACTTATTAGGCTTAACTTAACTTAACTCACTTTAGACTCGGCCGGAACACGGACGCTACACGATGTAGCAAGACTCGGCCGGGACACGGACGCTGCACGATGTAGCAAAACTTGGCCTGGACACGGACGCTGCACAATTTAGCAAGACTCGGCCGGGACACGGACGCTGCATGATGTAGCAAGACTCAGCCTGGACACGGATGCTGCATGATATAGCAAAACTCGGCCTGGACACGGATGCTGCACAATGTAGCAAGACTCAGCAGGTACTCGGATGCTGCATGATGTAGCAAGACTCGGCCAAGACACGGACGCTGCACGATGTATCAAGACTCGTCCGGGACACGGACGCTGCAAGATGTAGCAAGATTCAGCAGGGACACGGACGCTGCACAAGATGTAGTAAGACTCAGTCGGGACACGGACGCTGCACGATGTAGCAAGATTCAGCAGGGACACAGACGCTGCACGATATAGCAAGACTCGGCCGGGACACGGACGCTGCACGATATAGCAAGACTCGGCCAGGACACAGACGCTGCACGATGTAGCAAGACTCGGCCGGGACATGGACGGTGCACGATGTAGCAAGATTCGGCCGGGACACGGACGCTGCAAGATGTAGTAAGATTCAGCAGGGACACGGACGCTGCACGATATAGCAAGACTCGGCCGGGACACGGACGCTGCACGATGTAGCAATACTCGGCCGGGACACGGTCGCTGCACGATAAAGCAAGACTCAGCCGAGACATGGACGCTGCACGATGTAGCAAGAATCAGCCGGGACAGGGACGCTGCACGATGTAGCAAGACTCGGCCGGGACACGGACGCTACACGATGTAGTAAGTATCGGCCGCGACACGGACGCTGCACGATGTAGCAGGACTCGGCCGGGACACGGACGCTGCACGATGTAGCAAAACTCGGCCTGGACACGGATGCTGCACAATGTAGCAAGACTCGGCAGGTACTCAGATGCTGCATGATGTAGCAAGACTCGGCCGGGACACGAACGCTGCACGATGTAGCAAGACTCAGCAGGGACACGGACGTTGCACGATGTAGCAAGACTCGTCCGGGACATGGACGCTGCACGATATAGTAAGACTCGGCCGGGACACGGATGCTACACGATGTAGTAAGAATCGGCTGCGACACGGACGCTGCACGATGTAGCAAGACTCGGCCGGGACATGGACGGTGCACGATGTAGCAAGATATGGACGGTGCACGATGTAGCAAGATTCGGCCGGGACACGGACGCTGCAAGATGTAGTAAGATTCAGCAGGGACACGGACGCTGCACGATATAGCAAGACTCGGCCGGGACACGGACGCTGCACGATGTAGCAATACCCGGCCGGGACACGGTCGCTGCACGATAAAGCAAGACTCAGCCGAGACATGGACGCTGCACGATGTAGCAAAAATCAGCCGGGACAGGGACGCTGCACGATGTAGCAAGACTCGGCCGGGACACGGACGCTACACGATTTAGTAAGTATCGGACGCTACACGATGTAGTAAGTATCGGCCGCGACACGGACGCTGCACGATGTAGCAAAACTCGGCCTGGACACGGATGCTGCACAATGTAGCAAGACTCGGCAGGTACTCGGATGCTGCATGATGTAGCAAGACTCGGCCGGGACACGGACGCTGCACGATGTAGCAAGACTCAGCAGGGACACGGACGCTGCACAAGATGTAGTAAGACTCAGTCGGGACACGGACGCTGCACGATGTAGCAAGATTCAGCAGGGACACGGACGCTGCACGATATAGCAAGACTCGGGCGGGTCACGGACGCTGCACGATATAGCAAGACTCGGCCAGGACACAGACGCTGCACGATGTAGCAAGACTCGGCCGGTGCACGATGTAGCAAGATTCGGCCGGGACACGGACGCTGCAAGATGTAGCAAGATTCAGCAGGGACACAGACGCTGCACGAGATGTAGCAAGACTCAGTCGGGACACGGACGCTGCAAGATGTAGTAAGATTCAGCAGGGACACAGACGCTACACGATATAGCAAGACTCGGCCGCGACACGGACGCTGCATGATCTAGCAATACTCGGCCGGGACACGGACGCTGCACGATATAGCAAGACTCAGCCGAGACATGGACGCTGCACGATGTAGCAAGAATCAGCCGGGACAGGGACGCTGCACGATGTAGCAAGACTCGGCCGGGACACGGACGCTGCATGATCTAGCAATACTCGGCCGGGACACGGACGCTGCACGATATAGCAAGACTCAGCCGAGACATGGACGCTGCACGATGTAGCAAGAATCAGCCGGGACAGGGACGCTGCACGATGTAGCAAGACTCGGCCGGAACACGGATGCTACACGATGTAGTAAGAATCGGCTGCGACACGGACGCTGCACGATGTAGCAGGACTCGGCCGGGACACGGACGCTGCACGATGTAGCAAAATTCTCGGCCGCGACATGGACGCTGCACGATGTAGCAAGACTAGGCCGGGACACGGACGCTACACGGTGTAGCACGAACTGCTTCATAATATTATAAATAATGTTCGTGAACTTTTGTATCCGTGCCTCGCCCGCGCCTCGTACTTGGCACGCGCCCGACACGGTCAATTTAATGTTTTTTTTTTTTTTTCTTGACCTTTTTAATAATTTTGACTTAGATATTTTTAGTGGTAAATAATATTATGTAATTTTTTTTTTTTTTTTTTTAAATTTTATAATTATGCATGACTTTCAAATATTTTTTTAAAACTCTAATTTGTGATCTTGAGCGCGATGCACACCATATTTGTACGCCTGCTGGCATAACATAGCGTTCTTTCATCGAATAGATCTGTATGTCTTTACCTGTGTTAACAAATAAAAGTGATTTGATGTGATTTTGATTTGTTCTAGCATAAATCATGCCTTACTGTTATCTCTCCGTGAGTATACTCTGTGTAAGGTTACCATGACTTCGGCACATGACCTGAAAACTGCATTAGGACAGCAGGTTTTTTCTTTCCACCGATGAAATCTTGCTACGCTATGGGGTCTAGGATCATGTTCTAAATACATGGTAAAACTTTTTGCGTCGCTGTCCCTGACACCCTTTATAGATATATCCATATTATTATTGGTGAGATAGATGTGTGGAGTGACGAGAATGGATAAAGTAAGAAATTAGTTTAAGAGGAAGTTTGAAAGTGGCGCCAGTGATAGAAAAGTTGAAAGGAAATCGTTTGTCTAGGTATGGGCATGTGATGAGGAGAAACTAAACGCATGTGACTAAAAAGAGAATATACATGTTGATGGATGGAGAGGCAGAGGAAGGCCAAAGATAAGATGGATGGATTGTGTAACGAATGATATGAAAGAGAAGGGAGTGAATGATAGCGTGACGGTTGACAGGGGAGAATGGAAGAAGAAAACGTGTTGCGCCGACCCCAAGTAATATGGGATAAGGGCAGGAAGATGATGATTATTATTGGTGACGACAAAGACCTTGAAGAGGAAGTACATTTCGGGTACAGTTTACGCCCGAGACTATAAAATTTCCGGCGCTTTGTAAAAATGACATAACAAAATAGGTTTTTGAATTACTTACAAATGGGACCACATATTATGAAATGTTACCTTTCATAACTAGAAAACGGATGTGTTATTTAAAGTTTAGATGCTAAAAGAAAAGAGAACAACGATACAAAAAAAAACAGCATTCGTAAGCAAATTCAATTTCAGTTTCATAGTATTCAAATTGTTTTAATTTGTTTTAGTGTTTAAATTTTTATTTTCTATTTTAGTTTAGTTTTAGTACGCTAATTGTTCGTGCTTTCCTATAATTAAAATACATGCGAGATCTATATTATGACAAAGACGCTGTGTATGTGTTTAGTTGGTAAGCCTTTATAAATAAATTATAAATTGAAAAAAAAAGACATTAGAAAAAAAAACGACCAAAACAAAATATTGTAATTATCATGTTCGACAACATGTACTTATTAGCCGTACCAAGTTTGTAAATCATCCTACCAATATTATGAATGTGAAACTGTGAAGATGTTTGGATGTTTGTTACTCAATCACGTAAATCATGAAATTTAGCGCACTGATAGTTTAAACCTGGATTAACACATAGAATACTTTTATCCCGGTAGTAGGTTCCCGTAGGATAATTTCCAACATCCACGCGGGCGAAGCCGCGGGCAATGGCTAGTTTGTATATTTATTTCTAAGTAACTAGTAGGTATCGTAAGTTAGTATAAGTTTTATGTTGTATTTTTATTCCTATTTAAGAAAGAAAGAAAGGAAAGAGAAAGAAAACTTGTTTATTCTGCACAAATAAAACGCACTTAGAAAAATAAAAAATTACAAAATACACTCAAGAGCAATGTGAGCAAAAGCCTCATATTCCAGTTTGATTGATACGAGACCAAACACAGTTTCCAGTTTACAACTCCACATTGCCTCTGCTCTGTGTTGTGACTTGTGACACTAGGAAATGCAAACAAACATCATCAAACATGCAACAAACAACCAAAACGAAAGTAGAAAAATAATACTTTTATAACAATAACAACAAGAACTAATTAATCCGTGCGTCGTATCTGTGCAAGAAAATGTCGTTGCTCAGCAAAACGCCGTGACGACGGGCGAGCCTATCGTCAGCGGCGCTGATTTTCAGCAACTACCTATCGAATGACGCAATGACGTCCCCCCTGTGTGACCTAATAACTCGGGTAAGTTTTATTCACAGAGATACGTACGTGTGAATCTAGCTGAACATTAATACTAATATGAATAAAAAGAAATATACAAACAAAAATAAAATATGTCAGTGCGTAACTTTTATAAATAAAAAAATAAAAAGAAATAAGTACTTACATTATGGCCTCAATAGTAAAAAAATAAATAAAGAATATACTAAACTAGCTGCGCCCCGCGGTGTTACCCGCGGTTTATGAGATACACTAAAACGTGTATTATGTAATCGGTGAGAAAAGTATTCACAAAAAATTGCTCATTCCACGGGGACACTACATTTTTTCTGGATGAAAAGTAGCCTATGTGTGCTATGTGTACACAGCATGTCTGCTATTTCCACACCAAATTATATCAAAATCGGTCGAGCCGTTTGAGTTTGAAAGAGTAACAAATATATTTGAATTTCTTGCTCATCCCACGGGAGCACTACATTTTTTCGTAATAAAAAGTAGCCTATGTGTTAATCCAGGGTATAAGCTGTCTACATACCGAATTTCATCCAAATCGGTCCAGCCGTTTGAGCGTGAAGAAGTAACAAACATACACACACACAAACTTTCGCCTTTATAATATTATATTATATTATAGTGTGATAATTCCTTAATAAAAACATTGTAGTGTGGTGTGCTTCTATTTATGCTATTTTACTTCTACAGTCAAATATTATGACTTCAATAAATAAATAGATCGATGTATAAATGTCACAGGCGTCATGGCTAAGTGCCATGGGATATTTGCGATGTAATGGCAGCCGGTTGCAAAAGCATCGGTCATCTATCAAAGCATGGCGTTGTTTTTTTTATAGTTTTAGCTACTAAAATATAAGTGATTTGGTCGAAAGCACTGTTGACTTACCTTTTAAATAAATAAATGAGTTACCTGCTGTAAAAGCCGAGCACTTACGTAAACAGTTCATGTATTGGAACATCTGTAATCAAGCTATTAACATCCTGCTTGCGTCTGTAGTTAGCCTCGTCCAGACTGGTGACAGACTTGATCCAGGACAAGTAAGGGAACAAGTTGATGAAGCGAGCGGGGGCCGCGCAGCCGGGACCGTAGATACCGAAGCCAATCTGATGATTAGAAGCACTTAAATAAACATCCACGAGATTAAACACAATCTCCACAAGTGGGTTTCATGGACGGATCAGACCTCCGCTCCGTCTGCGGCTTCTCTCCACAGACAAGGGCCTACCTTCCATCTTGCGCTGCAAATGGTATTCGCGTTGCTGAATTTTGGGGCAAACAAATGAAATCAAAAATGTTTCATTTGCTGATTTTGTCATCGACACGTTACGAAGAAGAAAAAAAAAATCAAAATCAAAACACTTAGGGCCTGTTTCACCACCTGCGATTAAGTTCCTATCAACTTACTTGGCAGATAATTTCATACGAATTCTGTTCCATTTTTGAATTTATTAGTAAGTAAGTAAGCATTTATTTGCACAGATTACAGATAGGTACAGTAAATAAGGTGACAATTAAAATACGGACGATCCTTGTACAATCTACCTTATACTAGGCATGCAACATTATTGTATAATTATGAGTGAATAAAAATATTAGATATAGATGCAAATGATAACAATTTTAATTATTTTGAGGTATTACCCACAGTTGAACAGAAGTCAGTAGGTATGGTCATCATCATCTGCTTAGCCTTTTCCCATCTATGTTGAGGTCGGCTTCCAGTCTAATACGATAGTTTTAAATTGGAGTCAAACAGCCATAATGGCTTTGATTATCCATATAGAGCAAATTGCTAAACGTTTCGATTCTCCAATTGTACAACGCAGAGTAGTCATTGCATTTATATGTGGGTAGGCATAAGATAATATTTGTATTATTTATTTTTGTCAAAACCTCTCTCATGTGAACAACTAACAACAAAGTTTGTTTTTTTTGAAGAGAGATTGAGAAAGTACGTTAGTTAAGTTATTCTTGTGCATTGTAGGAGACGAACAATGTTGGGTTTGTTCTGGAACTATTCGGACATCGTGAAATAGGCCCTTAGTACACAATACAGCAGCGGAGGGGTGTCGCATAACAGCGGCTGCAATATACGCTTGCCGAGCGATCCGCCAGTACGTTGCACCTCGGTCCGGTGCGACCGCCAGTGCGTTGCACCTCAGCCCAGTGCGGCTGCTAGTGCGTTGCAGCTCGGCCCGGTGCGGCCCGCCAGTGCGTTGCACCTCGGCCCGGTGCGGCCCGCCAGTAGTGTGTGATGGCTCATACAAAATGTACGAAAGTGATGAAGGATGATTTTTGCGCTGCGTTGCGATGCGATGCGGCCCGTCCTAATTTGCGCTATGTACAATACATTTCTTCAAGTCCCTTGATTGTCGGAAGCGAGTCTATTGACAGCTAGTTGCTACGAGTAATAAAACATAGTAACACGCTTGTTCGAGTTTTAATCGAACACTCAGCGAAAATGCATAATTGCACCGAACGAAAGTAAGCACACTCGCGCGATCACCAAAATGTGGGCCAGTTCGCGTCAGTTAGTTAGTTATATGGTCTACCATCTACCTATTACCATTTCTTGTAATTAAGTGTTCTAGTGAATCAATACAGTTATTTTCCACATACCTAGTTCGAGACCATAGTTACAATAATTATCCTATCAATACGAGAAAGGTGTGTTGGGTCACCATAGCGCCGAGCACTACTTTCGAATGGGTGTTTTTTAGAGGTATACATATTCAAAATGAAACAAATCACGTGAAAATAATTTGTATGATATTGGGTTTACTTAATAGATAGATAATTTTATGTCAATTCCGGGCATATGAGTGCCACGGCTAGCTCGAATTTAGCGCAATCGTGAAGTCCAATTTTCGATAAGTTTATCGAGCAACTGGGGCCGTATATCAGCAATGACACGGCGAATGTTGACTTCCATATGGTCCAACGTCTGTGGTTTATCGGCTTAAACTAGTGACTTCACATTCCTCCAAAGAAAAGTAATCTAAAAGCGCTTCAAATATTCCTTGTATTATTGAGTGCATTACTGTTAGTAGGTAAACAGTAGTGGCCCAGTCACATCATACAGGCGTCCGACGAAGCCCGAGCTGCATACGAAGTTCGGCGAACTATGTCAGCAGCTCGGGCTCTCACACTTGTGTGCTTGTGAATATCATTGTGTTCTTATAGACTTGTTGTATAATGTTTATAGATTAAAATAATTAAACTCAGTATAAAATGTTTGTAAAGGTAAGTTAGCCGAACAACTTGTTACTTTTATGGTCGTACACGATTAGAATAAGATCTTATTGTATGCACTTTGTAAAATGAAAATGAAAATGAAAATCATTTATTTGCATAAATAAGGTACAGAAGGTTGGTAATATTTATAAAAATGTCCTCTTATCCTGCCTTTGATTTCGGCGTGCAAATATAAAATCATATTAATATTTTATTTAAATTAATTATGGATCATAAACATGCAGTCATTAAACAGATAATCCCATTAAAATTATATTATTGAATTAAATAAATATTAATAAAATAGTGTAAAATTAATCAAATTAATAGTCATAAATGTCAATAATAATCATGTCAATAATGGAAGAGATTTGCCACACAATAAAAAAAAATAACAATAATAATATAGAATGACCATGCAATTTACAAAACTTATAATTTATAATCTAAAAACTCATGTACACTATAAAAGCATTTTTCAATTAAAAACCTCGTCAAATTATTTTTAAATCTAGCAAATGGTAGAGTTTTTATGGAATTTGGTATTTTGTTATACAATTTTATGCACATAATATAGCTGTTATTACCCGTACATGTGAGATTCGTCCTCGGTTGAAATAACTTATTAGTATACATAGATCGTGGGGCATAATAGCTTGTCGCTTGCAGGAAAAGTCTCTTATGTTTAAAAACAAATATACAGGATTCTAATATATAAATACATGGTAGAGTTAGTATTTTATATTTTCTAAAGAATGGACGACATGACTCTATTTGCTTCAATCCAAATATAGCTCTTAGACACTTTTTTTGCATAACGAATACTTGCTCAATGTCCACACAACGACCCCACAGGATAACACCATACCTTAGAGTGGAGGTTACATAGCCATGGAAAGCCATTATTGCGGCATGTCTGGATACCTCGCAGCTAATACGCCTCAAAGGGTATATGAAATTATTTATTTTAATACAAATGTCATTTATATGATTTTTCCATGAGCAAAATTTATCTAAATTTATTCCAAGAAACTTAACAGAGTCAGCTTCTGCCAGGGCGACCCCTTTATAAGATATATTTAGGGCCTGTGGTTTTGATCGATAGGTATGAAATTGCATAAATTTTGTTTTATTAATATTAACTTTTAAATTATTAGCCTCTAGCCACTCGATAGTTCTTTGAAGAGCAATGTTTATTTCTTGTTCGTACGAACTTTTATCTTGCCCTTTGATTATAATTGTAGTATCGTCGGCAAACAGTACACATTTGTGATTTATAACTTCTGGGAAATCATTTATGTATAGCAAAAACATTGGCGGCCCTAAAATACTGCCCTGTGGCACGCCATATCTATTATACATAAACGAAGATTGGAATGATTCTAACGTTTTATTTTGGTCATTATAATTCGTTACTTCCACTGTTTGCATTCTGCCGGACAAATAAGATTTCAGCCAGTTATATGCCGTTCCTCTGATTCCATATCTGGAAACCTTTTCTAATAATCGGTCATGAGAGACGTGATCAAATGCTTTACTCATATCCATGAATAAAACTGTAACAGGTATTTTCTTGTCAATACAGTCTGTTATTTCTTTTATTAGTTGAAAGGCTGCCAAAGATGTACTTCTATTTTTACGAAACCCATGTTGTTCGTCCTTAATAATCTTGTGCTTTTCAATGAAGTTTGCTAATCTGTTATGAAATGCCTTTTCAAAAATTTTAGAAAATATAGGTATCAAAGTCACGGGTCTGTAATTGTCCATTTGAGTGCTATCCCCTTTTTTATATATTGGTTTCACTACTGATGTCTTTAATAAATCGGGAAATATTCCTTGTTCTAGAGAGAGGTTAACAACATGTAGAAGTGGCTCTAGAATTATATTGACTGACAGTTTTATGATGTCAGTGCGAATATTATCATAACCACTCGCTTTGGAATCATTTAGAGACATCACAATTTTTTTAAGGTCACTACCATCTAGTGGGTACAAAAATATTGAATTACTGATTGATTCAATATGATCCATTTGCTTAAATCTTGAATCTTCTTTATTATCAAGGCTATTATTGGTAACCGTGTCAATGAAAAAATTATTGAAATGATTTGCAATAGAATCAGGACTTATACAGTCACTGTTGTCCATAGTAATTTTTGAAATACAGGAGCGTTTCAAATCTGTGCCGGTATGCTTTTTTATTACGTTCCACGCTGCCTTACATTTATTTTGAGCATTATTTATGTATTTGGTATTATTATTTTTCCGAGACGTTAAAATGCATTTTTTCAATAAATTACAATAGTTTTTGTACTTGTTTTTATGAGATTCATTATTTTTATATTTTACTTTGTAGTGTAATTTGCTTTTATTCTTACAGCTTATTTTTATACCTTTAGAAAGCCAGTTTAATTTATTTAATGCTTTATTTGTAACTTTTACGCGAATGGTAGGAAAACATAAGTTATAAAATAGCAGAAATGTATCGATAAATTTGTGATATGCTTCGTTTGTTGAGTTTTCTTCAAATACGTCACTAAAAGACAGACATGAGATTGATTTTAAAAATGTTTCTTTATTGTCATTACTATAATCTCGTTTATACTGATACCACCATTTTAAAACTGGTTGATGTTTTTTTGTAACAGCCCACGAATATGATTGGGCTGAGTGATCCGATAAACCTAAATTATGTATTTTTGCACATCCTTTTTCTATGCTGGTTATGACGTGATCAATACACGTTTGTGTCTTTTCTGTTACTCTAGTAGGTGTCAAGATAGTATGTTTTATGTTATACCTATTTAACAAGTAATTATATTCCCTACTTTCCTTTGACTGTTTTAAAATATCGATATTTGTATCCCCACATAAAATAATATTCTTTCTTGTGTTACGACACAACGTCATCAATAGAGTCTCAAGTTTATTAAGAAAGATCGCTACATTTGACGAAGGGGTTCTATATACACATATTAGTAATATACCGTATTTAGTTAGTTCTAAACCACAACATTCAAAAACACATGTTTCGCTTATTTTTTGTATTTCCTGTATTATTTTAAATTCAATTTCGTTTTTTATAACAATAATAACGCCCCCTCTTTTCGAAGTTTTCCTTGAATAGTAAGCTGCAGTCGTAAAGCCTTTTAGGTGAAAGTTTTTTTCAGTACCTTCAAGCAAGAATGTTTCAGTAAGACACAGTACATCTACGCTGATCTCGTTATTTAGTAAATCTAATATGGCAAATGAAATTTCGTCTCGTTTATTTAAGGCTCCGGCTATATTTTGATGTAGAATTGTTAAGCATGGCTCATTTTTTGTCACGAAAAAAGTTATCTAAATTAATATTATCCGTTTGCACCCCAACATCGCTTAAACTACTCCTACAAACCTGTACAGCAAAATCCTTGGTGCATTTTTGTCTATTCTTATTAATTATGTTTTCGGTATATTTTTGAAAATTACACTTATAATTTACATGCAAAATTTGTCTGTGAATTAACCTACAAGCATTCAACTTTGTGCTATATTTCGTTGACATATTAAAATCATTATGTAAATGTATAAAAGATGAATTCTTACAATTGTAGCACACAAACCTTAGTAAATTATTAACATTTTCTTCATTTAGCGTCTTATTTTTGTGATTTTGCCCGACTATCACATTGGTGAATTTTAGTTGACATAACGTATGGTGTAAGTACGTTTGAATGTCCATAGGGTTTGTGTCATTTGAACCTGTTAATATAATTACAAAATCAGATTTGTTAAAGTCCTTGCACGTATTTGCGCAGGTAAATAATGTTAATTAAAGACTTTTAAAATCAATCAATCTAAAGGATCACACGATCGTGGAGGCCAGTTCAGAAGTCTATTACGCGAAACTATGTGCTCGCCAAATGTTGCCCGCAATAAATTGATGGTGTCGCCCGCAGTGTGGCATGCTGCGCCATCTTGTTGAATCCGAGGCTCTATCACATACTTATATTAAAGCCATTCAACTGAGGAACGAAGAAGTCAGCAATCATGGTTCTGTAGCGCTTTCCATTGACGGTAACATCCTGGCCGACATCGTCTTAAAAGAAATATGAGCCAATGAATCCATCTGCCCATAAAGGACAGTGACTTATAATGGAAATAAAGGTTCTCGATAAATGCTTCTGGGTTTATTTTACTCCTAATTCGCCAATTCTGGTTATTGACGTAGCCATTTAACCAAAAATGAGCATCATCAATGAACAAGATTAAGTCAATAAAGTTATCGAAAATTGGACTTCACGATCGGGCTTAATTTGAGCTCGCCGTATAAAATTATCTTTTAGATAAAGCCAATATCAAAAATAGTAATGTTTTTTTCACGTTTTTTATTTCATTTTGAATTTTTATACCTCTAAAAAACACCTTATACAACACTTGTATTCCGCGTAAGGATAGATAAGTCAGAGGTGCACGTAAAGTACGTCCACATTTAAGAATAAAGGGAGAGCCTATTGCCATCTCCGGAAACTTATGTAGACTGTGTTGCTGCTAAGAAAGATCCTCTATTCGTAGGATAAAATCCAATAATACTGGGATCGAAGGCAGGACCCCATGGCATAAACATGAACAGGGGATTACAGGATACATTTCGTGGTGAGGACACAGTACATACCAGGTTGTAGTACCCACTCGCGCGAGACACAAGCACCATCCCGTTCTCCCAGACACACTGTGTCGTACTGTGCGGCGCGTATCCACACAGGTATGCAGAGGGGATGAGATGTTGGGATGGCACCTGGAAACAGAAGCATTGTAACATTACGTCATCAGAGAATAATAAAAAAAAGTAAGTATAAAACTTAACCCGACTACTGAAAAATCAGGCTCTAAAAAGTATCAATCTGCCTAGCCTTTTCTCAACTATTTTGGGGTCGGCTTCCAGTCTAACCGGATGCAGCTGAATACCAGTATTTTACATGGAGCGACTGCCTATCTGACCTCGACAACCCAGAAACTGGGTAATATGATACCATTTGGTAAGACTGGTTGTCAGATTTTCGGGCTTCTGACGACCCGCAAAGACTGTCAAAGATACACGAATGACAGCCGGGACCAACGGCTTTTTATTTTTTTTGTGGATGGGAAATCATCAAATGACTTCTCCCGCTCTGGGCAGAGCGGGAGGGCGTGTCAGACTTTTACTGACTAAAACCCACCCATATTCCTTCAGTTACCCGTGCCAGGGCCACGGTATCTCTTTCAAACTACCCGCGACCCCGGCGGCATCGGTCCAATTGACCCCGTTACTGCTGACAACTCTTTGAGGCGCGCGTAGAACACAACGCGCCGTCGACCCAGGCCTGGTCCTTACCGGACGGCGAACTGCCCATTACTCGTCGCCTGCAAGCCCGCGCCTACGGTGGCCGGGAATCGGCGATCGATTCGCGCCGCCCAGGGCGTCTCCTACGGCGGCAAGGGGTGTGAGGGCGCGGCTGTTGCCTCCCATGCACTCTCGCTTCGCACCATGGCCTGGACCAGGTTTGGACGCAAGAGATCGCCTCTGCCGATCGCCTCCGTGAGAACACGGCGGTGCTCCGCCCAAGCCGGGCAGACCTCCACTGTATGCTCCACCGTGTCGTCCGGGCGATCCACACAATGGTGACACTCGGGCGTTTCCTCCCGCATTATCCGAAACAGGAACCTCCCGAAACAACCGTGTCTTCATTGTCGACTCGACTCCGATGTGAACCCCTCCTACCGTTATTTGGGAACCCGACGGTGGCGCGTTCCGAGGACCATGAAAACACATGACCTCGGACTTGTGCAGGGCCACCTTGAGCCCCAACTGACGGATTTTCTCTACTATAGTCGCAACCCCGCGTGTCGCTAATTCGGCCGCCACCTGGTGCGACCTCCCTTGCGCCAGGACCAGCGTGTCGTCAGCGTAACATACAACGCTGACGCCGCTAGGGAGGTCGGCGCGCAGCACCCAGTCGTACCCGATGTCCCACAGATGTGGCCCAAGGACAGATCCCTGTGGGACACCGCACGACATCTCTCGCCGGTTCCACTCTCCTTGATGACCGGGGTAGATGACGGCCCTGTCCATCAAATAGGCCTCGACCACTCGACGGAGGTAGGTTGGCACCCGGTGATACCGGAGTGCCTCCCTGATGCAACTCCAGGGCGGGGTATTGAAGGCGTTGGCGATGTCTAGAGACACCGCCACGACAACCCCACCCCGGGGCACAGCATCCCCCGTCGTGAGGGCTCACACGCGCATGATGGCGTCCACCGTAGAGCGCCCCCTGCGGAAACCAAACTGGCTCTGAGCCAAATCCGGCCCCTTCTGCACCAGCCACTCGACGAGGCGGTCTGCAATGACTCTTTCAAAGAGCTTGCCCACCTCGTCGAGCAGCACGTTGGACCGGTAAGCGGACATCGGTAAGAAGACATCGCACCGTCCCTTTATCGTGCCATAAGATAGAACGGCAATAAAGGTAGTTACTGAATACTGTTTTAGCCATCCTTCTATGCTTTAATTATAGTTCTGTGCATGGAGTCGTCAACTGACAGAACTTATATAGTTACCATACTTTTTGGACAGAACACGATAGTCTATATAGCTCTTGGTAGGAGATCCAAAGGGATTTTGAGCAAGCATTTGCAGGGCGAAAAGTTGATAGCTGAGTAGGAGCGGCATTTGTAGAGGACACCGAATACATATAGGAAAAGTTTCAGATACGAGCCTCTTGGTCAGGAAACCACTTTAAGGTTTCGAAAATGGGCCAAAAATTAAATGATCTTCGGAGCCGTTGATTTTCATATGATCATGTGCGGCCTAACCCATAATGTTTTTTCGCGGGTAGGTGTAAAAAACGTCAGACGTATCTTTGATTTTGAATTTTTATTTAAAATTGAATTATACGGTTATTTGCCATAAATTTATCAATTATTAGTATATAACCTTTGTTACACGGGTACTCACGTTTGTAGCACATTTATGTGACTCAAATATTAAAAAAAATACACCACCTGCCAACTCATCATCTACAAAGTCACTGCACTTGCACTTTAACACAAGAGTGTTGTGTTGTTGTGTGTGATTGGACATAGCGATCCAAGAGGATCGCTATGTCCAATCTTGTTGTTGAGATATTGTCTGCACAGAAGAGCTTGGAAGAGAGCTTTACATGGAAGATCGAAGCACTGGAAGCTCAAATTCAGTGCGCTAGGCCTGCCAAAGATACCGTGGCAAGAGTAGCCGAGGAGTACCGGACCTTCAGGGAGCTTATGTTCAGCATGCTTGGCTTGCTCCGGACTCAGATTAGTGAGTGTGCTAAGCAGGTTGACGCATTGGAGAACAGACACATTGGAGAATATACACGGCTATGAAAAACATGAAAATAAACTATTAGCTTCAGTTTGTTTTTATTTGTGTGCATTTCTAAGCCAGGCTTGTACGGGATCGTTGTACATCTCCTATCCTTCAAGATCCTTCGGGTTGTGATTGAAAGTGTGTTACACAATTGGAGTTCTGGACTCTTTCATCAATATAGAGAAAAAAACAAAGCGGTATCTCTTTTTAAAAACATATGAAAGTGCATTTGGCTCTGAGCTAGCAACATCAACACCATTGACGCACAATGTGCCAGTATATTTAAAATTGCTTACCACTGTTCTATTATAAAATTCTTCGCATACTTTTTTATCCAAATATTGTATTTTGTAAATAACTTTCTCCAAAATTTGATTTTCTGCAAAAAATAATGATTGGTGGTTACAAAAGGTTAAAATGAATACTAAGTTATTAGTAAATTCGTCAAAAACAATATAACCTGGTGTAAAAAGGCGCTTAACGAAGCTGAGTGCCACTTGTACTCGCTGTCATTGTGATAATTTATTAGCATTTCATCAAAGTTGTATTTATAATTTTTAAAACTATGCATAGCGTGCGCGGTGTCACGGTGTCATCACAATACCTAGGAACTTGCTGATTACGAAGATATTGAAGGTCAAAGTTCCACCTTTTTGACGTGAATACGTCTTTAAATTTTCTTCCATACCGGGAGACCATACAGAAAACAGATGATAACAAAACCGGGGGATACAGTTTAGTGTTATTGCTACGTCATTTTCACAATGGTCAAAATGAAATGAAAAAAAAAAGAAAAAAAAAAAAAAAAATCAAAAATCAAAAAAAACAAAAAAAAAATGAAATGTCAAAGGTAATTCAATTATTTATGTTTTAGTATAGGTATTTTATTAAAATACCTGTTGTTTTATGTGTAATAAATTAATAATGCATCTAATTTGGGACAGCGCTCCTTGGTGGGCGAGTCCTATTACGGGGTGACCGTACGACGCAAATCGTGAGCTCAGCACAGAACACGCAAGCTAACCACTCAAGGCCGCTGGTCCTAAGTTTCAAACGTCAGCTCTCGTCAAGATCTATCGATTATGTGTTTATGTGATTACTGAGTAAGTACGAGTAGTAGTTATATTGAATTTAATAATAGGTCTTTACCTATGAAATTGCCGTTTTGTATGAAAAAATTTAAACGATTTTTTTTCATGCATTTTTTATTTGTATTAATCGAAGTAATCACCCATGCAATCAATGCATCTTTGCCAACGCAGTGGCAGTTTATTGATGCCCTTCTTAAAGAAATCAGCTGGACGGGAGGCAACAAATTCTTCAAAGGCATTTTGTACTGCCTCTCGGGTATTGAATTTTTTTCCCGCCAAGAAGTTATCCAAATTCTGGAAAAAGTAGTAGTCTGTAGGCGCAAGGTCTGGTGAGTAGGGCGGATGACGGAGAGCTTCCAACCCCAGTTCATGCAACTTGGAGACCGTCTGCTGTGCAGTATGAGGTCGCGCGTTGTCGTGCAGGAGTAGCGGAGACGAGCGATTGACCAATGCTGGTTGGAGATGTGCCAGCTTCCATCATTGTGTTCAGTTCTTCACAGTACACATCTGAAGTAATGCTCACCCCGTTTGGTAAGAAGCTGTGATGAATCACACCGGCGCTAGACCACCAAACAGTGACCATCACTTTTCTAGGGGTAAGTTTTCGTTTAGGGCATTGTTTAGGTGCTGAACCAGGATCCAACCAACTTGCTGAGCGCTTGCGGTTATCAAACAGAATCCATTTTTCATCGCAGGTAACAATGCGGTTCAAAATTCCTTCATTTGTGTGTCTGTTGAGCAGTGCAAGGCACGTCTCGACGCGTACTTCGCGCTGGCGATCATTGAGTTCGTGGGGCACCCATTTGTCAAGCTTTTTTATCTTGCCAATTTGACGCAAATGGACCAATATTGTTTTGACGCTAACGTCGAAAACTGCTGCTAATTCAGCCGTAGATTGTGTATCATCAGCTTCCACAATCGCCTTTAATTCGTCATTGTCGACCAAAGTCTTCGGACGACCGCGAGGTTCATTTTTCAGGTCGAAATTTCCAGAACGGAAGCGAGCAAACCAATAACAAGTGGTGCGTTGGTTTGTAGTGTTAGCTCCGTAAACGTCGTTGATGTTGCGTGCCGCTTGTGCCGCGTTGCTGCCACGACGGTACTCATATTCCATAATTACTCGAATTTTTAACGTATCCATGATGACGAAAAAGATTGAAATGCGATGAAAATGTAACACTAATCAATAAACAAATGACTACTTTTGGAAAAAAAAATCCATGTTTTTAAAATAAAATTAATTTGAAATTAGAATTCTTAGCCAAACAAAAATTATTTTGATTTGAAATGACCAGTACTGCAGAACGGCAATTTCATAGGTAAAGACTAATATCTACAGAAAGTTTGATCTTAATCCGATCCAGTATGTCCCTTGCAGCCCTCCCCCAACGACGCCCTAAGCTGAGGTCCATAGCCCATAGGGGGTATCCTTTGCATGTGGTCGCTTAGTTTTTTAAGTTTTATAGGGTACCTAATAAATTTCGAATATTAAAATACCTACAGGTAAACTGTCAACTTTCAAAACATCGAAAATTTAAATATCGATTATATCGTAATATCGAAAATTAATTAATTAAAATAATTAATCCTAAGCTTAAAATATCTTACATAGAAATGCCAAGTGATAAAAATATCTAATGATTAAAAATATCGATAGACATTAGTATACCTAAATTTAAAATGTCAACATTTAACTTAAGTTCATATTAATTACGTTACTAGTTAAAATATGAAACAAATTTTTATATAGGAAAAAATGTAGGAGGAAGCTCGGGGTGCTCCTGACGTCGACCGTCTAGGGGTTAGGGTTTCGTCAACAGGTCGACGGAGGCGGAAAAAATTTAGGACCTCAGGGTCATCGATCTTGAGGTCAAGGTCAACATTCCGAAAGTCAAGATCCACGATTCTCCTAAGACCTTGACCTCAAGATCATTGACCTTGAGGTGAAGGTCAAAATTAAAACCAAACCTAACCTCAGGGTGCCTTTCGCTCGATATGGCGAGAATGCAAGAGTGAGCGAAGGGCACCCCGAGGTTAGGCTTGGTTAGGTTACTTTAAACCCTATACACAGAAATAGTAGCCTCGCCAAGCGGGTCTCCGTCGACATAGGATGCAAGAGAAACATTGTCCATTTTGGATCAAACGCGAATTAAACCAACTGCGAATTGGGCTTTCGCAATTATGACCTTGACCTCAAGGTCAGGGCAGATCAGGTCAGGTCAGTAACCTTAAAAGAATAGCGGATCTTGACTTTTGGTGAAATTTTTCTAAGTCTTTTTTTCATAATGCCCCGTTTCGTATCCACTGACCGCGATTAGTTTCTGTCACTAACTTTTGTAGCACAACATACACAGTTAATTTTACATTGTTCTGGAGCCAAAACACAGTAACTTCAGACGAGTAATAGTTACTATTGACATTGTTATTATTTTTTTAAGATTTTTTTCTGTCATTTGAGTTAAATTTTAGTAGCGCTTCCACTATTTCATTCATAAACGCAAGATTGTATGGAACAAGGAAGAGCGATCGGTCGGCTAGACTGTAAGCGTGGGGTTGGGGTGTAAGGGGTCGGGGGCGTGGCTTACGGATCATGATGTCTGATCGGTGAATAGATTTTTCAATGGGTAACATATCGACAAACGGCATTACATGCGAACGGTCGCATGTAATGCCGTTTGTCGATATGTTTTACACACACATGCATTGATCGCAATGAAGCGTTACTTCTGGGTGTTTTTCTATCTATAATATGTATGTATTTACAAAAAAAAAATGTATATAAGTAGTTTATCAGCCATCTCGTTACCATAACACAAGCATTAGGTTGCTTAGCTTGGGGCTAGATGGCGTTGTGTGATATGTCCAAACATATTTATTTATTTATTTATTTATTATTTATTTACTTCGGGTTCTCATTACTTCACAAAAAAAAACAATAAATTAAATTTTTCGTGATTTTTTTTATTGTTACTTTTTGAAAATAATAGTCCCAATCGATTCGGTTTCGATGATCGAGTTCATGGCTTTCGGTTCCCGGACGACCTAAAATAATCGTGCATAAATAAATATTGATATTTAGGACATTCGATACTCTGTACTTCGATGTAAAGGTCATTAGACACTCTGTACATCGATATTTAAGCCTGTCGATGTCACGTTTGTCGATAATTAGATTTTAGATATATTGGACGTAGTTTAGCTAACCTTTCGACAGTATAAACTTACGTTATTTTAATTTTCGGTTTTATGGTCGTTCGATATTTGAATTTTCGATGAACATGACATGTTTACGGCAAATATTTTAATTTTCGAAATTCAAATAGGTACCCCTACCCAACTTTAATGTTATCTAATTTATTTTATATATAAAGTAAAAAATACGTGTCTAATATTTTTTTATTGTCTGACTGACGGACTAAATAGAATTTCGTTTTTGTTACCCAGGCGTCAACCCTATTATATAATATTCAAGTTCTTTTATAATGCATAAGAGAATATTCAAGTTCTTTTTCTTGCTATTGTTATAATGTAACCATTATTCTGAGTAATGGTTCAAACGATATTTTTTTATAGAAATGTAAGAAATGTGTTGATTTAATACTTTAATACGTTTCCATGGAGTTTTTTGTCCTTCTTCTCTATGAAGACCTAGGTTTGCGAACGGAAAACTAGCTTTCTGCTTAATTACTGCCAAGCCTAATTTAGATAAATGTCTAGCTTTGTCTTTCTGTGCTGTACTTTCCCTACAAACCATATTTATAAGAATTTTCATACACAGTAACCATTCTGACATATATTCAAGCGTGTCATTTGGGTAATATCTATATAATAATGTATATTTATAGTCTTTACTGTCTCTTCTAATACGTGCATTACAGTGCAAGCTGCCATAAATAGCGATTTTTCACACAAAAATTAAAAGTCAGTAAAGCAATAATTTTGATGTACAGAATGCCTATAAACGGCTATGTAATGGGTCTCTTTACCTCCTGTATTATGTAATTGACAAAATGAATTACTTACCGTCTGTAAAACCAGTGAGGTAGAGATATTTAGAAGCATGGAATGTGTCACCGGTGGGCAGGCAAATAGGTGTCAACGGATCTGGAATTATCATTAATATAGTCAACACATTTGTTTTTAAATCTGATGACGAGATATACCCTGTTTTATTCGCTAACTTCTTAATAAACAGCAACATTAACTTACAGCCAGCGAAACTGATTATGTACACACTAAATGAACTATCAACTTTACTTACTTTATGTGTACATTCAAATCTGGGATAGAACCTTCATATTATGTAGATACTATAGATAGTATACTATATATAGTAGTACCAGTGATGTCCAAGGTAAATTTACCTTGGACATCACTGGGCACCGGTAAAGGAAAACATCGTGAGGAAGCCTGGTCTTACAGTTAATATAGGTTTGAAGTCACCAACCGTCTTGAGCAAGCGTGGTGATCTATACTCATGTCTTCTCTGTATGAGAAGAGGCCTTTGCTCTGCAGTGGGACAGCAAGAGGCTGGTATTGTTATTATTATCCTCTACCTACAGCAGTCCACGGCTGGATTTAGACTGGTCCAACTTACACTGATGGCTCATGAATAAAGACTATATCATAAATAATAGAATAGAATAGGAAACAAACAACGACTCACAGTAGTTAACGTCATGGTTCAGCTCGACGACGGCGATGCTATTGAGGGTGGAGTACTCGTACTCAGGGTGAGTGACGTAGGAGGCTGGCTTGACGTACCACGGAGTGTTTTGAGCCACTAGGAACATAGCCCGACTGTTCGTTCTACACAAAGAAAGTTAGAAACAAAGAAAACTGGTTTAATTGTTGCAAAACACAGTAGACGAGGAACCATGGTAAACAGTTGACCGTGCGCGATATGTTACAGATACTTTATTTCGACTGGAAAGTTTAGTTTTTGCGGCTTTCAATTTCAAGTAGTCAATCAAGCAATGTTTCGCCTGCCCCTCCCTCTGACTCCCCTCACCCCTCCTCCCCTCCCTCTAACCCCTATTTTCCCCTTCCCTTCCCATCCCTCTCACCTTCCCCTATCATCCCCCGCCCCTTCCCCTCCGCTCCCCATCCCACTCTCCCTCTCAAACCCCGCACCACATCCTTTTCCCGCTATCCTCCCCCTCTCACACCCCCTTCACCGCTTTCCCCTCCCCCTCTGCGCTCGCCAACTCCTTTCCTCCCTCTCACCCCCTCTCCATACCCTCCCCACTCGCTACACCCCCTCACTACATCCTTCTATCCCTCTCCACCTCTCCTCGCTCTCCAATCAATCAGTCAAAAGTCTCAAGTCAATCTCTCTTCAATGAATCAGTGCTATACAAAACTTTTAAACAAAAAAATACAACCGACTTCCAAAAACAACACTACAAAGTGAAAAATAACTTTACTTTTTTTGCAGGTAGTGGTATTAGAATTTGTGTGGGGTAGGTACCACAACTAAAAAGTAAAAAATAAAAACTTTTTTACAAAAAAAATACAACCGACTTACAAAAACAACACTACAAAGTGAAAAATAACTGAATGAGGCTGAATTTTGAAAAATCCTTTCTAAATGTACCTCTAGACCTCATAAGGAATCTACGTGCCAAATTTGGAATCTCTAGACCCAGCGGTTTGGGCTGTGCGTTGATACGAGTATGTCAGTCAGTCAGTCAGGACTTCTCTTTTTTATTTTTATAGATATATTAAATTGTCATACTCACTTGAAGATGCTTTGTGGTATCCTGACTATGTCATTTGCATGAGCGAGCGCGTATTTGATTTTGATGAGAACTATCCCAGACGTGGCTATACGAAGGTTGTCCCCTTCATCTGTGAATTGTGTGTGTGTGTGTATTGGAAATGTAGAATTTATTAAATAAATATACTTTTCTGCTGCTTCTTCCTTCTTGTTATCTTGTAAATATCAATCAATCTGCCTAGCCTTTTCCCAGCTATGTTGGGGTGAATACCAGTACGATACCCCTTGGTAAGACTGGTTGTCAGACTTTCGGGCTTCTGAAGACCCGTAACGGCTTTCAAAGGTCCACGAATGACAGCCGGGACCAACGGCTTAACGTGCTTTCCGAGGCACGGAGGAGTCTCGATATATAAAGATGGTCACCCATCTACGGACCGACCCAGGCAAGCGTAGCTTAACCTGATGGATCGACCCGTGCGGCTGTTATTACTTAGCCACGAGCTCCTCGTATCTTGTAAACATGTATGTATATATTAATGTCAAACGGCCACTTAATCGATTAAACTGATTATGCTTATGCACCAGTAATCACTTGGTAGGTCAAAAAACAATTTTTACAAAAAAAAAAAAAAAAACAACCGACTCCAAACAAAAATACTACATAGTCAAAAATAACTTTAATTTCAGAAGCCGGTGTCTTTGGATCTGTATTTTAGTTTTTTGCCACCGACTTTCGAAATTAAAGTTATTTTTCACATTGTAGTATTTTTTTTGGAAGTCGGTTGTTTTTGTAATTTTTTTTTATTTTTCACTTTTTAGTGGGTCAGTTTGTAATTTATCTAAGTTACAATAGCCTAATGTCAACTGCTCATCACCTTTTACCAAAATAGTACTTTTCCCGATACAGGGACGTTAATTGTCGAGGAGTTCTCCTAGTAAGGATGGTGAAGTCACCATCAGCTCCTCTTCACCATATTATGAATTGTGACGAGCATAAATTGCTTAGCAACCATATTAAAGTAATCGAATCGCAACCCGAGAAATACGTATTATTGAGTAGTTCCGATGGCCATCTGTGGTCTTCCTCATCAGTTCCACTTCACCAAATGGTGCTGTGCTTCCCGAGAGCAAATACACGAGATTCTATAAAAAATACCCAAATCGCTATAAGTGTGCCTATAAAATTTGAGGGTTTCCCTCGATTTCCAAGGGATCCCATCATCAAATTCTGACTGACTAACAATGGGACCACCTCGAGAGCACACCCTTTCAAACAAAAAAATAATTTTCAAAATTGGTCCACAATTGACGGAGAAATCGACATAAAAAAAAAAATATACGCGACGAATTGAGAACCTCCTCCTTTTTGTTTTTTGAAAAGTCGGTTAAACGCGGTACTAACGTATATGCACGTTGAGTACTCCAAGCCAGGCGTTGTCGCCGCTCTGTCCGAGGTTCCCATCCCGCACCTGCGCAGTGATCACCCGGTTGCAGCGCTCCGCTGACGAACGCCCTAAAAAAAGTAAAACACCGGCCAAGAGCGAATCGTGCTCACACAATTAAGGTTCTGCACCAAACTACACTGAGTAGCCTGTAGAACTGTCACTGGTCTGGCACTGGTCGTACACCCCTACCAACTTATCTGTGAAATGGCGAAAATTGGAACTACGGCCGTCATGTTGAAATTTCATTCGATTGTGCCGACGCATGTCATTCGATTGTGTCGACACATCGACGGTGCCGCCTCTTTCAGTTCACATGAAATGTTGGGGGTCCTATGGTCTTTTAAATTAGACAACCAACTTGATTACTGTACTTTAATCAATGCATAAAGGAATATATTTTATAATGCGCTTTCAAGTAAAGTGCTTACTTAGCTTAAAATTATACTTATGTTCTAAAGGAGCGTACTTACTACGTTGTACACTATAAGAAAGCATACATACACTTCACACAGATAAGTTGGTAGGACTGTAAAGACTATTTTAATATTTATTTATCTAAATGACAAAGGTAGTGACAAAGAAAAAAATGTGTTTATATGATTAGTGTGTAAGTAGTAGTTATATTGAATATAATTAGGGTGTTAGAATAAAAAGCCAGCCAAGTGTGTGTCGGACTTCGCACATTTAGGGTTCCGTACCAAATCTGATTTATCAATATATTGGTAGTTGTTTATTAGTACCTAAAATATACGGGATGACAAACATTATCACCAAATTTCAAGTTCATAGGTCAATGGGAAGTTAAAAAATTCTTCGGAAAAAAAATTTGTAAAAAAAAAACTGATTTTGGTGGCTTCTCATTCCTTTGTTTTCCAATATTTTTAAAATCAAAAAACACAGTATTTATCTACTCAACGAGTTCTAAACAACAATATGCCATTCAATGGGGTAGGTCTTAAAAATTTTTTTCGCGCCCTCCTTTACCTGTATGGGAGCCCCCTTAAAAATATTTTTTGACAATTTGTATGCCTTTAGGTCAACAAGATACTGTGAAAATTTGAAGATTGTAGCTCCAATGGTTTGGCTGTAAAACCTGTGTGACAGATGACGGACAGACGGACACGTGAGTGACAGTAATAGGGCTCCGTTTGGACTACTTTGGACCCTTCGGGTACGGAACCCTAAAAATGATCTGCAAATAAAACAGTGTCACAGAATAAATCTATAAAAAAAAAAATAATCCAAAAAGGATTTTTCCTACGCCATAGATCTCGAGAAAAACCTATATTGATTTATTTTATTTATTTTTATTTATCATTTATTTGCAGACATTTGAGTCCATAGAATTACTCACAAAATAAAATAATAACGTCATAATAGAAACAAAAACACAAATAACAGACCGACAAAAAAGTGATCATTATAACCATAAAAACGGTAACAAACGTTCGAGTAAAGCCGTGTACGCACGAACAAACAAAAACATGGTGAACACGAACATCGAACAGTTTAAATGTTCAAAAAGGTACTGAGTTCTTCCTAGGGTAATGTGTGATCGATACTCGTGTTCACCATGTTTTGTTCGTTCATGCGTACACGGCTTAATATGTACAATTGTACCTAAACACCCAAAGTTGCACCTTATTTACACCCAAAGTTGCGTTAAATTTGCAAGAAAAACGAATCTATGTTGGCTCATAACTTTTTAACGGCTTTTTATTTTACTATTCTGTTTCCGCACAGACAACATTAATAACAAGACAAAAGGATATCATGTTTAACTTTGGATGCGTAATGTCAAACAGTGGAGTTATACCCTCCCGAAATTTGTATGGAAAAAATATCGACTAGTTTCATTGAGTTTTGAGTTTTGAGAGACTTGTATAAAACGCACACTATGCAGGCAGGCATATTATAAGTTTGGGGATTACATAACCGATAAAAATGCTTGGCTCAATGCTGGTCCTGCTCCACAACCACAACTAATTAATTAACATTTGAAGATACTGTTGGAGATGCTGAAGATTGTAAGACTATCATTGCATTGTATAGACTCAATCTCCTTTGTATTATATAATTGCATAGCACATGTGTGAGTACTATGTACATACTCTAAAGCTACCATTTACTGGGTACGTCTTTGTTTGACTTGAATGTGCCCTGGCGACTGAGAGTATGTGACGCTCACACTAATGTCTCGCTGATGGTGGCGCGTGTTGGATCATTTAGCCAATCCATGCGTCAGGTTCGTGAATAAGCGCTGTCAGTGAAGGCTGGGCATACCTTAGCGGTCAGGGCTTATTTTAATTTAATTTAAATATTTGAATTGTTTTTTTTTAAGGACGCTTTTAACGTTCTGCATCGTTCTCACATATGAAATTTCAACATGAATGATGTAACCATTATTTTGTAACCATATCTTGATTTAAAAGAGTGTCCGTGGAGTTTCTTGCCCGTTCTTCTCCATAGGTACCTACTATGCTTTGGAATGGGCGCCTAGCTTCATCTTTCTGACTGACCGACCCCTTGACAATTCAAAAGTGCCTGTAATTGGTTTAATTGAAATAAATGCTTTGAGTTTGAGTGAGTTTGAGTTTGAGTTCCGGATGATTTTTGTTCTCGTGGGATATTTTCCGACATCCACGCGGGTGAAGCCGCGGGCAATAGCTAGTAATAAATAAATAAATAAATAAAATAATTTGTTCTTTAAAGAACGCAGGATGTCTGTTTCATAGATCATATTCGAAATTAGTATAATAAAATAACACTAACAGTCGGGCCGGTCCTCAAAGTCAAAGTCGCTCCGTGCACTATGGAGCATAGTGTTTATGGATAACTAGCTTTTTCCCGCGGCTTCGCCCGCGTGGATGTCGGGAAGTATCCCACGGTAATAAAAATCCGTCCTAATTCCTTGTCTACATTATAGAGGCAACCTCTGTGCAAAATTCCAGCTTTATAGGCCCAAAGGTTTGGGCTGGGCGTTGATGAGTCAGTCAGTCAGTCAGGACTTTTCTTTTTATATATTGAGATAGCTTCTGCCTGCGACTTCGTCCGCGGGAAATTTCTTGTTCCCCGACCCACCCCCTCGCATCGCATTGCCTGCCCACGCTATTACTTCGTTTTCGCTTAGCATTCTTTTTGATTTTTTTTGTTTTTACTCGGCATCTAAGAGTCCCAGAGTGATGCTGGGTGCCTTGTTTGTCAAATAATTATTAATGTCCAACTGGTAGTTCCAGAGATTAACGCGTTCAAACAAACGAAAAAAAGTGTGTGTGTCAGTTCCGACGCACGACTGGAGTTTACTCCTGTTTTTTGTGCCGTTCCGAGTTTCCGTCTTTCTTTTTTTAACTGACGAAAAAAAGGTGGGTCTCAATTCGACACGTATGTTTTTTTTATGTATGACCACGCATAACTTTTTACAGTGTCGTCCGATTTGAAAATTTTTTGTTTTATTCGAGAGGTTACACCTCAAAGTTGGTACCATATAAAATTGATTAACTTTGTTCCGGTAGTTTTTGAGTTAACTTCAATAATACATATTTTTTCCCCACTTTTATATGGATTGTGTGGGGTAGGTACCACAACTAAAAGGTGAAAAATAAAAACTTTTTTACAAAAAAATACAACCGACTTCCAAAAGCAACACTATAAAGTGAAAAATAACTTTAATTTCGGATGTCGGTGGCAAAAAACGAAAATACATTTAACTAGACACCGGCTTCCGAATTTAAAGTTATTTTTCAATTTAAACTGTTGTTTTTGGAAGTCGTTTGTATTTTTTTGTAAAAAAAAATTTTTCGTTCATTTCTGTCGGGCTGGGTTTTTTCAATGAATCAGTGCTATACAAAAAGTAATTTTAAGGTGTAAAGGCACTCGTCCCCCTATCCCTCTAACCCCCCTCACCACACCCTCCCCTTCCCCTTTTCCCTCCCCTTCTCCTTTTCCCTCTTCAGCACCCCTCTCCTTCCCTCCTTCCCCTCAACCCTTCGCTCTGGGGAAAACTATTCATGACAAACTTTATGACTTGCTCAGGCAAGTACTTGTGCCAAGTTTCAAGTTAATTAACCAAATGAATAAGATTTTTCACATAAACTATGTTCCCTGTTTTCACCCCCACATGGTCGAAATTTTAAAAATCGTTTGGAATATTTCCGTAACCTGACTGAGAGATTATTTACACGAATTTTCGAGTTAATCAAGCCCCGCAGTAAAACCTGTGCTGTAAAATTGACTATGCCTTTTCACCCCCTTAGAACCCCAAGGGGGTGAAAAGGCTTAGTCAATTTTACAGTATCGAAAAACCCTGATACACGGTAGTCTTCATTTTTGGTCCCAAGTATAAATATTGAGTTTCAAGTTAATCGGACTGCGCGTTAAAATTTCTCCATACAAACTTCGACACCCCCCATTCCTTCCTTAACGGATAGTTTAGGAAAATTATAAATGAACTTTATAAACTCAAACTCAAAGCATTTATTTCAAATAAACCAATTACAGGCACTTTTGAATTGTCAATGGGTCGGTCAGTCAGAAAGATGAAGCTAGTTGCCCATTCCAAAGCGTAGTAGATCCCTATGGAGAAGAACGGGCAAGAAACTCCACGGACACTCTTTTAAATCATAATATTTTTACAAAATATTGGTTACATCGTTCAAGTTGAAAATATACATGTGAGAACAATGTAGAAAGACGTGCACGTTAAAAAGCGTCCGTAATAAAAAGATAATAACTAAAACAACTAAATTAAATATTAAAATTAAAAATAAGCCATGGCAGCTAAGAGACGACCAGTCCCAACTGACGGCGCCCGTTCACGAACATGACGCATGGATCAGCAAATTTACTTATATAAATATTCATGCCAAGTTTCAAGTCTATTCATTCAAGTAATAAGATTTTTCATACAAACTTTGGACCCCCGTTTCACCCCCATGGGGGATGAATTTTATGAAATCCGTTCTTAGTGCACCCCTAGACTTCATAAGGAGCCTGTATGCCAAATTTGAAATCTCTAGACCCAGTGGTTTGGGCTGTGCGTTGATATGTCAGTCAGTCAGTTTCTTCTTTTGTCTATTTAAGATTCAAAATTGTTAGTGGACTGGCCATGTTTGTCGAATGACCGATGGCGGTGGAGCAGACGAGTCCTGGAGTAGAGACCGCGTATAGGCAAGATCTCTCCCTCACACTCATACAAACACTCATACATAGGTACAGAAATAGGCCATATCATAGATGCTTTAGCTAGTTAGTTTAGTATATTATCTGTAATTTGATTAGGTACTGTGCTCGTCTTACAACTATTGCTTTATATTCAAATCTTAGGCGAGGACGCTGGCACCCTAAACACAAGTTAAATCTTACTTTGGGTGCCAGAGTTCATCGAAAACACTCTTTTCCATTGTTGTAACGTTGCATAGTTTTAAGATAAGTGTTAGTGTACAACTGAAGTTAATATTTTTTTTTTTATTGTGGGACGCCCCCCAGCTAGATTGACTGACGACCTTAAGAAGGTGGCTGGGACAGACTGGATGCGGAAGGTGGAGGACAAGGTGTTGTGACGCAGCCTAGGAGAGGCGTAAGTCCAGCAGTGGACTGCGATAGGCTGAGTTGTTTGATTGATAATAAAATATATTTATAATTAAGTGTTATGTACAGTGTGCTGCATCAATTGGGTACCCCAGGTGTATTAAAATTTTAATACACCTGGGCACCCCACCCAATTGATGCAGCTTACTGTACCTCAGATGTTTGTTGGTTCTAGGGCCATTTCCGACGATGTTCTTTCATCCAAATTAGTTCAGCTGTTTTAACGTGAAAGGTTAGGATGACATTCCGATATTTTTTTTTTAAACCTGTGTAATAAAGGAATGTAATTATTATAGAATAAATAACTCACCAATAAGAAGAGTCAATATAATGAACAGAAGCGTTTCTCCTTCCATTATGGCAGGAATTATCCCCAGTATCACTTTCAGACACAAAACTAAGCCTGTTCACAGGTTTGTACCGACCGACCACAGTATGTCACGCATTTTTATTAAATGACTAACTTTGTTTACTGCCATTATTTATAAGATAGTTGTGAGTGAGATAGTTGACGCGCAAAAACAAGGAGTAGTTAACAAATGGAGGATTCATTCGTGGAGTTTAAACGATGGACTGGAAGCACAAACGATGCTTTTTAGGGTTCCGTACGTCCGAATGAAAAATTAATCACTTATTGGATCACTCGTGTGTCTACCTGTCCGTCTGTCACAGACAATTTGCCCCGAATCTAATGGACCGATTAAGTTGTTTGCTACACATCATTTGTAAATTATTTTATATTTTTATTATTTGGTGTTATAGCGGTAATAGAAATATATATACAATAAAAATAGAAAAAGAGAAGCTCGTGGCTAAGTAATAACAGCCGCACGGGTTGATCCATCAGGTTAAGCTACGCTTGCCGGGGTTGGTCCGTGGATGGGTGACCATCTTTACATACCGAGACTCCTCCGTGCCTCGGAAAGCACGTTAAGCCGTTGATCCCGGCTGTCATTCGTGGATCTTTGACAGTCGTTACGGGTCGTCAGAAGCCCGAAAGTCTGACATTAAGTCTTACCAAGGGGTATCGTATTACTCAGTTAATGGGTTGTGGAGGTCAGATAGGCAGTCACTCCATGTAAAATAATGGTATTCAGCTGCATCCGGTTAGACTGGAAGCCGACCCCAACATAGTTGGGAAAAGGCTAGGCAGGTTGATTGAGCGGCAATAGAAATATATACAATCTGTGAAAAGGAGGGTGGCGAAAGTGCATGTAATTTGGGACTCGGTGAAAGATGTAGCATACATAATGAAACTTATAAATATTTTAAGAACGTTAAAAAATTAACAAAAAAGCAAATGGAAAGTAAGTACATATATTTTCTTTATAAACTTCTTATATAATTGTTATTAAAATCAATATAAACTTGCGAGTGTATGGCGCTTCGGTAATTTTGAGTCCACCGCTGCCATCCTCCTTTCAAGTGACTACGATTCATGGGATAGCCCGCTGACAGACGAATGAACGGACGGAGGGGCGGACAGCGGAAGCTTAGTAATAGGGTTCCGTTTGGCTCCCATCGGGTACGGAACCCTAAAAAGTAATAGTTTTGCAAATCTGGAGTTCTGGACAAAGGTCTGTCTATAGTAACGTAAAACGGAACGCAACGTTTAGTGACATCATCGCCCCACTCAGTGAATCAGGCGAGTTCTGGAAGTGACCGGCCTCTATAAGACAGCGCACCAAGTGATGGGGGACACCGCCCCGACCCTTGCTCGAGCCAGCCCGCGCCGCTGAGCCTGTAGCTTTATATTCGTCCCAAAATAATATTAATACCTGTTGTCCTCCCACAGCGACGCCCTAAGCCGAGGTCCGTACGACACAGGGGTGCCGTTAGCGAGTGGTGGCTTAGTTAATAAGTTTTATGCCCTGGCTGGAGGCCTTAATTTATTGAGGCACCCTCAGAAAAGTCCGGTTAATCAACGTCCCACCCTACCCCCTAGGTTGACCTCCGAGATGCTATATTATAAAGAATAAATAAAAATAACAATGGCGACAATCCGAGTTTAGTGAGCGGGCGTCCACAGCTCTGACACAAGACAAGGGTTACGTCTGAATCACATTAACTATTAAGAACTTTTTATTTCTAATTCAGTATTACTTTTAAGCATTTTGTTGTTAAATTAAATTCATTTTGCGTTAAACATTGATTTTCTTTTATAAAGGGTGTAAGGGAGAGCCCTCCTCAGACTGATGGTGTGAATTCAGTAGGTATATAATACTAAGATGACAGGTACATGAAATTTTTTCCGGAACATTATCGGTATCCAATATACTGATTTGTTTTAGTACCTCACACGCAATGAATCGTGACCGTAGCAAAACGCACGTAGCAAACGGCATGGCGGCAGCGCAGCGCGTCATACTTATTTCAACATCCATTGCTGATTTTTTTTTTATTTTAGCTGTTTTATTTACATAAATGGAGTGCTGCGTGCAGGGAATGTAATTACAAATTGAAACAAATAAGTAACTGAAAAAAAAAAACGATAAAAAATAAAAATTGTCCTGAGAATTTTTTCGGTGGAATATGATTCAAAATAGGGAGCTGAATCCACCCTGTTAGTTTGCGGAGGGCTGTTCCTTACAGCCTGTATAATAGCGAATAAAAACCGTTAAGACACGTGGACCTTATAAAATGCAGGTCTCCTTTAACAATACTTCAACCTGGCCACCCTCGCGCCGAAATATGAAATCTAAAGTATGTTTTTTAGGGTTCTGTACCTCAAAGGAAAAAACGGAACCCTTATAGGATCACTTCGTTGTCCGTATGTCTGTCTGTTTGTCAGTCTGTCAAGACCCTTTTACTCGGGAACGCGTGGAGGTATCAAGTTGAAATTAATATCAAATATGTAAGTCTATGGTCTCCTGGAGTCCTAAGAAACTCAAGCTTCTAAGTCAACGCAATAAAAACATCCAGCCATTTATGCGACATATTTTGGTACTCGCAAGTAAATCAAAACCTATAGGGTACTTCTCGTTGTCCTAGAATAATGAAATTTGGCAAGAAGCAAGGTCTCCAAGCACAAATAAAGGAAAAAGTCCGAAAATTGTTAATTTGTAATTCTATTATATAAAACAAAATTTCAACTCTGTCAGTCTGTCATGACCCTTTTTCTCAGGGACGCGTGGAGATATCAAGTTAAAATTAATATCGAATATAATAGTCCCTTAGAGTTCTAAAAAAAAGTGGCCAAGTGCGAGTCGGACTCGCCCATGAAGGGTTCCGTAGCAGCAAGTAACATAATATAAAAGTTCTTGTAGATCGTTGTAACTTTGATCGATGTTTTAATAATTGAGTTGATTGAATGAAAGGTAAATTGCGGTTTACAATTTATGACGTACTAGCTTTTTCCCGCGCCTTCGCCCGCGTGGATATCGGGAAATATCTATTGTCTACTTGTTAAAATGTCAGCTTTCTAGGTCCAAGGGTTAGGGCTAGGCGTTGATGAGTCAGTCAATCAGTCAGTCAGTCAGGACTTCTCTTTTTATTTATATAGATAGATAGTTTCTGCTAAAATTCTGAAATTCCTTGCTGCTGATGCATTGCTTGCCCACGCTGTTAATTTGTTTTTGCTTAGCGTTCTTTCTGACTTTTTTTCTATTTGCTCCTAGAGTGATGTTAAATATTCCTACAGCCTTCCTTAAGAATTGGGCTATCAAATGCAAAAATAATTATTAAAGTCCGCCTGGTAGTTCCAGAGATTAGCGCGTTCAAACAAACAAAAAAAGTGTGTGTGTCAGCTCCGACGTGGACTGGAGTTTACTCCGGTTTTTTGTGCCGACTTTCTATTTTTCGGTCATTTCTATCGGGCAGGCAGGGTTTCTTCAATGCATCAATGCTATGCAAAAAGCAACTTTAAGGTATAAAGGCACTCGTCGTCCCTCCCCGTCTCCCTCTTAAAACCCCTCTAGACCCTCTTCCTCTCCCTCTAATCCTCCTCTCACCCCCCTTCGCTTCCCTCTCACCCTCCTCTATCACCCCCCTCACCGCTCCCTCTCCCACCCTATCCTCTCTTCTTCTCATCCCCTCACCACATCCTCTTCCCGCTAACCTCCGCCTCCCCCTTTTACCCCCACTCACACCCCTTCACCGCCTTCTCCTTCCCCTCTACCCTCACCAACTGCTCACCCCCCTTTCCATACCCTCCCCACTCACTACACCCTCCCCCTAACTACAACCTCCTATCCCTCTCCACCTCTTCCCGCTCTCCAATCAATCAGTCGAAGTCTCAAAGCAATCTCTCTTCAATGAATCAGTGCTATAAAAAAAACATTTTTAAGGTGTAAAGGCACTCGTCACTCACCCCCTCTCACCCTTCCCCTCTCCCTCTAACCCCCCTCTCACCCTTCCTCCTCTCCCTTTAACCCCTCTCTCCCATCTCTCCTACCCACCTCTCACCACCCCCTCTTACCCCTTTCAACCCCCCTCACCAGCCCCTCTCACCCCTTCACCCTCCACATCCCCATCCCCTTTCCCTCTTATCCCCTCATCACATCCTCTTCTCGCTAACCTCCCCCTTCACCGGTTTCCCCTCTCTCTCTACCCTCAAAAACTCTTCTCCTCTCCCTCTTCCCCCTCTCCACTTCCATTCCCCTCACACCCTCCTATCCCTCTCCTCCTCCCTTGATCATCCTTCTTCCTCCTCATCACACCTTCCCCTTCCAAACTCAAACTCAAACTCAAACTCAAAGCATTTATTTCAATTAAACCAATTACAGGCACTTTTGAATTGTCAAGGGGTCGGTCAGTCAGAAAGATGAAGCTAGGCGCCCATTCCAAAGCATAGTAGGTACCTATGGAGAAGAACGGGCAAGAAACTCCACGGACACTCTTTTAAATCAAGATATGGTTACAAATAATGGTTACATCATTCATGTTGAAATTTCATATGTGAGAACGATGCAGAACGTTAAAAGCGTCCTTAAAAAAAAACAATTCAAATATTTAAATTAAATTAAAATAAGCCCTGACCGCTAAGGTATGCCCAGCCTTCACTGACAGCGCTTATTCACGAACCTGACGCATGGATTGGCTAAATGATCCAACACGCGCCACCATCAGCGAGACATTAGTGTGAGCGTCACATACTCTAAGTCGCCAGGGCACATTCAAGTCAAACAAATGTAAATACATAAATTTTACTAAAAATAAAAATGTAATAGCCTACGATTATTCACTTTGTGATAAGACTTTAGTTAAAGAAACCGGTATCTGTGACTTGGGCGTTCATCTTGATTGCAAACTTCACTTAAATCTACATATAGATAAAATTACTGCTAAAGCATTTCAAATGTATAACTTTGTTATGAGAACTTCGATTGACTTTAAACGACCAGCCACATATCTGTATTTATTTAATTCTCTAGTTCGCCCACAGGTGGAATATGCTTGTATGATCTGGGATCCATATTATATTATATATGATACTGCAATTGAGAGAGTTCAGCGTAAGTTCCTCAGTACATTGCAGTACAAATGTCGCACCGTACGTTTATCTTACAAAAACGCTTTGTGTAAGTTTAAACTATTAACATTACGCTCTAGACGCTTGTTGCTCCAGGGAATGATGCTCCATGGACTTGTACATAATAGGTTTGATTGCTCTGAATTAATCAGTAAAATATGCTATATTGTACCTAGAACAGTGTTGAGACGTGAGGCGCGCTCTTATCCACTGTTTGCTACAACTCCCTGCCGCACAAATGCAGGGGAGAGAGCGCCGCTCCAGAGATTGGTTCAGGCTTACAATAATAACTTTAATGATATTGATGTTTTTGCCCTATCTAAATATACATTTAGAGAACAAATTACTAAGCGCCTTGTTCATAAATTTTAATTATTATGTACCTTTTATTTAGACATGTAATAGCTAATTAATTACTGCTTAATTTTCCCAACACTGTATCTTTTTTTTTTTTTTTTTTAAACTAGTAACATGTGGAAACGTAGTGGGTTGTACATTTATTTATAGCATACTGTGTATCTAGATATAATATACAATGTACGATTGTTTGTTTTCCCAAATAAAATAAAATAAAATAAAATAAAACAAAGACGTACCCAGTAAATGGTAGCTTTAGAGTATGTACATAGTACTCACACATGTGCTATGCAATTATATAATACAAAGGAGATTGAGTCTATACAATGCAATGATAGTCTTACAATCTTCAGCATCTCCAACAGTATCTTCAAATGTTAATTAATTAGTTGTGGTTGTGGAGCAGGACCAGCATTGAGCCAAGCATTTTTATCGGTTATGTAATCCCCAAACTTATAATATGCCTGCCTGCATAGTGTGTGTTTTATACAAGTTTTGAATTTAGTCTCATTGAGTTGAAGTATGTGTGTAGGTATTTTATTGTAACATTTTAAACAGTATCCCATGAACGACGTGTCTACTTTAGCTAGTCTGAAACCTGGTTGAGCTAATAGGTCCCTTTTTCTAGTACTATAATTATGCCTTTCACCTCTTTTACTAAAAAGATGCAAATTTTTCCTTACGTACATGATATTTTCGTAGATATATTGACAAGGTACCGTCATGATGTTAATTTCCTTAAACAGTTCCCTTAGAGAATCGCGCTTGCGGAGATTATATATGGCTCTAATGGCTCTTTTCTGCAGAATAAAAATTGATTCGATGTCTGCAGCCCGTCCCCAAAGTAAAATACCGTAAGACATGATACTATGAAAGTAACTAAAATAGACTAGCCGCGCAGTATCTACATCAGTAAATTGACGGATTTTTCTGACAGCATATGCTGCTGAACTTAGCCGTCCTGCAAGTGATGTTAAATGAGGACCCCATTGTAGCCTAGAGTCGAGCGTGATCCCCAAGAAAACGGTTTTATCGACGAATTCTAGTTTCTCTTGATTCAATACTATCTCACAATCACTACTTTTTACATTTGGTAAAGAAAATCTAATGCACTTAGTTTTTTTCCCATTTAATACTAAATTATTAGCAGTGAACCAATTTTGGACCTGCAGTAGGGCGTTATTAACTTCGTCAAAATTTGTATCACGTCTACCTACCTTAAAAATCAAGGAAGTATCGTCAGCAAATAACACCATTTGTGGTTGATTTTTTAACAAATGGAGTAAATCATTAATATACACTAAAAAGAGGAAAGGACCCAATATTGAGCCTTGTGGAACACCCATTTTTACATTTAAACCAAGTGAAGTGATACCATTTATTTGAACTTGCTGTTGTCTATCATTTAAATAAGATTTTACTAAACTGAGCGCAAGTTTTCCAAGTCCGTAATGCTCAAGTTTCAAGAGTAGGGTTTCGTGATCGACGCAATCAAATGCCTTGGAGAGGTCACAAAAAATTCCTATGGCGTCTTGGGCCTCTTCCCACGCGTTAAAAATGTGTTTTAATAAGGTTACACCGGCGTCGGTCGTACAACGTCCTTTGGTGAAACCAAACTGTTGATCGTGAAGTATTTTATTCGTGTTAAAATGATTGAGCATTTGATTAAGCATTACTTTTTCAAAAACCTTGCTGAAAACTGGCAACACGGATACGGGTCTATAATTATTTGTGTCCTTACTGTCCCCGGATTTAAAAAGTGGTATTACCTTACTGTATTTCATTAAATCCGTTCCTCCTTGCCATCCTCAATACCCCCTCTTCTTCCCCCTTTCCCTCCTCACCATCCCATCCCCTGCTTCCCTCACCCTCTACCCTTCCCTCTGGAGGATAAACTATGAATGACAAATTTGATTACTTGCTTAGACAAGTATTTGTGACAAGTTTCAAGTTAATTAACTAAATGAATAAGATATTTCATATAAACCATATTCCCTGTTATCACCCCCACAAGGGTGGAATTTAAAAAAAACCGCTTGGGATTTTTCCGTAACTTGGCTGAATGATTATTACTATCAATTTTCGAGTACACAGTATAAGTTGCCCTGTAAAATTGACTACCCCTCTTCACCCCCTTAGGGGTAGATTTTCAAAAAACCCTGATACACTTTATTCTTAATTTTTGATCTCAAGTATAAATACTGAATTTGGAGTTAATCGGACCACGCGTTAATATTACTCCATACAAACTTTGACACCCCCTATATCCCTTTTTAGGGGGTAGTTTAGGAAAAATAAAAATGAAAAATTTTATAAATTACTTAGATAAATATTCGTGCCAAGTTTCAAGCCTATTAATTCAAGGAATAAGATTTTTCATACAAACTTTGGACCCCCGTTTCACCCCCTTAGACGGTGAATTTTCAAAAATCCTTTCTTATTGCACCCTTAGACGTCATAAGGAACTTATGACATACACACGACGTACATATGTGCCAAATTTGTAATCTCTAGACCCAGCGATTTGGGCTGTGCGTTGATATGTCAGTCAGTCAGTCAGTTTCTTCGTTTATAATAATATTTAGATTAAAAAAAACTACTTACTTGATCTCGTTCAAACCAATTTTAGGTGAAAGTTTATATGGTAATGTACATCATATATTTTTTTAGTTTTATCATTCTCTTATTTTAGAAGTTATAGGGGGGGGGGGGGGGGGGACACATTTTACCCCTTTGGAAGTGTCTCTCGCGTAAACTGTTCAGTTTAGAAAAAAATTATATTAGAAACCTAAATATAATTTTTAAAGACCTATCCAAACATACCCCACACGTATGGGTTTGATGAAAAAAAAAATTCAATTTCAGCAGTGCTATTCTGTACAAATCTCACCGTGAAAACCTAGGTGAAGTGAGTTGTCATTCCACCTGATGTTAAGTATTAACACTATTGACAGCTCACTCCACGCTCACTTCGCCTAAGTTTTCACGGTGAGATTTGTACAGAATAGCATTGCTGTTCTAAGTATGGGGAACCCCCAAAATTTATTGTTTTTTTTTTCTATTTTTGTGTGAAAATCTCAATGCGGTTCACAGGAATACATCTACTCACCAAGTTTCAACAGTGTAGTTCTTATAGATTCGGAAAAAAAGTGTCTGTGACATACGGACGGACAGACAGACAGACATGACGAATGCATAAGGGTTCCGTTTTTTGCCATTTGGCTACGGAACCCTAAAAATCTTGCTTCTATGTCAACGCAATAAAAAATACGGCCATTTTGCGACACTTTTTGATACTCGCAACAGTCGCAAGTAAATCAAAACCTATAGGGTACTTGTCTTTGACCTAGAATAATGAAATTTGGCAAGAAGCAAGGTCTCCCAGCGCAGAGCTGCGCATCTTCACGGATGGATCCAAAACAGGTAGTGGCACGGGTGCTGGAATCTTCTCGGAGGACTTCAACATACACATAGCCACACCATTGGGGGTCCATAACACTGTGTTCCAGGCTGAGTGCATGGGCATTTCTCTGGCCGCTTCCGCCATCATGGCCAGGGATGTTAAGGACCATTCGATCCACATACTCTCAGATAGCATGGCTGTTCTGCAAGCGCTAAGTAGTCACACAGTGGACTCTGGGCTAATATACGAGTGCCACCAGCGTCTCAACCAGGT
Source organism: Cosmia pyralina (assembly GCA_946251885.1). Taxonomy (NCBI): domain Eukaryota; kingdom Metazoa; phylum Arthropoda; class Insecta; order Lepidoptera; family Noctuidae; genus Cosmia; species Cosmia pyralina. Next base: position 21,868,416 of record OX276365.1, read on the forward strand.
GGGTAGACTCAATAATATAACCATTCAATGGATCAAAGGACACAGCGGCTCGTTAGGCAACGACGTAGCCGACGAACTTGCCAGAAGTGGGTCGAGCATGGCATCAGTGGGACCAGAACCCATGGTGCCGCTCCACTTCGGGTTCTTTTTCTTCGTTCTTTTTAACTACGGAACCCTTCACTGTGCGTATTCCAACACGCCCTTGGCCGGTTTTTTTATCTTATTAACCAGCTTAGCCTAAAATTCGGCCCGGCTTCGCACGGGTTTTATGATTTGACAGAACATCAGAGGGGCAATTCCCGTATTTTTATAACAACGTTCGCAATCTCATCTCAGTCTCAATCTGTCAAAATTGTATAGAGTTTGCCTACATTTTTGACATTTGATTGTCGCTGGCTGACATTGCGACTTGTATTTGAACGTTTTTAATTACGAGAATTGGCCCTCAGATTTCCTTTAAAATCCATTTCGCAGTTTAAAAGAAAGTCCCTTAAACTTTATATTTTATAACTAGCTTCCCTCCCCGTTGCATCGCATCGCCTGCCCGAGCTATTACCACAGTATAAAACATATAGACTGTGCTATTACCACAGCACTTTGTTTTCGCTTAGTGTTCTTTCTCTGACTTTTTTTTCTTTTTGCTCGGCACCTAAGTTTCCCAGCGTGATATTAAATATCTATAGCCTTCCTTAAGAATTGGGCTATCAAATGCAAAAATATTTTTTGAAATGTGATTGATAGTTCCAGAGATTAGCGCGTTGAAACATACAACAAACAAACAAACTCTTCAGCTTTATTATTATTATTATAGATTTGATTACCATTAAAAAACTTATAGTAAGCGAACCTTAAAACTCACGTTCGAGGAGTTTTATTGTGGTGGGTAGTTGGTAGCTATTATTTTCTTTATATATTAAACTATTACGTTTTCTCATTTCAGTCTTGTAGCACGGCTACAGATCAAGCTATATGTTTTCAGTATAAGCTGATCTCGCACTGTATAGGATTTCCTGTAGTAAGAGGTCAGTGTAAACTGGAAATGTATAGCTTGATGTAGACATCGAATAGAGCCGTGTGTACCTATTTTGTGCGTGTGTACACGAATTTTTTTTAGATCTTGTTAAGAGGAAAAATTCCGTAATACATGATTGTTGCGTAACTTTAACTGTTTACGCAACGGAAGCTCTCAAAAGGAATAAATTTTCCCCGTTTTTGTAACATTCTTCATTGATGCTCCGCTTCTATTGGTTGAAGCGTGATGTAATGTAGCCTATAGTCTCCCTCGATAAACGAGCTATCTAACGCTAAAATAATGTTTCAATGCGGACTAGTAGTTCCTTAGATTAGCGCGTTTTTTTATTTTTTATTTATTTATTAGGTACACCAACAGCAGTACATACAGATAAAATAATACAAAGCAATGATATAATAAAGTTACTGCCTATACAGCCTATTACAGGTATACACGGCATTCACAACAAAACAACAACGTAATTAACTTAAATTAAAAACTTATGAACACATAAAATATAATACAATTCTAAATTCAAAATAGTAGTTCAAAATAGTATTTACATTTAAAAAAAAAGAAAAATATAAATGTTGCTACGGAAGGTGAAAAGGTATGAGTGTGGATAAAAAAGAAACTAAGATTTAATAACAACATGAATTACAAAAAATAATAATAATTTATTAGTTAGTTTATGCGCTCCCGTAACTGATCTTCTAAATTGATTGAGTGTTACACCGTGTAAGTCGGTTTCTGACGATTTACTAAAGCTGTTGTAATTTCTGCACATTCGGACCAAGGGAGCGTTGAGACCAAGATTGGATTTGCAGAAAGGGATATGAAGCAACCTGGTGATGGGCTGTCTGGGAGGTTTTGAAGGGACTGAATATTGGATACGCTCAACAAGATCGCTACATTTTACAAATCCGTTTGTAACTTTGTAGAGGAAAATTAGATCACGCGAACGGCGACGGTCTCGCAGTGTCTTTATATTGAAAAAGTGTAAGCGCTGTTCATACGGAGAGCGATGGCTAATTTTCCTGGATATAAAGGCTATGTGTTTTGTGAATGCTCTTTGTATTCTCTCAACTCTTTGCGAATGAACTGCATAGAACGGATTCCAGGCAACACTGGCGTATTCCAACCGACTTCGTACCAGGGTATTAAACAAGACTATTCTGGACTTTGTTAGTTGGAAGCCCCGGGTGTTTCGTTTTACAAAACCTAGCATCCGTGCCGACTTCTTAACAATGTCGTTGATGTGTGGCTTAAAATTTAGTTCATCGTCGACCAGAACTTCAAGATCCCGTATTTCACATACCTTAGACAGCGTAGTATTGCAAAGGGTGTATGTAGGTTGTTGAAAAGGATGACTTTTTTTTAGAGAAGTGTATAAAGAAGCATTTTCGTGTGTTTAAGGTCATATTGTTAGCTAAGCACCAGTTTTCAATATTTGTTAAGTCGCTTTGAACGAGGGTAGTATCTGCAGGCCCCGTGATCTTCCTATAAATCTTTAAGTCATCAGCGAACAACAAAGCTTGACAATGCTTGATGATGACAATGCATGATGAGCGCGTTCAACCAAACAAACAAACTCTTCAGCTTTATAATATTAGCATAGATATGTATACCAGCACCACCGCTACCACTATCCTGTCACCACCACAATAACGTAGATAATAACAATACCAGCCTGTTACTATCCCCCTGCAGGGCATAGGCCTCTTCTCATACAGAGAAGAGAAGGCACGAGCGTTGATCACCACGCTTGCTCAAAACAAGTTGGCGATTTCAGACTTATATTAACTATAAATTCCAGGTTTCCTCACGATGTTTTTTCTTCACCGATGTCAGTAATGTTCAAGATAAACCCAGATAGTACTATCGCAGACATTTGCGGTGAACCACTTTTCGATCTTATTGCTGAGGTTAAAAGTGGCTCACCGCTAATATCCACGATGGTACATCGAATTGAAAAAGTCACATTAGTATTTGCCCGGATTTGAACCCACAACCTGGTGCATGAGAGGCGAGGCCTTAACCCCTGAGCCATCACGACATTACAATCACGTACACTCAGAATAATGGCCATTCCATTTGCTTCTTAATCTGTTTAAAAAAGTATGTTTGTTGTACTTATCAAATAGCATGTAGTAAACATCCCGCGGTCACTACGGGCTCCAGCAGCATGCCGTATTGTCATGCGAATAGGAATGGAATTTCGTACATCATGCATGAAACACATCAGAAAATAGTACTGCTACGGTGCGAGGGACCAAGCTCTCCACCTTCTCTGACTTCTTATCTGAACAACAGAATTCTGAGGGTAGGTATTGATGACATGAGATCTGTAGGTTCTGTGCAAATTAGAACGAAATCATTTATTTGGCAAATAAATGTTTTTTTTAGGGTTCCGTACCTCAAAAGGAAAAAACGGAACGCTTGTGTGTCTGTCTGTCTGTCTATCTGTCTGTCTGTCTGTCCGTCTGTCACAGCCAATTTGCTCCGAATGTAATGAACCGATAAAGTTGAAATTTGGTACACAAATGAATTTTGGTGACCCAAACACGGACGTGTAACGTAAATAAATAAATATTGAAATTGCTGAATTGATCGCTTCGGAGCGTAATGTCGTAATGTTCTGTAATGTGGTAGATGGACAGCTGCAACGGTATTTTTAACAGAATAAAAGAAAAGTTTGATCGTATTATATATTATTTAATTATGAATTAATTTAATAAATTGTATGTGTTTGTGATGAGTATTATGGGACTTGGTGCCTTATTAAATAAATAAATAAAAATAAAATTATTTGTCCCAAAACTTTATTAAATAATAATTATTTAAGTATACTTTGTAAACTTAATTAGAAAATCTGTAATATTTCTAAATATCAAAATACTATAAAATTGTAACAGAATAATGTGTTCACAGATTCTTTTCTAATTTGTACTGCCACATCTCAACAGATCACCCTATAATCTCCATTTATTATTATTTTTATTTATATATATTTATAAATTACAGCAAATTCCAGTAACACATTAAAAATGATTTAGTTACTAAATATTATAGTATTTATCTATCAAATTGACGATTTTAGATTTCATAATATTATAATTACTACTATCACTCAGTCTTCTCACAAAACCGCAAACATTCGAATATTATTATCGTCTTTCATTCAGCAGCAAACAAATCCTTTCCTAGGTTAGACAATCTAATTGATATCCCATTCACACTTTGAATGAAAGTTAGATTGGGCCGTTGAAGTTAATTGTTAATCAATTTTATTCAATGAAAATAATCCCTTCTTTCTTGCCTCATCCCGATTTTGTACCGGCAAAAATGCGAGAACACCTGCTGTACAAATGTTACCGTGAAAACTTTTGTATAGTGAGCTTGAAGTGAGTTGCCATCGCACCTGATGCAGGGATTGACATTATTGATAGCTCACTTCACGTAAGTTTTCAAGGTGAGATTTTTTACAGAATAGATTGGCTGTATTTTATGGCACCACTCGATATCATAAATCTTAAGGAACAAAACTCTCTAGTTATCGTTAAGCATAAAATCTAACAATAACCTCGTACATAATATTGAATAGGCCAAGGAGCGCCTTTATTATTGCAGATAGAAAATATGCACTATTTAGTAAGATTTCATGATCTTCCTTCAATATATCTGTGAAATCTAAAAAAACAAACGGTTTTCATTAAAACCTCGCTATTCAAGAAAATATCATCGTCGACAATATCTGGAGGCATTTATTTTATTTGATGAGCGTTTAAATTGTATCCTTTACTAATGAATAAAGAACGCTCTCCTCAGACAAGCACTGACCAACCAGCATGCCACCACCACAGCTCCTGGCGCCAGTGGCGCGCTGCACTCTCAGTCTCCTGCATTTCCTCCACATCAGCCATTAGACTCACCTCAACTTCTTTCAACTTATTATCCGCCCAATTGACCATTCCTTAATGAGATTTTGCCGTTGTTTGTACCCTTGATTTTGCTCTTTTGCGAGGGAGTAAAGTTATTGATATCGTTTCCGTTGTTGGTGTCGTTTCTGTTGTTGGTGTTGTTGTTATTGGCCATGTTCGATTGGGATCCAGAGGCCCCCTTTTCCCAAAAATTTCATAGTTTAATACAGCCCGCTCAGTGAATTCAAATTTAATATACAAATCATAATTCAATACTCTTCTAAAATAAATATCGTCGTCGTTAATATATGAAGGTTTCAAGAGCGCGAGTTTGGGTTCCCATTTTCCAGTTTGTTTTGGTTTCACTGTTCTTATTTGTCCAAAATATGATTTATATAACTCTTCGGGTATTTTGTATGTGTCATGTCTATTCATCTGTGTCCCTTCTTTATAGTTAATCTCTTCTTTGAATGAGATAATAGCTTCTCAACGGTCGTCACAATCTACCTGAAAAGGAATTATCATTATGTAGTTATATTTTTTCCTATTTATATAATTTTACATGTAAATAAAACATTTAATTTGAAACCTAACCTAACATGTCCGAGTCGGGCCTACCCCAAGTCCCGAGCTCGCTTCGGTCGCTCACCTACAATACCAATTTAGTATGTTTTTCTGTAAATACTACAGAAAAAAGATAGTTTTGTATATATAAATTCATATTGTATGTTATAATAGGTCTTTACCTATGAAATTGCCGTTTTGTATGAAAAAATTTAAACGAATTTTTTTCATGCATTTTTTATTTGTATTAATCGAAGTAATCACCCATGCAATCAATGCATCTTTGCCAACGCAGTGGCAGTTTATTGATGCCCTTCTTAAAGAAATCAGCTGGACGGGAGGCAACAAATTCTTCAAAGGCATTTTGTACTGCCTCTCGGGTATTGAATTCGGTTTCGGTCTCCTTTATGGGTGTGGTATAGACAATCAAACCGAACATGGCACCAACATCGTAATTATTATTATTTATTTATTATTCCCAACACAACTAACATTACAGGTTGCCCCAAATCGGTAGCGTGGTCTCAAACAATATTTTTCCATTAAGTAACACATGTAGAGTAATCTTTGTAAACTCATTCAGAGAACAGTAAAATAAATCTACCCTTTCCGCGATTTCGTTAACGGGAGGTTATCCGAATTTTCCTGTTTTAGAATCAATTTTAAATGGTCAAATTAATGTATTAAGGTTCTGAAAAAAATATATGGCATAGATACATCCTTGCTTGAGGGAAATTAACGGTTCAAAACACGATAAGTTGTAATTTCCTCGATGAAAAAAAAATCCAAAACATGGTCGATTTCAAAACCATTTTCCGTTTCATTTCCTAAATACAGCATAAAATTATATAAAAATTGCATGTTCCATGAGGTAATCGTATTTCAGAGGGAATTTAACGGTTGGATTTTTTAGTTTAATAGATTTTTTTTTAATAAACTCAAAATTAGTCATTCGGGCTAAATCGGCTCGCGCTCAGAGTCCTACGGGACGTCGTCGAGGCTGGACCTGTGTCAAATTTTAAAAAAAATTGGTTCCCCCCTCTGTTGTAAAAGAAATGGCAAATAAAAAGAACAAAAGGAAGAAGAAATCAGATACTAAATTGCGGAAGCTCAGACAAAACATAGTGTAATTATATTATTGTTTTAATTCATTATTATTGTTTTCGAAAATGAAAATATTTTTATGCGTTGTGATGACATTTTTTGACATCTGACATTAGTGATGCTTATGACTCAAATCAAATTTTTATCGATAAAATTGTAGTCAAGTGTGAGTCGTTATAAATAATTGCGAGTAGTAAGTAGGTAGTTACTTAGTAAGGTAAAGCACATTTTTAAATCATCCATTATTATTTGTATATAACAGTTCATCCAAATCCATTAAATTTTAATTATATTCAGTTTCCGTCAAACTTTCGTCGCTGCTATAAGGAACATCGACGCACAAATTGTAGCACATAAATTTCTTGTCGGTTATTTAAAAAAAAACTGCTGTTTCGTACAAAAGTGCAATACCTACTCGGTCAAAATATATGGAACAGCAGATTTTTTTTATGTTGCAGTATTCTGCAACATAAAAAAAATCTGCCAAATTATTATTTGGAAAAATCGAATCTTTGCTAAAATCATAGGATTAGAATACGAGCTAATACCAGGATTTTTGCAAACAGGAAACAGTATGTTTAGAAAGATTGGAAACTTGAATGCACATTGGCTAATCAAGTCAATTCATAACATCAATATTCTGGTTGGTCAGAACATGGCCTAAATGTAGCTGTTAGTCAGTCAGCGAATCGGTCAGAACAAGACGTTCATATCAGCCAATAAGCATACATACCCATCGTTCACAATTTATATTAACCTAAGCTAAGCTGATTTTTACCAAAAATCCTGCTTGTATTATTACGAAAATCTTTCTTAATTTCCAATAATTCAGTCTTTTGCAAAAATCCTCATCATTATGAACAACTCTTACGATAGGACTAACGACGGAATCGCGAAAAAAAACCATTTCAATAAATTTGTGTTCACTTGAGTCGACAAAATGATTGGGACAACTTCTTTTTTATTCGAGAGTTCAGGATTGATCCCATAGTAAAAAGTTCTTCATATTGATGAGTAGGTAAAATTACCCCTTAACCTATTAAGGGTAAACAAAAACGATGGTTCTATAATTATTATCATTGTGTAAACAAATATTATCTAATATTCTTATGTCACTTTCATAATCTGCCCTTATTCGTTGTACTCCACAATGATTCCCAGTCTGCTTTAGTACCCTACTATGTTTGCAGGCTTCTTCTAATAGTTTTGTCCAATGATATTATATAAATAAAGAGGTAGATATCGCACTAGAGCGCGCTAAATTGTTGCAGACAAATTCAGACAGTTGTTGTAATTTGATTTAGTCGGCTAATAGCAGCGAGCGAAACAAAGCGTGTCCGTGGCGTGACAATAATATATCTAAAATGCCAAGCTATATCTTTCTGTACCATACGTTCCGTATTATCTATCGGATAGCAGTAGTAGTTGAATACTGCTATACACCTTTATGTGAGTACATTTGTAATAATTCAACGCAACGTTACCTGAACGCCGCTCAGTATAAACGTAGCGTATCTTTCCTTTATAATATCATTGGTTTTAACATAAATATTTTTGTTTTGGAAAATGGAAGTTCTATGCTGCAAGACCCTGTGTCTTCTCTGACACAGGGTCTTGCAGCATATTATCCTATTATTACTTATTTGTGCCATTTTTCTGGTGGTAAATGGTATGAACGAAGGAACGGCAATCCGACCTGACACGAGCAACAAAAAATTCTGTGTTGTCTTAGAACAACAGATTCGATAAATTATAGCTGTAGCAGTAGGTAAGTACCTCACTATTGAAAATAAAGTACGGCAATTGTTCCCTCATACGTAGCTGTAAATATTTACGGATCTTCATGAGCGGGGGCAAACGTCTTGAAACAAAAGAATATGGTTACAGTATAAGCATAACAGTACGACAATGAATTTGATTGTTGCCGATATTAATGTCTGCATCCATGGAAGCGAATAAAACTGATTTTATTTATTACAGTGCATCCATATCCCGCTCTGAGAAAGGTACCTTGGCTCAGAAAAAATGCACCGAAAAGCAGTTAGTACATTTAATTTTTTTAGAGCGGCGATTGATGAGCATTTGCAAATTGATTTTATTTCTACCCAAGTTTTAATACAGACTACATATCTGTGCTTGCGCCCAAATAACTGTGAACTATAATATCTCCTGCGTACCTACTTGGCTAGCCTCCGATGAGGCTGGCCACCGCGAGCCGTGAACGAAATTAGATCAGGACGATATCTATTATTTTTATTACAGACTTTGTATTGCTGAGCTTTGTTAGTAGATTGAGGTAATTTACATTGGATTGTTTTTTCAGAGTGATAGAACAAATTCAACACTACTATGGAGCTGATGTTTCTGAGAACTCCTTTGCAACACTGGATTCTATACCATTGAAAGTTGTTTCAATAACAGAGTTAGTAACCATTTGTCAGTCAATTGACTGATTGATTGGTTGTGGTTAATCTGATCCATTTTTGTACTGAAGTAGTGATTCCAAAAAAGAGTTCATGTCTAATTTTTTATACAGCATGTATCAGAAAGGTGTGGTCAACATTAAGGACCACACCCTTAATGTTGACCACACCTTTGCTGTACAGGCCATCATACTGAACAAATTTCTCCATGGATGGTTCCATGGAGAAATTTGTTGTATGCGAAAAAATAATCAGTCGTCCCATACATTTGGGTCGAGTAGGTATTGAAGCTTTTTATGGGACGACTGATTTATTTTTACCTATATTCCAGGAAATATGCGGAAGTTACTGATGGGTTCCAGGTTGTAGAAGCTGAAAACGTGGAAGACAATTTTCAACCTGTTTTAGGACGGCGAATTATAGACATAAATTACTTACTTACTCAATTACAAGAAAAAGCACGTCACAGTAATTTGTTTGATTGCAAAGCTGGTAACTTTTTGTTGGTCAGTGAAAGGAGGATAGGTCTTTTTTCAGTTTTCAAATTTGAATGCAATGTGTGTAGAGAAATTTGTTTTATACAATCAGAAAGTTCCGATAACTCAGCAAATGTAAATGTAAATATAGCTGCTACAGCTGGCATTGTGGCCGCAGGGATCGGCTATTCTCAGTTTGAGGAGATCTGCTCCTCTATTAACATCCCAGTATTTTCTGAAAAATATTATAGCCAACTGCAAGAAACGGTTTACGAAAAGTGGGAGAAAACTGCATCTGAGTCGATGCAAGTTGCTGCTGAAAAAGAAAAAAAAGTCGCACTCGCAGAAGGTCGAACCAAAAACGGTATTCCAGTCATCGATGTATACCTTGATGCCTATTGGTGTTCTAGATCCTACGGATCTAATTATAAGGCTTCGTCAGGAACTGCAGCGATAATTGGCAGAATAACTCGACAAGTCTTATACATTGGTGTCAAAAACAAGTATTGTTTGGTGTGTGCTCGAGCTGAGAACAAAGGAGTTAGTCCGAATGAACACAAATGTTTTAAAAATTACAAGGGTTCCTCTTGTTCCATGGAGAGTGATATAATTGCCGAAGGCTTTAAGACATCCATCCCAACTTATGGGCTAATATACGGCCGAATGATTGCGGATGGAGACGCTTCAACCTATGCCAAAGTGCTCCAAACTAATCCTTACCAAAGCCAAAATGTGACTGTTGAAAAAATAGAGTGCAGAAATCACATATTACGAAATTTTTGTAAAAAATTACGTGCACTAACTTCGGACTTAAAATACACATTAGCATCGAAAAACTTTAACTGACCAAAAAATAATGTCAATGCGAAAAGTCATTGTTAAGTCCATAAAGCACCATAGCACATTTGAAATTACCAGGCCTGTTGCGATACGAATGCTTCACAATGACATCGTCAACTCAATATCCCATGCCTACGGTAACCACGCTATGTGCCATAGTTACAATTGTTTTAATGGAAAAGTAAATAAAAATCAGTTAAAAAACATTCAAAATTCGTCATTTTTTTTTAGAATAAACTCTATTATTTCAAACGTGGCAGCCAAATCACGCAGCTTGATTGAAGATGTAGACACAAACATAGTGGAATGTTTTAACAACGTCGTAGCAAAATTTATAGGTGGCAAAAGAATAAATTTTGCTCTAAAACGGGGCTACCAAGGGAGATGCTCAGCCGCAGTAGTATCTTTCAACAACAAGTCTGCCGTATCATCGATCCATAAAGCGTTTACGGGAAAAGATATGAAATGTGAGGGAAAGGGAACTGCTGTAGATATAGAAAGAAAACGGGCACAGAAAAGGAAATTAAATTTAGAACATCCAATTAGAAAAAATAGAAAGTTGAAAGATGTAAACCAAAAACAACATGACTATGGACCTACCAGCTCAGCACCGGACATGACTGAAGAAGAATTGGCAAGAGCAAAGGAAGAGTTTTTAAAAAATTTGACAGTCCTTACTGCAGATAAACATGCCATAGAGAGAAATACAGTGTTGCAGAGGGACAGTAGTGAATGGCTCGAAATCCGAAAAAATTTAGTTACTGCTTCTAACTTTGAACCTATATGTAGGAGGCAAATTTCGAGAGATACGGCACCTTTAGTTAAAAACATTCTTTATAAAAAAAACTTGTCACATGTAGTGTCTATTGCCTATGGTATTGAGCATGAGCAGCAGGCTTTGCAGCAGATACAGCTGCAAGAAAATGTTAATATTGAACCTTGTGGATTGTTCATTGACAAATACTATCCATTTATTGGAGCTTCGCCAGACGGACTGATAGGCAATGACATGCTAGTAGAGGTCAAGTGTCCTGTTACTGCATCAAAAAAAGGGTTACTCAAGGCAATTGAAGAAAATAAAATTAAAATATTAAAATATGATAAAAAATTTAACACCACATCAATTAACAAAAAAAGTGATTGGTACTACCAGGTACAAGGACAACTTCATGTAACGGAACGGGAAATATGTCTACTTGGAATTTGGACGGGTGAAAATGAACCTGTACGAATTGAGCGTATAACAAAAGATGACAATTTTTGGAAGACAAATATGGAACCGAAAATAGTCAAATTTTATTTAAAATGTTTGTTGCCAGAAATATTAAACCCAAGGCACTCACGCGGTATGTCAATTAGAGCTATTTCATTGCAAGATAAAGACAATGTGGACTCTGTGTCACTCTCACAGCAACAATCGAACAATGATTCACAACCGGGTCCTAGCATTCGTCCACTCGACTTCATGGAATTTTGATTTATTGATTTGTTACTACATCTGAGATCTCATAAATGGGCCATATACTAAATTTGATCTACTTTTATCATCAAGAAGGTTCACTTGAAATCTACGGTTATTGAGGAGTTCTCGTAGAATTTGGGTATATAGAGGCATGAGGAACAGGGTGTAAAGTTCACTCATCCTCCATTGAAAAGGGAGGATCCTCCGACCAGACGGGTGTCGTGACTGGTGGGCAACTGCCCGACGGTTAATGTCAGGACGTTGTATATGTGCTAGTCGCGCGGTAAACTCTGATTGCGTGATGCAGGATTGCGTGACGTCAGTGTGACGCGTAGTTCGTATGTGGATATGTAGATTCCGCCACAAGTAAGCTTTGGATCCTCTGTTAAGTTGGTAAGCTTCCACAACAAGCGCTGAATGTTAACGGTGTCGTAGGCTGCCGACAAGTCTACAAATACAGCGCCCATCACTTTCCTCTTTTCAAACCCATCCTCGATATGTTGTGTGAGGTTAAGGACCTGACCACAACAAGACTTGCCTGGTCTAAATCCAGCTTGCTCCGGAATAAGTTTTAGGTGTACGAGGTTACTGAGACGAGCTAGCAGCAGTCTCTCGAACAGTTTTATAGGTGTGGCTTAGGATCATATAGGGCGGAAATTACTAGGGTCGTCATGTGGTTTACCGATAATCTGATAATGTTTTGGATATAGCGATGATCTTTGATTTCCTCCAGAGGCGAGGTATGTAACACGCGTTAAACAAGTGTTTATGTTTTTGTAAAAAATTCGTCATTGTTTGGTAAATCCTTTTTTTTGGTGTTTATTTAAAAATTTTATCAAACTCAAACTCAAAGCATTTATTTCAAATAAACCAATTACAGGCACTTTTGAATTATATTATACTTACCTACTAATTTTCCTTAGATTTAGTTCAGCCTACCCTACTCGTAAAATACTCTGGGGTTTTCCTATTTTTGCTATATTACTTTCCATGTCGTGTTTTGTTACCGCTTATGTTGTAAATAATAATTTATATAAAATAGATTTCTGTGAACTCTCTTTGTTTATTTATTAGAATCAGTTGATTGTTGAAAAAAATCCCTTATTCCTCGCCTCTGGGCGTTTTCACATTAGCCGATAACGATATCGGTCCGATACTGACACGACATCGGCAGCGGCGGACAGAATATATTAATCTCACTAATTTAGTCCTAAATGCATACACACTGTGTAGTTGTCGTCATCGACCGACACCATTATCCACACGATATTTACTGACAGACACTTGTGGGGTGAGTAGCGGGCATTCTTACACTTGAAAACACTTTTTCGATTCAATCATTAGTACTGTGGTCGTTTGGTGCGTCGCGATGGTCATCGATAGGTATTCATCAAAAATGGGCCGGCAATATGTCGGTACAGCTGCTATGTCAGCAGCTGTACCAACATCGATTGGTATCGGGTTGGCGTCGTTACGAATAAAACGCCCATTAGGCATCTACATTTAAAGTATTATTTTAGTTTATTTTTTATTCATCCTTACTATTTATGTACCTTTGGATGGAAACCTAAAAAAAAAAAAAACATACCGAAGAAAAAACAATTGAGTTGATCTACTGAAAATAATATCTACTTATTTTACACTGTGGCGTTGATTTTCCACCAAGGGTTCGGCGAACTCGGCGATGCATCGTAAATAAACACGTAGCGCTGAATTTGGGGGAGGCGGAGGTAGTGTTTTAAAGGCCCACAGGCCCGAACAACCTGCCGTTAAGTGTATGCAAGGCGCGCGTCAAAGGTGCTTTACCCAGCAGGTTGGTCCGGCCGCGACGCAGCGCCAGTAACCGCGGTCTCCGACGACGCCGCGACACATAGTTATCAGCCACGTTCAGACAACATCCTTTAGCACACCCGGGTTAGAGATCTTACCACAAAATAATCAGCCGTCCCATACATTTGCGTCGAGTGGGTATTGAAGTTTTCTATGGGACAGTTGAAATTTTTATCGCGAATACGATGTTGGTCCCACGGAGAAAGTTATTCGGTTTGATGTTCTGTTCCACACTCTGAAATTCGACGAGGATGCAAAACGACACGTTGTTAAATATAAATAAGAATATCCTACAATTACGAACAAAACGTCGGGAGGTGTCGTGGACTCCCGGTTGGAACGAAGTTCATCTTTTGGAATAATCGCTTTAGCACATCATTACAACAAAAAAAAAAAAAAACGGTCAAGAGCAAGTCGGACTCGCGCACCGAGGGTTCCGTTCAGATTTCTGAAAAAGTGAGCTATTTAGAGTGTCTGTTTTATTTTTCCTGTAATCTTTCCATAAACTTCTACCACATAAAATAATTTCAGATTTTTCTCTATGCAAAGTTCGCAGATAAGGGGAACGGTATTTCTTTTTTTAATTTTTTATGAAATGTCGAAAATTATGCGGCCTAAAAAAAGAAAACATAATGTTTGAGAATCTGTAAACAGCGTTCTTTCATATGATACCCCACATGCCCTAGTGGCCCTAGGAGCCACTTCGAATTTTTAAGACGCCCTTTCAGTCTCTGTTGCAAAAAAAAAAATATTTTTATTTCTTTCTTATGTTGCAAAAATAGTTGGGCAAACGTCATCTAAAACTGTTCCAAATTTGAAATTGATTGCATTAGTAGTTGTTGAGGTATGCAGCTGTGACAGACGGACAGACAGACTGAGTCGCACCAGTTCCTTTTTATTTATTTTATCATTTTGGTGCGGCACCCTAACAATAAATTATAGTCAGTGATTTTGAACACACAAATTGAATACGGTGGTGGTAATGAATATTACGCGTTATTGGACTTGTATTTGTATATTACGTTAAGGCAGGTCTGAGCATTTTCTTGTTGTTTATAATATTTTGAATAACGTAATAGTCCGGTATCTGGAATCGTAAGCTAAAAGAAATACGAGGGCGGCACTGAAAATTTCGGGAATCAAGGAAGTGACACAACATTACTATTTAAAAATGTATTTATTGCTTTTCGAAGTATTCTCTGCGAAATTTGACACATTTTTCCATACGATGGAATAGAATAGAATAGAATAGAATACTCTTTATTATGCAAACCATTTAAATTACAGGTACCAATCAGGAACCAATCATTGAAGCAACCATACCATTCGGAAGTTGGGGTCTCCAAAATGGCCGTTTTGTAGGCGTCCACAGCTTCTTCAGGTGATGAAAATCTCTGACCACGCAATTTATTCTTTATTTTAGGGAAAGTATAGAAATCATTAGGGCTTAGGTCGGGGCTGTGCGGCGGATGGTCTAATAATTCTATGTTTTCTTGCTCTAAAAACTCTTTTGTTCTGTGCGCGGTGTGAGAACTCGCATTGTCGTGATGGAGGATGATGCGGCAGTTGCAGGTCCTTTACGGAGTTCAGAAAAGACCTGTGGTAAACAAATGCTAGCATACCATTCTGCATTAACCGTTCTTTGTTCCTCAAGAGGAATAGTCGCAACATGGCCGGTTTTGGAGACAAACGTGGCCACCATTTTTTTTGCAACACTCCGTGAATGAACAATTTTTGTTGGCTTTAACTCATTTTCGAACACCCAAACTCGTGACTGGTTTTTTGTTTCGGGTTCGTACGCGTATATCCAGGATTCGTCACCTGATACGATGTTGTATACAGCATTTGAGGATCCTGCGTGGAATCTTTCGAGAGTTCTGACGCACCAAGTAACGCGAGCCGCTTTTTGCTCTTCACAGAACGAATGCGGTATCCATCGGGAAAACAACTTTTTTACACCAATTGTTCATGCAAGATTATTTGTATTTGACTCATGCCAATGTCTAAAGTTGCTTGAATTTTGCGGTATGTTTCATGTCGATCTTCCTCAATCAGCCTACGCACAGCATCAACGTTTTCTTGGGTGACTGCAGTTTTTGGACGACCTTGACGGGGATCATCACTGAGCTTGACACGTCCACGTTGAAATTCAGCAAACCAGCGATAAATTGTGGTTTTGGATGGGGCTTCATCACCAAATGCAGAAACCATCCGGTCAACACACTGTTTTTGTGTTAAACCAGTTCGAAAGTCATAATAAATCATCGCTCTTGAATTTTCTCGAGTCAATTCCATTTTCTCAACGACTAAACAAGTTTGACAAAACCTTGTGACAAGACCGAGAATCTTTTTTTAAATAAATAAATGGTATTCGATTTTTAAAACCAAGGAGTTTTCAATTAAAAAGATTTTAATATGACAGGAACAATGGAAATATTCCATTCCCGATAGTTTTAGTGCAGCCTATGTAGTTAAAAGGACCAAAATAGCACAGATGTGCTATTGTGTTTCTCGCTAAACCAAAAGGTAATTAAGCAACTCCCCGTTCCTCAAATCCCACGACGCTTGTTCTACCCATATCGTCGAAAAAAAGTGCCAGCGTCTACCCTTACAGTGCAGTCAGCGGTAAACTGCCGTAACAACAGTCACAATTAAATAATGCAGTTCCTTTTGGTAATGTGCCAAAAAATTTTCTACAACTACTTAACTCAATGACAATAAAGGTAGATTTACAGTGACGTATGTCGTATGATAAGTTTACAATGACGTATTTTGCCGGAGAGCTGTTGTTGGAAGAGCGAACGATGCGATCCAAATTATTCGCAAGCGAGCCAAATGAGTTATTCAGTTAGTGACTTCTCGGTTTCATAGAGAATAGTATTTTCATTTTATTATCAATGAAAATATGAATATTTGAAAAAAATCGCCGATAAAATTATCTACTTACTATTAAATGCGAAGGTTTCGATGGATGGATGTTTGTTACTCAATGACGTGATGCCCAGTTTGGATTCCGGCCTGGGCTGTCAACAGAGACTACTATTATGAGTTTGAAGCACGCTGTCAAGTATTACACAGATAGAAATACACCGGTTTATGCGGTTTTCCTTGACTTGTCCAGGGCCTTTGACCTTGTCCCGTACGATCTTCTTTGGCAAAAGCTGGAGGAAACGACGCTGCCTCCGGAGTTCATATTACTTCTCAAG
Source organism: Cosmia pyralina (assembly GCA_946251885.1). Classification (NCBI taxonomy): domain Eukaryota; kingdom Metazoa; phylum Arthropoda; class Insecta; order Lepidoptera; family Noctuidae; genus Cosmia; species Cosmia pyralina. The sequence continues at coordinate 21,885,253 of OX276365.1, forward strand.
CACTGGTACCTGAACCAGGTGACTCAGGTGCGGTGGGCAGGAGAGCTATCGGAGCCATGCCGGCCGGAGTGCGGTATGAGGCAGGGGGGCCTGTCCTCGCCTTTGCTCTTTGGTCTGTTTGTTAATGCACTGATTGAGAGACTCAGCAGCACGCGTGTCGGCTGCTACGTGGATGGAGTTTGTTTAAACAACATTAGCTACGCAGACGATATGGTGCTGCTGGCTCCCTCGATCGGTGCTCTCCGAAAGTTACTCAATGTGTGCGAGTCGTACGCTGCGACTCATGGGCTAATTTATAACAGCAGCAAGACACAGTGCATGGTCTTCAGGTCTGGCACCAGGTGTCCCACTACTGTACCTCCTCTCCTAATGAGAGGTTTACCGATAAAAAGGGTATATAAATTTAAATACCTGGGCCATCTGGTTACTGATGACCTGAGAGATGATAGGGATTTAGAGAGGGAGCGCAGAGCATTGTCAGTTAGAGCGAATATGCTGGCTTAATATGAGGGTATCAAATATATATTTTTTATAATTTTAAAATAAAACGTTTTGAAGTTATTTAAGAAAAAAGACGAAAATTGACCATTCCCCCCTTATCTCCGAAACTACTGAGCCTAAAATTTAAAAAAATACAGAAAATAGATCTTTACTTATTGATTACAGGAAAATCTATAAGAAGTCTGTGGTCTTAAAATAACATGGTAAATCTCTCAATATTGTGAGTACAAACTTACATTTACAGTTGGAATGTATGGGAGAACATGGTTTTCAACTACAATGTTAAATATGTTCTTGGGATAAATTCATCCCAATTACGGAACCCTTCATTGTGTGTGGTCCGATACACACTTGGCCGGTTTTTGGTCTCAAGTATAAAAAGACCGAGTTAATCGCGGCGCGACAGCGAACGGAACGCGTATAGCATTTTTCTACTCGTGATAACTTCGAAATTAAATGTCCGATTCGAATGAACTAAAAATATTTTATTGCTACATAAATACCCTTGATAATAAAACTATTTATTTGAATAAGAATTAATACTACGATACGAATGTAACCAACTTTTGTTTCTACCGGGGCGATCTAATTAAATTTTAGAACACAAAATCGTGTGACTTAACCATGATAGTTAGATATATTACCTTGCGGACTTTTTTGAAGGTAATAATGAGTACATTAATCATGTACCTAGTACATATTTTTTATGTATCATCAATAGTTTTCTCAGCGCACGCCAAATAATGAATTTTATAGGCAAAATTTTGCTACTTTGGGTTACATTATTGCAATTTTCTTAAGGATTTCTAAATTTTTGAAAATAAATTATAGCCTTTGTTACTTCCTGATAATTTAGCTATCTATTAGTGAAAAAAAAAATCAAATCGGTCCAGTAGTTTCGGAGCCTATTCGGTACAAACAAACAAACAGAAAATCTTTCCTCTTCATAATATTAGTATAGATGTAGATAGTATTTTACTGTAATGAATGTATGTTAAACTGGTGGTCACATCGGTGTTAGCGTTTCAGTTTAACGTATATTTTTTAAATAACTTACTTGCATTATTTAACTGCAAACAGAATTTAGAAAAAACCCATTTTAAAAGTCAAAAAACCAATGCGCGCGTTTACACTTTCTACCAGTCAACTCCTACCGCAAGCCGCGTTACACTTTCTACCAGTCAACTCCTACCGCAAGTCGCGTTACACTTTCTACCAGTCAACTCCTACCGCAAGTCGCGTTACACTTTCTACCAGTCAACTCCTACCGCAAGTCGCGTTACACTTTCTACCAGTCAACTCCTACCGCAAGTCGCGTTACACTTTCTACCAGTCAACTCCTACCGCAAGTCGCGTTACACTTTCTACCAGTCAACTCCTACCGCAAGCCGCGTTATACTTTAGGAAGCTGCTGATGTAAAGCAAAAAGACTTACGTGAAAACTTCATGTATTGGAATGAACTCGTCATCCCCCTTGCGCCTGTAGCCAGCTTCGTCATAGTACTCGTTTGGACTGGTGACGGAGTTGATCCAGGAGAAGTAGTGGATCAAGTCAATGAAGCGAGCGGGGGCCGCGCAGCCGGGGCCGTGGATGCCGAAGCCAATCTAATGATGAGACGTAATTAAATAAACAACATCAAACAAAACATGCCAGCATCCCCTGAAGGGGAAGGCAGAGATAACTGGACACCTTTCGTAGTGAAGGATACGCTATACACACCAGATGGAAATATCCAGTCACATTGGACACAAGCACCATCCCATTGTCCCAGACACACTGTGTCACATTGTTCGTCGCGTATCCACACAAGTATTCAGAGGGGATGCGTTTCTGGGATGACAACTGGAAACAAAAGCAGTGCAGATGGTGTAATGACATCATCAGAGTAAAATAGAAAAGAAAAATATTAGATTTGTATGGAAGAATAAGACACTGCACCGACCCCAAGTGAATTGAGAAAAAGGCTGATTCGATAAGTTTATTACCACAAATTGCCCGAAAAATTTTAATTTAAAAAACTAAAAAACACTGACTCCCAAAAAAAAATTAAAAAGTGTAAAATAACTTTAATTTCGGAAGTCGGTCAGTTTGTAATTTATCTAAGTTACAATAGCCTAATGTCAACTGCTCATCACCTTTTTACAAAATATTGCTTTTCCCGATGCAGGGACGTTAATTGTTGAGGAGTTCTCCTAGTAAGAACCAGGAGAACTGGAGCTGATGGTGAAGTCACTATCAGCTCCACTTCACCATATGCATTGTGATGACCATAAATTGGTAATCGAATCGCAACCCGGGAAATACTTATTATTGAGTAGATCCAATGGCCATATGTGGTCTTCATCATCAGTCCCACTTCACCAAAGAGTGCTTCCCGAAAGCATATGCACGAGTTACTATAAAAAATACCAAAATCTCTTCAGTTATGCCTATAAAATTTGAGGGTTCCCCTCGATTTCCATGGGATCCCTCATCAGATTCTGACTTGGTGACAATGGGACCACCTCGAGACTTGACCCTTTCAAATAAGAAACGAATAATTCAAATTCGGTCCAAAATGATGTCGGTTAAAAATTCCTTACCCCTGCTCTGTTATAAAATTCTTCGCATGCTTTTTTACCCAAATACTGTATGTTGTAAATTACTTTCTCCATTTTTTGATTTTCTGCAAAAAAAAAAAATAGCATGTGTGAGAAAACTCGAAAAGATTTAATACATTGTTTATTATTTTTGTTATTATTCACACGATCATTGATTGTGATCATGGATCGCGATCGAGATTGACCATTTAGTGGGTGTCAAAGTTTAAAAGAAAGTAATCCAATTAGTTACTTACCGTCCGTAAAACCAGTTAGGTAGAGATGTCTAGAAGTATTGAATGTATCGCCAGTTGGGATGCAAATTGGATTCAACGGAACTGTAATTCATATTACATTATTATCATCATATTTGTTCAAAAAGACTGACAATGTCAACCGCTTCTTCAAGCCATGTCCACAGTGCCAACTCGTCAAGTTTGCTTTATGTAGCCTTTTATTAACTAGCACCGTACAATCGGTTGAAATAAACTGATACTAAAACTAAATTCTTAGCTGACAAAATTTAGATTACTAAGGACACACTAGGAAGAAAGAAAGAGTACAGAATACGGCCGAATTTGCACTTTCTGAAACTTGATGTGATACAGATTGACCCTCAGGTACAGTAAGGCGAAGTTAGACCAGCAAATGGGCTGGGCAGCTCATATTTTCGCAGCTAAAATGTAGATAATTATGATGCATTTATCGCTGATAGCTCGGCAACAAAGATAACAAAAACAAATGACTCACAGTCGTCAGCATCATCAAGGTTCTTCAGCTCGACGACGGCGATGGTGTTGAGGGAGGAGTATTCGTACTCTGGGTGAGTGACGTAGGACTCCGGCTTGGCTAGCCACTGAGTGTCCCGGGCCACTATGAACAAGGCCTTGCTGTCCGATCTGTTGCAGACGACGGAAGTAGAAAAGTAAAGGATTCACAGAACATCAATGTTTGGGATCTAGTTTTAATACGCTTTTCTTATTATAGTAGTGTTTAAAGGATATTTTCGGGAGCGCACTCAATGAAACACCAAGTCAACGAACCAACTGTTTATTAGCGGCCTACCCGCAACTTATAGTTATTACACAGAAACCACAATTATTAGCTTCACTTGTAACTAACATGACTGTTCACTAAACACTGATAACTTTGTAACTAACATGACTAACACACTTGTAACTAGCTGAGGAGCTCGTGCCTAAATAATAACAGCCATATGGGTCGATCCTGATGGATCGACCCATAAGCTACGCTAAGTTAAGTTAAGTTAAGCTACGCTTGCCGCGGTTGGTCCGTGGATGGGTGACCATCTTTACATACTGAGACTCCTCCGTGCCTCGGAAAGCATGTCAAGCCGTTGGTCCTGGCTGTTATTCGTGGGTCTTTGACAGTCGTTACGGGTCCTCAGAAGCCCGAAAGTCTGACAACCAGTCTTACCAAGGGGTATCATATTACCCAGTCTCTGGGTTGTGGAGATCAGATAGGCAGTCACACCATGTGAAATACTGGCATACAGCTATTCAGCTGCATCCGGTTAGACTGGAAGCTGACCCCAATATAGTTGGGAAAAGGCTAGGCAGATTGACTTGTAATTAACAAACAATGTAAATAAATCTTGGAAGTCAATTTTAACCTACTTCTAATTGCCGTATCGAAATAAAACTTTGTATGTGCATGTAGTTTGGACGACAATACTATAATTTGGTATCTTAGAGCTGATCTGATGATGGAGTCAGGAGATGGATAGTGGAACTATTCAATGGCTACTAAGAGATCCCACGAGTTTGGGCTTATATTAGGTTGGGGAAAAAGTCTTTTCGCATTATAGTATGTATGAACTTAAAATAAAATCTCTTTATCTATACTATTTTTATCTGGCTGGTTTTGGTATCATTGAAAGTTTAAATTTTAAAGCACATAGTTCCAAATTCAAATTAGGAAAATGTGTGATTTTCATTTGTTTTTCGTACTGTCAAGATGAGTGAATCTAATGAAGATATTCGATACATTTTAAAATTTTACTACAAAAAAGGTAAAAATGCAACGCAAGCCGCGAAAAAAAATTGCGATGTTTACGGACCAAGTGCAGTGTCTGTGAGAGTAGCAAAAATTTGGTTTAAGCGTTTTCAATCCAGAAATTTTGATGTCAAAGATGCACGTCGCTCTGGTCGCCCTATTACGGATAAAATGGATGGCATTTTTGAAAAAGTGGAGCAAGATTCGGCATATCAGTAGTTACGACGTAGCTAAAGAACTGGGAATCGACCACAAAACAGTTTTGGCACATTTGATAAAAACTGGATACACAAAAAAGCTCGATATTTGGGTACCTCACGAGCTCACTGAAAGAAACCTAATGAACCGTGTACTCATTTGTGATTCTTTATTACGACGTAATTAAACCGAACCATTTTTGAAGAAGCTAATAACTGGTGATGAAAAGTGGATCACGTACGACAAGAACGTGCGAAAAAGGTCGTGGTCAAAGGCCGGTCAGGCTTCACAGACTGTGGCGAAACCCGGGTTAACTCGCAACAAGGTGATGCTGTGTGCGTGGTGGGAATGGAAGGGCATTAATCATTAAGAGCTGTTACCACCAGGCAGGACCATCGATTCTGAACTCTACTGCGAACAACTGATGAGATTAAAGCAAGAAATTGAGAGAAAGCGACCGGAATTAATCAACAGAAGGGGTGTGGTTTTTCATCATGATAACGCTAGACCTCACACATCTTTAGCCACTCAGCAAAAATTAAGAGAGTTTGGCTGGGAGGTGTTAATGCATCCGCCGTATAGTCCTGACCTTGCACCTTCAGATATCCACCTGTTTCGGTCTCTTCAGAATTCTTTAGGCAGTGTCAGGTTAACATCACGAGAGGACTGCCAAAACCACTTGTCGCGGTATTTTGATCAGAAGTCCCAAAATTTCTATAGCAATGGGATCATGGCCCTACCTACAAGATGGCATAAAGTTATCGAACAAAATGGTACCTACATACTTTAGATAAATTTAAATAATGTATATTAAAAAATGTTTTGAATTTTCTTAAAAAATGCGAAGAAACTTTTTCCCCAACCTATTATGATTCGTTTTGAAGAGTCCAATAGATTGGGCTTAGTAACGAGGGTCTGATGATGGAATCAGGAGGTAGGTAGTAGCACTCTTTAATGGCTACTAGTAAACCCCTCGAGTTTGGGGTCATATGATTCGTTTTGATGAGTCCAATATACTGTACGTAGTTTTGAGGGTCTGATGATGGAGCCAGGAGGTGCTGATAGTGGAACTAATCAGTGGCTACTAGTAAACCGCTCGAATTTGAGTTTGTTTGACTGGTTTTAGATCTGTGAAGCTCGAAATACCCCACCCAAGCCAAGGTGAGGAACGTGCCTAGACCTGAACGGAATGGAATGGTTTCACATGTCATATCGCAAGCCACCTCTGGGCACCAGGCGAAACCCTGTTAAGTTAATAATAATGTGCGTAATATATTGTAAATATTATAACTTCCGCCCACGGCTTCGTCCGCGTGGTATGTCAATAAATAGTAGCCTATGTCCTTTTCCAAGTCACGGTCTACCCGTGCACCAAATTTAATCCAAATCTGTTCAGCCGTTTTAGCGTGAAAACTTCACAATCAAACGAAACATTTTTTTATGTGATAATATTACAAACTAGCTTCTGCCCGCAGCTTCGCCCGCGTGGATGTCGAAGAATATCCCACTGGAACGATAATCCTTCCTTATTCTTTGTGCAACCTCTGTGCAAAATTTCATCTTTCTAGGTCCAAGGGTTTGGGCTGGGAGTTGATGAGTCAGTCAATCAGTCAGGACTTTTCTTTTTATATATTATAATGATATTATAATGATAGCTTCTGCCCGCGGCTTCGTATGTGTGGATTTTCTTGTTCAACCCACCCTGTCGCATCGCATTGCGTGCCCGCCCCTCCTTCACCCCCCCCCCATCCCACCCTCTCAACACACCCTTCCCTTCCCCTTTCCCTCATCACCTTTCCCTGTGGGGTAGTTTTGTAAAACTATTAATGACAAACTTTATTACTTACTTAGGCTAGTATTTGTGTTAATTAACCAAAAGAATAAGAATTTTCATATAAACTATATTCCCTGTTTTCACCCCCACAGGGGTGGAATTTTAAAAAATCGCTTGGGGGTTTGCGTAACTTGACTGAAAGATTATTTACACCAATTTTCGAGTTAATCAAGCCCCGCAGTAAAATCCTGCCCTGTAAAATTAACTACCCCTTTTCACCCCTTTAGGGTAGATTTTCGAAAAACTGTGGTTCATGTTAGTCTTCGTTTTCGGTCTCAAGTATAAATGCTGAGTTTCGAGTTAATCGGACCGCGCGTTAAAATTCCTCCATACAAACTTTGAGACCCACCAATTCCTCCTCGGGTCGCGGGTAGCCGCCGGGGTCGCGGGTAGTTCGAGATACCGTGGCCCTGGCACGGGCAGCTGAAGGAACATGGGTGGGTTTTAGTTAGTAAAAGTCTGACACGCCCTCCCGCCTCTGCCCAGAGCGGGAGAAGTCATTTGATGATTTCCCATCCACAAAAAAAAAAAAAAAAAGGGAGTAGTTTAGGAAAACTAAAAATGACAAACTTTATAATTTACTTAGATGAGTATTCGTGCTAAGTTTCAAGTCTATTAACTCAGGGAATAAGATTTTTCATACAAAATTTCATCCCCTATTTGAACCCCTTAGGGATAGAATTTCCGAAAATCCTTCCTTATTCTTTGTCTACGTTATAAAGGGAACCTCTGTGCAAAATTTCAGCTTTCTAGGTCCAAGGGTTTGGGCTGGGCGTTGATGTGTCAGTCAGTCAATCAGTCAGTCAGTCAGTTAGGACTTCTCTTTTTATTTATATAGAAGATATATAGATAGATAGATAGATAGATTGAAGACTGAATTACCTATTGTTATTAATTATGTCGTTGGTGTGCCGTGCTCAATAAATAAATAAATAAATATAGATTATTTACATAGATTAACAATTTTCGGAATTTTTCCTTTACTTGTACTGTGAGACCTTGCTTCTTGCCAAAGGAGAATGGCTAAGAGCGTACCAAAGTTAATTGTAGCATTATGAAACTAAACAACAGCTGCGTACAGTTACAGCTGCAATAACTGGCCATGGGTCATTTAATAAACACCTCTTTGTCATAGGAGTCACAGACAGTCCGCTGTGCAGGGCCTGCATGGAGGACGACGAGACAGCAGCTCATGTGCTTCTAAACTGCCCGGTGGTCGCCGCATACAGGGCAAAGTAACCCAGGTACCCTCCGGTTCTTTGAGGAGCTGGGGTGGATCGAATAATCGATTTTCCCACCCATACGCAAAATACGCGCATTGTCGTGGAGTTGCGGATACCAGCCCGTATTACCTATTACCTATTAGTACCCCTTGTTATAGCTGGTTGCCAGTCTTGGGCTTATGACGACCCGTAGCGACTGTCAAAGATCTACGATTGACAGCTGGGACCAAAGGCTTAACGTGTTTTCCGAGGCACGGAAGAGTGATTCCTCATTCATACTTACACCACACATGCTTCGTAAGGAACGTATTTACACAGCATGTATTCTACTTTCATGCCACTTTTGCCACACCCAACATTCACTACCATACATAAGTATAGGCACCAAACACTCCATTGTAAACAGCCAGTAGAGATGTATAGCACCATACTCTTTGTTTCCCGCATTCACTCTCCTTTCCACATCTTCATAAATCTTTCTTCTAAACAGTCAATCATCTCTTGCAAACTCTCCTCAAATGTACAAACTCATTTACTTGCTCCAATGTATTTTCACATCACATACCGACACATACTCTTCTCTTTCTCGACACATACTTTTCTCTTACCCTCTCTCTATATCTATGAAGTATGCATGTTTGTTAGGAAGCATAAAGACTTATTTAAAAAGGCAGCGGATGTGTATCCTCGTAATCGGCGAGATCCTCAAGCTGTTTAGCCATGTGTGTTCGTATATAAAATTCCAATTGATTTAAAAACGTTAAATATTAGATTGTTTCAAAAAAAAACTACATATATCGTTAAACACTAATAATGTTTATACCATAAGAGAATTTACTGGCGGTAAACATTGTTTAACGTAACTTATAATATTTGCATGCTTATGATATATGTATAAGCAAAACATGTACGCACTATAATGTCTTTAATACCTTTACACACCATGTTTTACGCAAATAAATATTATTTCTATTTCTATTTCAAACACCAAGACCTTCATCATATTTACATTTATATTCATCCCTTTCATCTTATATGCTTCATCCATCACATGGAGTAGTTGAATCCTAAGACGGCATGTCTGAATTCACATGGAGAAAAAAAGATATGTGAAGAAGTTGATTAAATCCCAGCCATTGCGTGTGACGATATTATGGTTGATGATGATAATAAAGTATAATAATGATTTAATAATACCTAATAATTAAATCTTAATTTATAATTTAAAAAGAACTGGTCGTCAGCGGAACAGTTGCTAGTTATGGTGACGCTTGCAACTGTTCTGCTGACGATGCAAGTAGTACTTGATCATCTGCGTAAAGAAGGCATTTGACAGGCAACTCATTAATTCTCAATCCGCGCTTACCCTTTTCCAAATCTGTCAGGCAACTATCCGTGTACAAGTGGAACAGCCACGGTGAACCTATCTAACACCCCTTGAGATGCAGAACCACACTTCTTGTGGGTGTATGACACCCACAAGAAGTTGAGGTTTGCTTTACAGCAGTTGACAATTATGTGAGAGTAACAGTATACTGGGGAGAAAGTCAACGATATTAACACCAATTAAAGAAGCTTAAGGAGGCTTAAGGAAGTTTGTAAAGTTAACTGAAATAAAAAAAATATTTATTCATTTTATTTATTTATTTAAGGGGACTACAGGACCTAAACGCAACTAAAAGAAAGTTTTATAATGCCTATAAGTATATACTGCGGTTATCAAAATCAGAAAAGTTTAAGATATTCTTCAGCATATATGCTAGTTAGACAGTGCGTTGAAAACATAATACAACTAATTTGATACGATAGAAAAATATCACGAAGATACATCTAAAAATATCTTTTAACGATGAAAAACCATACTCCATAAATGCAATCATTCTAATTTTTTGTCAGATTATTCTACAAGCAACATAATAACGTAATAGTGTTTTAATAATAATAATAATAACCCCACCGCCGTATCTCTACGTTGACGTCGTGGTGGGGCTTGCGCGCTCCGAACTCTGGGTCTGTGCCGATGGAGTTTACTTTGCCGAAACAGGTCTAGGGTGAGGAGCCAGACCAAGAGAGATACGTGAACCCGCAGGGCAGCTTGTGGCGAGCTGTTGGGCAGTAGCGACCCCACGGACCCTATTTCCCGGGAGAAGTCTTGTTCTTCACCTCTGGCTTGCCTTTATTGGCCGGCTTGAGTGGAGATTCGCAAGAGCAAACGTGCTCGGAGGAAGGAAGTATTCCAGTAAGTGCTTGTAGGGATCTTGACCATCTTCCGGGCTCTGGGATTGTTCTGAGAGCTCTCAAGCACCTCAGGACACGTTGCCCCTTGTCGCTACGTCACTATGTGCTAGCGACCGTTTCCGGGGGTCCATTATTGAGTATGCAAGTCACCCCCTGCCAATTTATCTGTGTATATTATATAACATTGGTCAGGCAGGGGACATAGTTCTTCCATAGTTCAAGGTACCCAATCCACTATAGCCACCTAAACCCATAGGCCCAATGTGTTTTGTTTCCATGTTCTGCAATAGTTCCGCACCACCGGGGGTTGTCCTTGGGTGCAATTGTATAGTGCATACAGGGATAATCGTCGGCTGGTGCCTCCTCGTCATTTGAAATTTTCTAAGAGGCCTCTGCGAGTTGGCTTCGGCCCCTCGTACGCCTTCCAAAGGTCCGGGACCCCAGGGTCCCGAGATAAGCCAAAGAAAAATAATAATAATAAAGGTATCAGCCAATGGCTTAATTGCCAAGAGCCTCGATCAACATCTAAGGAGGCTCTCGTTGGGCAGCTAGATTAAGGGCCTGATTCAGAAAGCGGTACTTCTGGATACGGCGCGCATTGTTAGGAGGTTCCTCTTTCTGGAGCCCTGACCGCCGGTAGCTTGGACCCTGTGCCCGATACCGGTGAGCTACTATGTTTTATATTTTTAAATGTTTTTTTTTTTATTTCATGTTTTTATAAAAAATATTTAAAAATGTGAAATATATGTACATAAATGAAATAAAGGAGATAATAATAATGTGTGTGTTCTCGTCTAGCTAACGAAGAGTACTTGCATAGACACAACCTTGTAGCCAGGATTATCCATCAGCAACTTGCTCTTAAATACAGCCTTGTGGAATTGGAAGTGCCGTACTACAGGTATGTGCCCGACCCAGTTCTCGAAAATGGAAATATCACATTGTACTGAGATCGATCCATCATCACTGACAGGACTATTGTTGCCAATAAGCCTGATATAGTGGTGGTGGATCAAATAGAGCGGCGCGCAATGATTATTGACATAACAGTCCCACATGACGAGAACCTCGTGAAAGCCGAGAAAGATAAACAAATCAAGTATCTTGACTTGGCTCGCGAGGTTGTCGACATGTGGGATGTGGACTCAGCAATCATTGTGCCGATAGTTGTATCAGCCAATGGTTTAATTGCCAAGAGCCTCAACCAACACCTAAGGAGGCTCTCGTTAGGTGGCTGGATCAAGGGCTTGATTCAGAAAGTACTACTTCTGGACACGGCCCGCATTGTTAGGAGGTTCCTCTCTCTGGAGTCCTGACCGCCGGTAGCTTGGACCCTGTTCCTGATACCGGTGGGCTACTATTTTTTATATTTTTAAATGTTTTTTATTTTTATAAAAATATTTAAAAATGTAAATTATATGTTTAGAAATGAAATAGAGGATATAATAATAATAATAAATAAATTTTTATTGAAACAATAAAACAAGTTTACAGCAACTTTGTGTTCGATAACAACTGCATTAGTATAAATACTGTGTCACAGTTATTAACGCCCACGTCCAAAAAGTCGTGTCAAAAGCAAAATTAAAAGACTAAAAAGCAAAATTTAAAGACTAAAAAGTAAAATTAAAACTAAAAACAAGAAACAAAAAAGAAATTAAATCAAAATTAGAACTAAACATTAAAACTGTAATTTTACGTGAGATTGTGTGTTTGTATGGATTGTGTAGTTTTCTGCGTGGAGGGTATAGGTGTATGTGTGTGTGTTTGTGTGTGGGGGTGTGTGCGTGTGTTTGTGTGTGGAGGTGTGTGTGTGTGTTTGTGTGTGGGGGTGTGTGTGTGTGTGTGTGTGTGTTTGTGTTTGAGTCATGAATGTGTTTGCGCATTTTATACATATTATATAAAGAGCCATTGGAAAGTGAGTTTAAGTATTTACGTATGTTTCTAATTCTTCATAAGTGAGTGTTGAAGCCATTTATCCGTGATCCTTCGACATTCTCGCAAGGTCAGTGGGTGTATATTAAGTTGTTAATATTTTAGTCCAATCAATAGATTTTTTGTAAAATGATAAATGCTTCATATTTTGCAGTAAATTACAGTCCGCGAGGCCTAAGCTGAGCTTTGCAATTGTGTGAGTGATCACCAAAATGGTACGAGAGCCCATGACCAAAATTTTTGTCTTATCGTTTTACGACCACATGTGACGCGCAAAATGTCTGAAAACTTTGTCGTAATAAAATTACGAAACCTGTGTACATTTTTAGTATCAGACATATTGTGATAAAATCATGTGCTTATTTTTTATAAAAAAGAAAAAAATCAAATTCAAAAGTCAAATTTTGTTCAATAAATCTTTTTTATTATTATTTTTTTTTTTTTTTAAATAAGCAACTCCCAATCAATCAATCTGCCTAGCCTTTTCCCAACTATGTTGGGGTCGGCTTCCAGTCTAACCGGATGCAGCTGAATACCAGTATTTTACATGGAGCGACTGCCTATCTGACCTCCACAACCCATTAACTGGGTAATACGATACCTCTTGGTAAGACTGGTTGTCAGACTTTCGGGCTTCTGACGACCCGTAACGACTGTCAAAGATCCACGAATGACAGCCGGGACCAACGGCTTAACGTGCTTTCCGAGGCACGGAGGAGTCTCGATATGTAAAGATGGTCACCCATCCACGGACAACCCCGGCAAGCGTAGCTTAACCTGATGGATCGACCCGTGCGGCTGTTATTACTTAGCCACGAGCTCCTCAAATAAGCAACTCCCAATGACACCCAAAAACCCCACCAAACTGGACTGGACTCCCATATAAAACTGTGACGTTCCTAACCGGTGCTGCCCACTGAGTCGGGTTCAGAATCACCTAAACTAACGATTTTATACGGTTTTGGCCGTAAAACGATGCGACATGGTTTTGGTCATGGCCTCTCGTACTAAAAGAACAAAAGCCGATTGCCAAAAAGCAATATAAACCAGTTCTAAACCAAGCAAAGGATGCCACACCTACACTATCTATGTGCACTCACACAAATTGAAAGCTCAACTTAGGCCTCGCGGACTGTACCAGCGTTGTGTCATCGCACTTCTCTTTCTTTTCTATGTAGTTCGACTGTTCGGGGTTGGGATGAGTTTAAATATAAACTAAGATTAAAGATTATAAAAAGACTATATTTCAGTACAAATGGGATAACGATTAAAACTAATGAGGTGAATAAGATGAGATTGAGTCGCGCCCGATATGCTATCCGAAAGCGTACTGACTACTTATTCTAAGTAATACATAATAATTAAAGGCATGGAGCGCGGTGTCGCAATTACGCTGACATGAAATTATTGTTCGGTGATTGACCCGAACACCGACAGTGCCCGCGCTTTAGGCCCTATAGTTAAGGATCAAAGTGGCGAGACAAAAAAAAGTGCGGGCTTTCGTCAGAAGTGCATACGTCCCTATGCAGATGCACTTCGGACGAAAGCCCACACTTTTTTGAGCTTTGGTTGAGAGTATGATACTCACTTGAAGGCGTCTTGTGGTATCCTGACCACGTCGTCTGCGTTAGCGAGTGCATATTTGATCTTAACGAGAACGATCCCAGTCATGGCTACATGAATCTTGTCTCCATCGTCTGTGAATGTATTGAACAGTTTCAACTTAACTTTATCATAAAAGTGTTTTTGGAGGTTAGGCAACATGGAGTTCCTCCACTGAGAAGGGGGAATCCTCCAACCAGACGAGTGCTGTCGAGCTAGTGAGCTATCTGTGATGCCGTTGTTGATTGGCAGTACGTTCACAAAATTAATTGGACATCCTCACTATATAATATTTAAAAGTTTACTGTTTATTTCGGAAAGTGTTTTTTTTTAATGCTATCAGAATTCATATCTATACATATAAATTAAATTAAAATGCTGTTCGTTGGTACCGATTTAGCAATATTGTGTTTTAAAACGTTCGTAATAGTAAGGTTTTTAGGAAAAATAAAATTGGAAAAGTTTCCCGGAAAATTATAAAAATTTGAAAAACGGAAAGTTATTTTTTCTATAAACTTTGTACAAACTATTGTTTGGGTAATGTCTGTTGGGTCAGCTAGTTTAAAATAAAAATCGCTCATACTATGTAGAATTTCCACGACGCCGACGCGACGTGTGATCTTGGAATCTTAGTAAATAGTGATTAGGCAACAGCAGGAAGCGGGTAGTATACTGACGTAGATGCACGTAGAGTACTCCGAGCCAGTTGAAGTCGCCGCTCTGTCCGAGGTTCCCTGCCCGCACCTGCGCAGTGGTCGCCCGGTCGCAGGGCTCCGGTGAGGAACGCCCTGAAAAACAACGTTATTACCCCTTAGCCACAAGCTACACGATCACGCTTGAAACAAATGAAAGAAATTGTTTAGAGCGCGCCACGAGTCACGCAACGGGACTTGCGGAGCGACGCGCGGTAACACGACGGACGGAAACACGCGTCTCGAGATGCAGGAGTCGCGTGCTCTAGGCCGTAAGCTGGACCCTACTGTAGGCGCTACGCGAGACGGGTTAAATTGACGCCGGTAGAGTAAGACGCATATTTTCCATAATTGCAAAGTTAGGTTTTAAAATCATAATGAGTGTATAACGTACCCACTGCTGGGACACAAGCCTATACTTTCGGTGAGAGGGAGTTTGCTGTATGCCATCATGGTACATGTACGTAGTGCGGGTTGGCGAACGTCAGATGTCTCCGAAATCAAAGTCAATGTCAAATTATTTATTTCAAGTAGGCCAGTAGAAGGCACTTTTGAACGTCAACATTTGCAAGACAAAAACTTTTTTACAAAAAAATACAACCAACAACACCACAAAAACAACACTACAAAGTGAAAAATAACTTTAATTTCGGAAGTCGGTGTCTGATTAAATATATTTTCGTTTTTGCCACCGACTTCCGAAATTAAAGTTATTTTTCACTTTGTAGTGTTGTTTTTGGAAGTCGGTTGTATTTTTTTGTAAAAAGTTTTTATTTTTCACTTTTAAGTGGTTCACATGTGCTTACCCCTTCACAGCGTACCGGCGTGATATTATGTTATGAGCTGGTGTAAACAATAAACAGACATGAGATTTCAGCAATCCCAGTCCATTTGCTGTCATTTATTGAGGAGTTCCGTTGCCTATCTCAGAAGTTCTTCATCAGATCTTCACCAAATTGAAATGGGACCACTCCGAGAAAGTACTCTTCCAAAAAATATCCAAATCGCTTCAAGTGTGCCTATAAAATTGGAAGAGTTCTCTCTATTTCTCCAGGATCCCATCATCAGATCCTAACTTGATGATCATAGGACCACCTGGGAAGAATACCCTTTCAAACAAAAAAAATAATCCAAATCGGTTCAGCCATCTTCGAGTAATCAGGGAACACACATAAAAAAAAATAAAAAAAAAGGTTCCGACGAATTGAGAACATCTTCCTTTTTGAAATCGGTTAAAAATAGAATTGATTCTAGTTGCCCGTTCCAAACGGTATAAATAAAGTGTAAGGTAGGCCGTATGGAGAAGAGTAGGCAAGAAACTCCACCGTCTCAAGTTTTGGTCCCAGGACACGCTGGTTTTCTCACGAAGTTTTCCTTCTCGGTTTTGAGAGCAGTGGTGATGAAATTAATAGCACAAAGTAAACTACACCTGTTGCCTGCTCCAATTATTTTTTACCATGTTTTTTTTTTTAATAATATATTCTTATTCTTACTTAAAACAGATGAAACCCGGACTAGACCGGACTGGACTGGCGCGTTGGTCCAGTGCTCGCAAGCGCTGCTGCTGGGCATGAGGTCCTTTTTTTTTTTTTTTTTTTTTTGTGGATGGGAAATCATCAAATGACTTCTCCCGCTCTGGGCAGAGCGGGAGGGCGTGTCAGACTTTTACTGACTAAAACCCACCCATGCTCCTTCAACTGCCCGTGCCAGGGCCACGGTATCTCTTTCGAACTACCCGCGACCCCGGCGGCATCGGCCCAATTGACCCCGTCACTGCTGACATCTCTTTGAGGCGCGCGTGGAACACAACGCGCCGTCGACCCGGGCCTGTTCCTTACCGGACGGCGAGCTGCCCATTACTCGTCGTCCGCAAGCCCGCGCCTACGGTGGCCGGGAATCGGCAATCGATTCCCGCCGCCCAGGGCGTCTCCTACGGCGGCTAGGGGCGCGAGGGCACGGCTGTTGCCTCTCCCTCACGCGTTCTGCTTCCTCCTTCGCGAGCATTACTGCTTCGCAGAAGGAGGTGACGGCTTTCCATACACTATCGCTCCGCACCATGGCCTGGACCAGGTTTGGACGCGAGAGACCGCCGCCGCCGATCGCCTCCGTGAGAACACGGCGCTGCTCCGCCCAAGCCGGGCAGTCCTCCACTGTATGCTCCACCGTGTCCTCCGGGTGATCCACACAATGGTGACACCCGGGGGGCATGAGGTCCTGGTTTCAATTTCTAGGTTGGGCAGTATTTTATTGGGTTTTAACATCAGGAATTTGTCAGCAGCAGCCCGGAGGCTGGACATGGAACTTATACATAACTACGAAACGTGGGTGTTACTGCCTAAAGTTAGGCAGAGGCGTACCCTCTGCCTAACTTTTCGGGGATTGCAGGCGCGATGTAGGTATTGTTATGTGCGAAAAGTAAATCAAATTAATATTACAACTGCATTATAAACAATACAGAACAACCAACTCACCAACGAACAGAATTACCAATTTGACGAAGAGTAGCCTTTGTCCCTCCATGGTTTCAGAAATAATCATTTCAAAAATAAGTTACACGTTCATACATAAAACGATGTCTAATCACAGGTTGACACCGCGCGTGTAATTGCTACAAGCCACTCATTTCTAATTATTGACTAATTATGAACGCATTCACTAGAAAACTGTCGTTATTGATGGTAAACAATTGAAGTTGTTCATAAACAGAGAGTAGTTTTCAAATGGAGTGTTCGTTTAAACGCGTAGTGGACTGGCACGGGAGACGAGCCCAGCAAGCCCTTGCCTTGTATAGCTCCAATGGCACTTTCTAAAAATAAGTCAGTCATCCATCGTCTTTGAACTTTGAATTTGTACTCTTCTTTTAACCTGGACATAAATCTGAAATAAGCCAGAACATAACTTTTTTTTTAAGTTCCTCTGTTTTTTATCTGTCTTAAACCTTGTACTAAAAAAAATAAATTGAAAAAACCGGCCAAGTGCGAGTCGAACTCGCACACGGAGGGTTCCGTACCATATAGGTTTAACAATCGCAAAGATAACTTTATATTTCATAATGATACTGTTATTTTGATTCTGAATAAAGCATTACAAAAGAAAACTTAACATTATAGTTGAAAAACATGTTTACATTGATATAGGTACATGCACGGTTAATTTTTTGTAATCTCAATAAAAATATTTTTATAATTGAAAAAACTACAAATTAACAATTTTCAGACTTTGCCTTTATTTGTGCTGAGAAACCTAACTTCTTGCAAAATTTCATGATTCTAGGTCAACGGGAAGTACCCAGTAGGTTTTGATTTACTTGTGAGTATCAAAATATTTCGCTTAGATGGCCGTATTTTATATTGCGTTGACTTAGATGCTTGATTTTTTAGAGCTCCAAGGGATCTTATACCTATGTATTTGATATTAAATTCAACTTGATACCTCCACGTGTTCCTGAGACAAAAGTTCTTGACTGTCAGACAGACGGTCAACGATGATCTTTAAGGGTTCCGATTTTTCCTTTTGGGATACGGAGCCCCTAAATGGTGATTAACAGCATTTTTAGGGATCCGTACCTAGAAATGCTGTTTTTTACCATCATCATCACGTAGGTGCACTCACAAAAATGATCACCTCATTTGCTACTCACGCTGCGCTGTATTAAAAGGACAAACAAACATTTGTTTAGTCAATAGTAGAATACTCGTAGGATAACATACCCCTTTTTTTTTGACGCTGGGAAAAATGCATTACGCATGCCCACCCGTCGGGGGACGGGTGGGGTATGTGGGACTCCCCGGTAAATCCGGTATACCCACTAAACGACCCAGCGGCGCTCCCGCATCGCCGTGACGGGAGGGTCATGGGAAACTGGCTCAGCCTTTACATCCACAACCCTCCCGGCGCATGCCCGCCTAGCTGGCGGGCCCCGCTTGCCCCCCAGCAGGTTGAGGGGCTACGGGAATGGCCGGGAGCACCTGACCATTCCCGTCCGGCACTGGTGGAGGTCCGTGCGATACAGGCAAGGGTGCCCCCGCACCCGTTGCCTGCTGGCCTCCACCTGGGAGGAGTCGGAGATGAGTATCAAACTCACGTCTTCTTCGACCCCTCCTCCGCCTTCGGAGCGGCGCCGCGTGAGGATCATCCTCCCGCGCCCGCTCCGCCACCTCCTTCTGGGACATGACGTGTTCGCAGAAGGAGGCGACCGCCGCCCAGGACCTCTCATCCGCCAGCATGGCGTTAACCACGCCGGGGAGCGAGAGGTCCGGTCCTATCACCGCGACCAGATCGCGGCGCGTCTCGGACCACGACGGGCACGACCCGAGGGTGTGCTGCGCCGTGTCCTCCGCCGCGCCGCAACCGTGGCACGACGGCGTCTCCTCCCGTCCGATTCGGTGCAGGTACGACCCGAAACAGCCGTGTCCGGACAGCACCTGCGTCAGACGGAAGGAGAGGAACCCGTGCGACCGCTCGAGCCAGTCTCGCAGCACTGGCCCGAGCGCATCGAGGGTCCGGCGGCCAAAGACTGCAGTGGCGAGTTCTCCCGTCCAGTGGACGACGATGGCGTCTCGCGACTCCCGTCGGAGGGCCTCGCGCTCTTCCGGGGCCGGGCGTTCTCCTCTCGCCCTCCGCCCCGCCGTCCACTCGTATACTCTGGCGAGCACCCACGCCTCGAGTTCCCAAGGGGGGGTGCCGGCCAGAGCACAGGCCGCCGCAAAACCCACCGTCCGGTAGGCCCGCGCGACCCGCTGGGCTATGGCCCTCTGAGGCGCCCGCAATGCGGCGGCGTTCTCCCTCCTTCGGAGGGAGTCTTCCCAGATGGGGGCACCGTAGAGGGCCATGCTCCTCAAGATGCCGGCGTAGAGCTGCCGGCATCGCGCGCTGGGCCCGCCCGAGTTGGGCAGCAGCCACGAGAGCGCCCCTGCAGTCTTCAGCAGGCGCGACGACAGCCCGCTAAAATGCGGGCCGAAGCGCCACCTGCTGTCGAGTACGAGGCCCAGATATTTCATCTGGGCCTTTACCTCGATTCTGACGCCCTCCACGAAGATGTGGGCGTCAGATGGGGGGCGCTGCCGAGGTCCGTGGAAAAACACGGCCTCGGTCTTGTGCAGCGCCGCCGTCAAACCCAGGCGGCGGATCCTCCCTGCCACCAAGGATCCGCCCGCCGAGGCCAAGTTGGCCGCAGGATAACATACCCCGGCCAACCTTGATCAACAGTAGGCAATGTTGGCATATTGGCTATGTTGGTGTATTGGGATTTTGTTATTGAGCTACCAGTTACTATTTCGTGCGCAAAACAAACATATTTTACGATGGAAAGGGTAGGTATGAGATTTTTTACTGCCTAATTGGTATAACTTTTGAGTATGAATGTGGATGGCTATAAGTGTAGCGGAAGACCAAATAATCGATGGATGTTCTGTGTGAAATGTTATGGCTAGAAAGTGGGTAACTACTGAGATAACGACTAATAGAGAAGTATGGAAGAAAAGGACATGTTGCGCCGAGCACAAATAAAGTGGGATAAGGGCAGGTGAACGACAATGACGATGATGAAGTCTAAGTCTTAAGTCGCGTGGTCCTGTGTTCAACACGCACAGTCGAACCAAGTATTATTAGGTTTTCCAAATGGAATTGCTTACATCGTGAAATAAAAAAACAAATCAAAATAATTGATTGCACATAAACCTATTATGGGCAATCATGAAACGTCAGAAGCTAGGTGCACGGTTCCAATTGGTCGTTTCCCATGGAGAAGAGCCGGCAAGAAACGCCACCGTTACTCTTTTAAAATTAATTGGCTTTTCTATTGTTGATCGAAAGCTTTTACAATATTTTCAAATAACAGTGTTGATAGGTATGGGAGGACATGGCAGTGCAGGCCTTTTAACCTTTCAACAAGTCAATCAATCTGCCTAGCCTTTTCCCAACTATGTTGGGGTCGGCTTCCAGTCTAACCAGATGCAGCTGAATACCAGTATTTTGTATGGAGCGACTGCTTATCTGACCTCCACAACCCAGTAACTGGGTTATACGATACCTCTTGGTAAGACTGGTTGTCAGACTTTCTGCTCCATGAATCCACGAATGACAGCCGGGACCAAAGACTTAACGTGCTTTCCGAGGCACGGAGGGGTCTCTGACCCCTCAGAGACCCCCACGACTTTTTTATTGTATTTTTTGAGCGTGAAATTTTAGTTATTTCTTACGTCGCTGTTTTCGCGTATTTGTTAATGTTGCTCACTTTAATCGTTGGTGGAAGCTTGTAATTGGCCATCTTTTACACATTGTACTTGATATGGAAATATATTAGCTGTAAGCTTTCCTAAAAGTAATAAAATAAAATTAAATAAAATAAAATGTAAAGATGGTCACCTATCCACTGACCAACCCCGGCAAGCGTAGCTTAACCTGATGGATCTTAGCCACGAGCTCCTCTAATAACTTCATGTCAACTGCATGTATTTATATTATGGAAAACGCTTCTTAATTTGAAACACGTCTTAAATTTTTGCGAACACACAAAATACTTGCTAAGATATAAAAAGAAGGCAGAGTTAGTAGGTACATCTGTATATCGATTTTGTGTCGACGCAGTGAAACGCTTTTGAGAGGTCACAGAAAATGCCAATTGCATCCTGGGACTTCTCCTATAGTATTCCAAAATGTGACTGATGAGTTTTATTCCCTGGTCATACACTTCACTTCTGTCTAGCCTTTTGGGAAATACAAGCGTGAAGTTTTAACCCTAAAACACTATCTGCCAACCAAGAAGCTCCAATTACCCGACCAATTTTGGAACCTTGTTCAATGAAGGGTAAGGTAAGCGTGCCAGTGACTGTGGAGGGTTGTAGTGAGCCTAAGGATATAGCCAACTTTTTCAAGGATAATTTTAAAGTAATTTCACCATTATCCTCTTGCAGTGGGGTGCCTGTTGCTGGTGTCACTGATCCGGAAAATTTGTTAGGTTTTTCCAGTAAAGACGTGGAAAAGGTTGTTAAAAATATGGTTAGAGGAAAATCCCCGGGCAATGACGGTCTCAGTATTGAGCACTTGCAGTGTGCAGGCAAGCATATATTTTAGGGTCCTGGCCAAACTATTTACCTTCTGCATACGACACTCTTACCTACCGACAAGACTGTTGGAAACTATTGTTGTACCAATACCTAAAAATGTTACTGGGGACGTCACAGATAAAAGCAACTAAAGGCGTATCTCTCTAGCGACTGTAATTGCGAAGGTCTTCAATGGTCTACTTGATAATCAGCTTAGCAAGCACATTGAGCTTGATGACGCACAATTTGGATTCCGTGAAACATTGTCGACTGAAAGTGCTATCTTAACATTGAAACATACAGTCAACTACTATTTAAACAGAAAAATACCTATTTATGCTTGCTTCCTCGACTTATCGAGGGCCTTTGACTTAGTGGACTACACTGTTGTAGTCCAGAGCCTGTGCTCTGGGCCAAGCTTGGAGAGGTAGGGGCTCCCACTGAACTCATTAGCATCTTGTCCTTCTGGTACAAACATCAGAAGAACTTTGTAAAGTGAGGAAATGTTTTGTCGGATGGGTATGCACTGGAGTGTGGTGTGAGACAGGGAGGCCTGTCCTCTCCAATACTTTTTAATCTGTACGCAGATCAGCTGATGGTTGAGCTCAGTAATAGCCGTGTCGGTTGTCATATAGATAACGTCTGTGTGAATAACATCAGCTATGCTGACGACATGGTGTTGCTGAGCCCATCCCTCAGTGGCTTAAGAACACTGCTCGATATCTGTGAGTCATATGCTGTAGCTCACGGTCTGAGGTACAATGAGAAAAAGAGAGTGTATGGTCAATAGGGGCAGGAACAAACAGCCGGAGCATACACCACCTGTCTATCTAAACGGAGTGCCTTTAGAACGTGTCGCTCAGTTTAAGTACCTAGGGCACATTATATTATAACTGAGATCCTGAATGATGATGCGGATATCGATCGGGAACGAAGAGCGTTGTCGGTGCGTGCTAACATGTTGGTCCATAGATTTGCTAGGTGTACACTAGACGTAAAATTAGCATTGTTTAGAGCCTACTGCCAAAACTTTTATGCCAGCGCTTTATGGTTTAACTACACCCAGCAGGCCTACAACGCTTTTCGCATACAGTACAATAACGCCTTTAGAGTTCTGGTGAGGCTCCCTCGACTCAACAGCGCGTCGGGCATGTTTGCTGACGCAGGAGTCGATGACTTTTATGCCATTATGCGTAAGAAAACAGCTTCTCTGATGCGCCAGATTCGGGGGAGTGCCAACGGAATCATAAGGATTATTGCTGTGAGGCCAGAGTCTGCAGTGCTGGGGAGATTCCTTCAGCTTCATGTGACGAGATGACATTGTGAATTAATGATAATTATTTTTGACATTTATTATTTTTTTTTATATTTTATTATAATTATATTATAATAATTATAATATTATTATTTGAAAACTGCATTGATTCCACGACAGGCGCAGCGAGTACGTGCGCAGGAGGCAGTGCAGCGGTCACGGAGCTCGGCGGCAGTATGTCCATGTTCACGTGTGCCGAGATGTTGTCGACAGTAGGGGACCGTGTGCCGATCGGGGCCGGAACCTCCTCCTCATCACTACATTCCGCTGGGACTTGTTGCCAGTACGAGCATCCAGGTTGTGGATCCGTGTCGCCGCGATATGTGGCACAATCGTCATCGACTGGGATTGGCTCGCTCTCTGCAAGCAATACGGATGGGAAGTGAGACTCCTTGTGAGAAACACGCAATCCCAATGGGCAATTTAATTTTTATTCCTCCAGGAATAACGTAGGTACATGCTATGGAAAAACCCCACAGGTAGATCCGAGCAGCAAGTACTTACTTTTGGAAGTGGAAGGCCCCCAAGGGACAATCCGATTTTCCAATTTAATTATTGTTATGAATCCGTATTGAATTCAAAACCACAAACATACCACTTTTACATAACGGTAATTTAAAAAAAAAACCGAGCCATCTAATTTACCTAGTTGCTATGCTAAAAGTAACATATTAAAGTGTAAACACGAAATAATTCGGTCAATGACTCACCCTGCGGGTTATAAGGCGTAGGAAAATCACCATCCGATGACGAGGTACTTCCATAGCGAGTACGTCGCCCATGTTTTATTTCACGTTGTAACTTTTTAAGTTTTTTGCACAAATAACTATAATTATCGAACTTAACACTCTTTCTTTCCGGCATTATAAGGCTTAAATATAAAAACGCACTTGAATGAACAAAGGAATAGATGCGAAACAGCGAAGCACCGATGCGTGAATGAGCTGGCTAGGTGCGAACGTCATAGTCACGAACAAAAGTTTTTTAATCTACCTTACATTGGATTAAATAAATTTTTCTCCTAAATTCAATGCGAAATGGCGAGTCTAATAGTGAAGCTACATGTGTGCCAATACTAATTTCTTCGAACGAAGCTTGAGAGTAATAGCCGTCGACATTCATACTCAAAACTTTCCTCACAGACAGTGATTATAATTAGACTAAATAAAACATTCACTTATTAAGAAGGCATGTAGCATTTTTTCACCTCTCTGGCTCACACGGTACGGGACCTAATTTTTAAGAATGTTACATGAAAAGATCTTTTTTTGAAACATGTAATCAATTAGCGAACTAGTAAATAATATTAATTTATTAAAAACACATTTTTGTTGTGGCATTTATTTAACTTGTCTCAAAAACAGATATTTAACACTTTTTGAGCTATTTTAGGTATTAGCTAACACGATAGAATTGTGTTTTAATAATTAGGTACACACGGCTACACATGAAGCTATGCATTTCCAGTTTACACGGACCTCTCGTTGTTAGGAAATCCTACACAATGCGAGATCAGCTTATACTGGAACGTTATAGCTTGATCTGTAGCCGTGCGTATCTATTAAATTAATATTATTTACCAGTTCGCCATTTGATAACATTTTTCAAAAAAGCATCTTTTCATTTAACAATCTTAAAAATAAGGTCCCGTGTGAGCGAGAGAGGTGACAAAGTCCGACAGCCCTCTTAAATTAGAATAACAATCATTCATCATTCTCTTGCCCTTAGACCAATTTATTTGGGGTCGGTGTAACAACTGTTTTGATTCGAATTAAAATAACAATCATTCATCATTATCTTGCCCTTAGATCAATTTATTTGGGGCCGGTGTAACAACTGTTTTGATTCGAATTAGAATAACAATCATTCATCATTCTCTTGTTCTTATACCAATTTATTTGGGGGCGGTGTAACAACTCTTTTGATTCGAATTAGAATAACAATCATTTATCATTCTCTTGTTCTTATACCAATTTATTTGGGGGCGGTGTAACAACTCTTTTGATTCGAATTAGAATAACAATCATTTATCATTCTCTTGTTCTTATACCAATTTATTTGGGGGCGGTGTAACAACTCTTTTGATTCGAATTAGAATAACAATATTCATCATTCTCTTGTTCTTATACCAATTTATTTGGGGTCGGTGTAACAACTGCTTTGATTCGAATTAGAATAACAATCATTCATCATTCTCTTGTTCTTATACCAATTTATTTGGGGCCGGTGTAACAACTCTTTTGATTCGAATTAGAATAACAATCATTCATCATTCTCTTGTTCTTATACCAATTTATTTGGGGTCGGTGTAACAACTGCTTTGATTCGAATTAGAATAACAATCATTCATCATTCTCTTGTTCTTATACCAATTTATTTGGGGCCGGTGTAACAACTCTTTTGATTCGAATTGGAATAACAATCATTCATCATTCTCTTGTTCTTATACCAATTTATTTGGGGGCGGTGTAACAACTCTTTTGATTCGAATTAGAATAACAATCATTCATCATTCTCTTGTTCTTAAACCAATTTATTTGGGGCCGGTGTAACAACTCTTTTGATTCGAATTAGAATAACAATCATTCATCATTCTCTTGTTCTTATACCAATTTATTTGGGGCCGGTGTAACAACTCTTTTGATTCGAATTAGAATAACAATCATTCATCATTCTCTTGTTCTTAAACCAATTTATTTGGGGCCGGTGTAACAACTCTTTTGATTCGAATTAGAATAACAATAGCAAACAATTAAATTTAAAAAATAAATAAAAGTTGAAAGTGATCTACGTTATCGTTAAGTGATTGAATGAACATCTTAGAAAGGAACCCAACAGAGAGTGAAAACGCTTACTGCACCTTAATTCAACAGTTAATTAACAGTTAATAATTAATTGACAGTTCAAGAACATTCATTGCGTTATTTACGTTGTCGAGCAGACAAATTTTTCGAACATATGAAGCATTAGATTAGCAATTTGTTTCAAAATGAAACCAACTCCGATTGATAATGTGTGTGTGTGTGTGTGTGTGCTGGTTTCTTCTTTGAGTGGTCAGCTTGTTTGTTCTGGGCTGAGCTCTCGCAACGCGTCGTACGTCCAGCCAGTAGGTAATAGGACCCGCCCGTCAAGGAGCGCTGTTACAAATTAGAAGCATTATTAATTTAATGTACATAAAGCAAAAGGTATTTTAATAAAACACGTATACTAAAAGATAAATAGTTAAATTATCTTTAATATTGCGAAGGTTTCATAAAAATAAGCTGGATAGTTTTTGCGTGGTTCTCTGTTTTTTATCCGCGTTAGACATAACTTTACAAATGGCACGTTTCCGGATGACATCGATGCGAACGAGTACTTCGACGCCTAAGTGTTCTTTTGTTTTTTATTTATTTGTAAAGTTAGTTAGTTAGTCATTTACTTTAGTACCTAGTGTAAATAGTGTAAACTTGTATATTGTTTATAAACCACAAAATTAAAGTACTTTACAAATTAATTACACTATTATATAATTAATATTTAAACAAACTAAAATATTCACCGATGAGTTACTAACAAAATCATTAAAATCATTAACACTAGTCGTTCAGACGTGATCTTCAGTTTAAAATCATTGAAAGTCGGTTATTGTCGCCTTAAGAAGAGACTGTTTGCAGTGGGCTAAGAGGCTTATCACTAAATTGTTTGTGGTTTTGATAGTTTAGATGTATTGAAGCATGGCCAGTTGGCCACGCATCACTTTATGCAGCAATGTGGCAGTTGTAATTACATTTATTTTGAGTTTTTTTTGTGAGTATAAAATTTTAATTTCTTATTCAGAACTAAAGTTTATTCTGGTATAAATTTTACGTAATAATTATTATTAATGTGGTAAGAAGTTAATTCAGAGCGTTTTTAGTAGTTTTATGGTTTTAAATGGGATTTTTATATATAATATTCCATACATATTTCAAAATTAGGCCGCTATGAACTAAACCACTAATGAAGAAATATTGTTACTTATATATTTTTCATTTCACAAGTAGTTTATCCACGAGCTCAACAAAATGTAGTTTATGAAAACCTTACTTCGGAATTTTGGCTTTATATAAATAGATAAGAAAAATTGCGAATACTGAGGCTGCCATACTGCTAATTAATCTCCAAAACTCAATAAGTCAAAGTTGTCGAAGTCTTTCAGTTTCTCAGAATAAGAACGCCAAAGTTATGGCCAACTTCGACGGTCGAAATGTAATAGCGCCCTTAACATAGGCTGGTATCCTCAACGTTCAAAAGGTCTAAGTTGACGTTGTATCATTTGTCTCCCGACGTGTACCTACTACCGCGTGTGGTCCAGCTGTGTGTGTAGGTGGCAAGTCCTTGGAACGAAACTTCGCAAAAAATGTGGGTGTATTATCTTAAAACCCTTGCAAAATCTCTAAAAATACATGTTCCTTAACACTCATACTCACACTCAAACGTTAAATATTTATTGCAGGAGCGAGCTCAAGTAATTAGCGTAGCCGCCGCCGCCATGTTTGGTGCTAGTAATTACCGCGACACAGCAGTCAGCACCGGAGACAATCGCCGGTAAATCAACTGCGCTCGTCTACATCGCCTCTTTCTCTGCCTTTTTATTGTACACTGTGTTTTTGTGTGAAAATTGCATAAAATTGTTTGTTTTGTTTAGAGTTTGTGACAGTACCTGATGCAATAGTGATTGAGTGATAATAATTATGAGCCTCCTTCGTATTTTTAGCCTCATTGGAAAACAAACCAAAGCCAAGAGCGTGTCGGACCACGTACAATGAAGGGTTCCGTAGTCGGGATGAATTAATCCCAAAAACAAACTTAATATTGTAGTTGATAAATGGCCTCCCATACATCGATATTCGCCACGGCAGGCCAGGCGCACTCCGCATTTTAGGTATGAAGCTCCAAGTACGCGCCGCGGCGGGCTCAATTTGTCGAGCTAATTCAGCGTGGGCTCCTACGCGACGCGCCCGCCGCTCCGGCCGGCCGGCCGTGATGCATGTTACGGCCCGGCAACGACATGCGCGACGGCGGCAGCGGCAGCGGTTTTCCTAATTCATTGCGTGTGATCCCAACTAGCCACAGTGCGTTGCACGTCTCGACCGCGCAATAAACAGATACAACGCTTGCCGCGCTGCAACTCGCGCAACGTCGTGACCGGGCCGTTAGTTCGATACCTCACGCGCTGCGTCATAAAAGAAGACAACCCTAACGAGTCAGAAGGTGTTTAAGAGTTACGCGATAGAAAGAGAGGCGACTTCTGGGTGAATATAACTGTAGGTAATTAACGCTGTGCGACCTGAATTGCACTTTATTGTGTCGTAGCAAGAGTGAAATGACTGTAGTTGTACTATAATGTATTCTGTGGTCAAGATCAATTCTCCAATTGCAAACGTAAGTTTGCAATCGCAAAAAACATTGATTAAACTACAAATTCACGATTTTCGGACTAAAAAAATTAAAAGCAAACAACCCTTTTTGAAAAAAAACTTTTATTTAAATGCTCTAAAAAGAAGAAAGTGCGGAAATCGGCTGTCATGGTATGGGCATGTGATGCGGAGGAGTGAGGAAAATGTCGTAAGGAAAGTTTTGGGTATGAATGTCGATGGCTATAAGGGTAGGGGAAGACCAAAGAAACGATGGATGGATTGTGTGAAAGATGACATGGCTAGAAAGGGGGTGACTACCGAGATGACGAATAATAGAGAAGTATGGAAAAAAAAGGACATGTTGCGCCGACCCCAAATAGATTGGGATAAGGGCAGGAGAATGATGATGCTCTAAAAAGAAGAAAATAAAATTTTCTTTTAAAATTTTAACTATCAACTTATAACCTTTAACCGTATAACATTATACACAATTTATATGATCATAAAAGCTTGTCGCGCGATTTACTTGTGTAAATAAACTAGTACCTATTTAATTGAGTAACTTAGTCTGCCAAGTTATTTTTTTTTTAAATTTCAGTTTAACAAATACTTATAGTACTTACGCAAACCTCGCGACAAGCTTTTAAGATTATATAAATTGTGTATAATAAGGTTATAAGTTGGTAGTTAAAATTTTAAAAGAAAATTTTATTTTCTTCTTTTTGAGCATTTAAATAAAAGCTTTTTTTAAAAAAGGTTTTTTTTTGCTTTTAATTTATTTTTTACTTTTTAGTTATCGCTGGCTAGGTTTTTAAAATGCGCCGCTTATTTCAGCTTGGAGCTTACTTGTGCCTGACGAAACACAGTTCCGGGTTTGATTTTGGAGTTGTCCTTCTCCTAGACAGGTTGCAGACCAATGCTGATGACGCCCATCTCGCCAAATCACACAAGTCAAAGTTAATCAACCGATCAAAAAATTCTACCTCAAGAATAATCGAGGTCTCTACACCAAATTTCAGGTGGATTAGAGCAACGGAACTTATAATCACCGTCTTTTTTTTATCCTGCATTTTTATTCCAGCGAACCCTTTCTTTTATTACCCATACTATAGGAAAGCATAAAAAACTTCAAAAGTCCGCCATAAGAGTGATGTCAGAATATTTTTCTAATTATTCTCGGCAAGCCCTTTCATTTGATACCCATATTGCAGAAGTGCATAAAAAATAACTATTCCGCCATCTTGGATGTTCCGCCATATTGGATGTAGAATGATGTCACATTATTTTTCGAGTTCACGCCAGAACGGCTGAACGGATCTGGAAGAAATTTGGCTCAGAGATAGATTATGGTCTGGAATAGCACATAGGCTAATTTTAATCCCGGTATCGGTAGTACGTTTCCATGTGTTAAGGCCAGGTTATTCGGGCCTGTAGGCCTTTGAAACGCTACCTCCGCCTCCCCCAAATGCAGCGCGACGTGTTTATTTACGACGCGCCGCCGACGATTTCACAGAAAATCCATGCCACAGTGTAAAATATTTGCAGTTGATCAACTTAATTAGTTTTTCTTAGGTTGATTTTTTTCCTTATGTTTACTTTTTATGGTGTCTACGGTGGAGTAAACTAAGATTATTACATAAAATGTCGTTTTGTTTTCACATTATCAGATAACGATACCAACACGATTCGATAGCGATAGGTACAATTTTTACCGGCCCCATGATATTGGTGAATATCGATGACCATCGCGACATGTGTGTTTCCGAACTCCACGCGGGCGAAGCCAAGCGGCACAAGCTAGTACTTTTATAATCTGCATAACGTCTTGAAATTATTACATTGGAATGCAAACTCTATACTGACCATCTGATCTTCATTTATTTAAATAACACTTCAATAACAATAATAGCAAAACGATAATGTTATTGTTTACAATAAAATAATAATGTGTGATGAGCATAATTATTATTGTGACATAAACTCAGTCGATGTGTAGTGCCTGTGGCAAAAACTTGATGTACACTGTAAGTAGGTACTGAATAGTTTGTGGAAGAATGCGTTTGATTTGGACCATTGTCATGTCACTGGGTGAGTTATATTATTATACTAGAGGCAGAAAGAAAGAAGCCAGATGTGAGTGGAAACGCCCTAGGAGGACATAATAATGACCTTATTGGTGATGTTCTTCAGAACGGTCAGGTGCGTAGTAGTCGCAACCGGCGTGCGTGTGTGACCAGATGTATGAACGTAGCAGGTGGCGTTCTGTAGTTTCTGCGTACCCGCACGGGAAGAAGTCGTGTGAGTTTAAGTTATATACCTATGTAATTATGTTACAATAATAAATGTCAAGCTATCTTTAAACATTACTTTTTTAAGTTACACGTTCATACATAAAACGATGCCTAATCACAGGTTGACACCGCGCGTGTAATTGCTACAAGCCACTCATTTCTAATTATTGACTAATTATGAACGCATTCACTAGAAAACTGTCGTTATTGATGGCAAACAATTGAAATTGTTCATAAACAGAGAGTAGTTTTCAAATGGAATGTTCGTTTAAACGCGTAGTGGACTGGCACGGGAGACGAGCCCAGCAAGCCCTTGCCTTGTATAGCTGCAATGGCACTTTCTAAAAATAAGTCAGTCATCCATCGTCTTTGAACTTTGAATTTGTACTCTTAACCTGTACATAAATCTGAAATAAGCCAGAACATAACTTTTTTATTATGTTCCTCTGTTTTTTATCTGTCTTAAACCTTGTACTAAAAAAAATAAATTAAAAAAACCGGCCAAGTGCGAGTCGGACTCGCACACGGAGGGTTCCGTACCATATAGGTTTAACAATCGCAAAGATAACTTTATATTTCATAATGATACTGTTAATTATAAGGTTATTTTGATTCTGAATAAAGCATTACAAAAGAAAACTTAACATTATAGTTGAAAAACATGTTTACATTGATATAGGTACATGCACGGTTAATTTTTTGTAATCTCAATAAAAATATTTTTATAAGTGAAAAAACTACAAATTAACAATTTTCAGACTTTGCCTTTATTTGTGCTGAGAAACCTAACTTCTTGCCAAATTTCATGATTCTAGGTCAACGGGAAGTACCCAGTAGGTTTTCATTTACTTGTGAGTATCAAAATATTTCGCATAAATGGCCGTATTTTATATTGCGTTGACTTAGATGCTTGATTTTTTAGAGCTCCAAGGGATCTTATACCTATGTATTTGATATTAAATTCAACTTGATACCTCCACGTGTTCCTGAGACAAAAGTTCTTGACTGACAGACAGACGGTCAACGATGATCTTTAATAATAATAATAATAATAAAACATTTATTGCAGAATCACTTCCATATTTGTTAGTAACAATGTAAACTTATAAACTAGTGTTAGTAACATTTATTCTGAGGCCACCAATCCTGGGGAGTGTCTACTTGACTGCGTGGAGTTGTATCCACCGCCCCAAGATCGGAGAGTCCCACCTATCAGACAACGTTCTAAGAATGGTGTTGGGGCTGCTGCGCACACGGCGGACTAGAGAAGCGCATCTCTTACGC
Organism: Cosmia pyralina; assembly: GCA_946251885.1. Taxonomy (NCBI): domain Eukaryota; kingdom Metazoa; phylum Arthropoda; class Insecta; order Lepidoptera; family Noctuidae; genus Cosmia; species Cosmia pyralina. The sequence continues at coordinate 21,917,389 of OX276365.1, forward strand.
ATGATGGCCGAAAAACTATCTACATTCGCGTCGGCAAACATGCCGGACGCGCTACAAAAACGCGGCAGCCCCAGCAACACCCGGAACGTGTTGTTATATTGTATGCGCAGGCCACTGTATGCCCTCTGTGTAAAGTTCACCCACAGGCTGCACGTGTAAAAGGATTGGCAGTAGGCTTTGAAAAGCGTCACCTTAACCTGAGCCGTACAACGTGCAAACCTGTGGGCCAACATCCCACCTCTAACAGCCAGTGACCTGCGCTCCCGCTCTATATCAACATTATCCTTCAAATCGTCTGAGACCCAATGACCAAGATATTTAAAATTTGCAACCCTTTTTAGAGGTCTGCCGCACAGCATAACTGGTGGAGTTGTACTATAGCCCTTGCTGCCTGCTTTAAATACCATGTATTCACTCTTTGCTGCATTATATACAAGCCCATGGGTCCCAGCGTATGATTCACACACATTGATCAATTTCCTCAATGCCCTAATCGATGGGCTCAGCAGAACCATATCATCTGCATAACTTATATTTTTAATACATACACCATCAATATGGCAGCCGATTCCGGTTCTGCTAAGCTCATGGATCAGATTATTCATGTACAGATTAAACAACGCGGGTGAGGACCGCCCCCCCTGCCTCACCCCACATTCAAGCCTGTACTCAGCTGAAAAGGAGTTTGCCCACCTGACACGGTTATGTTTAAGGGTTCCGATTTTTCCTTTTGGGATACGGAGCCCCTAAATGGTGATTAACAGCATTTTTAGGGATCCGTACCTAGAAATGCTGTTAATTACCATCATCATCACGTAGGTGCACTCACAAAAATGATCACCTCATTTGCTACTCACGCTGCGCTGTATTAAAAGGACAAACAAACATTTGTATAATCAATAGTAGAATACTCGTAGGATAACATACCCCGGCCAACCTTGATCAACAGTAGGCAATGTTGGCATATTGGCTATGTTGGTGTATTGGGATTTTGTTATTGAGCTACCGGTTACTATTTCGTGCGCAAAACAAACATATTTTACGATGGAAAGGGTAGGTATGAGATTTTTTACTGCCTAATTGGTATAAGATATAACTTTTGAGTATGAATGTGGATGGCTATAAGGTGTAGGGGAAGACCAAATAATCGATGGATGTTCTGTGTGAAATGTTATGGCTAGAAAGTGGGTAACTACTGAGATGACGACTAATAGAGAAGTATGGAAGAAAAGGACATGTTGCGCCGAGCACAAATAAAATGGGATAAGGGCAGGTGAACGACGATGACGATGATGAAGTCTAAGTCTTAAGTCGCGTGGTCCTGTGTTCAACACGCACAGTCGAACCAAGTATTATCAGGTTTTACAAATGGAATTGCTTACATCGTGAAATAAAAACACAAATCAAAATAATTGATTGCACATAAACCTATTATGGGCAATCATGAAACGTCAGAAGCTAGGTGCACGGTTCCGATTGGTCGTTTCCTATGGAGAAGAGCCGGCAAGAAACTCCACGGTTACTCTTTTAAAATTAATTGGCTTTTCTATTGTTGATCGAAGGCTTTTACAATATTTTCAAATAACAGTGTTAATAGGCATGGGAGGACATGGCAGTGCAGGCCTTTTAACCTTTCAACAAGTCAATCAATCTGCCTAGCCTTTTCCCAACTATGTTGGGGTCGGCTTCCAGTCTAACCGGATGCAGCTGAATACCAGTATTTTATATGGAGCGACTGCTTATCTGACCTCCACAACCCAGTAACTGGGTTATACGATACCCCTTGGTAAGACTGGTTGTCAGACTTTCTGCTCCACGAATCCACGAATGACAGCCGGGACCAAAGACTTAACGTGCTTTCCGAGGCACGGAGGGGTCTCGGAGGGGACCCATCCACGGACCAACCGCGGCAAGCGTGGTTTAACCTGATAGATCGATCTGTGCGGCTGTAATTACTTAGCCACGAGCTCCTCCTTACCCGGGAAGCCACCTGTGCAGAAGAAGTGATTGCCAAACTCTCTTGTCTTCAACGTGATTTTATAATGTGCTTTTTGATAAGGACACGCACATTTGTTGTGGGTTTTGAACTTTCCATCGCCAAGTTCTGTAACCGACTTTGGTAACTTGTTATAAAAGCGGATATAGTTTATATTAAATGATTTGCTTGTTTTAGTTAATCTGAATTTAGGTATCACAATAATAACTTCATGTCAAAAAAATCTGCCTAGCCTTTTCCCAACTATGTTGGGGTCGGCTTTCAGTCTAACCGGATGCAGCTGAATACCATTATTTTACATGGAGCGACTGCCTATCTGACCTCCACAACCCAGTAACTGGGTAATACGATACCCCTTGGTAAGACTGGTTGTCAGACTTTCGGGCTTCTGACGACCCGTAACGACTGTCAAAGATCCACGAATGACAGCCGAGACCAACGGCTTAACGTGCTTTCCGAGGCACGGAGGAGTCTCGGTATGTGAGGACGCACGCCTATTACAGGACGATCTGGACCGGTTCCACGAATACTGCGCTAGAAATAGGTTGGATTTAACATTTACGCGGAAACCAAACCCTGTTAAGTTCGATTATAGGCTTTCGAATACCTTGGTAGCCAGAGTGAGTGTCATCAGGGATCTTGGAGTTACTTTTGACTCTAAGCTTCTGTTTGATGCACATATTAATAACATAGTTAACCAGGCTTCTAAAGCCTTGGGTTTTATATTTAGGGTCTCTTCAGATTTTAAGAATGTTAAAACAATGAAAATTCTTTATTGTGCGTTTGTCCGTAGCCACCTGGAATATGCTTCTCAGGTTTGGAATCCAAATTATAATATATACATTAATCGGCTTGAAGGTATACAAAGGCGATTTTTGAGGTACACTCAATATCGCTCAAATATCTATCTCCCGAATTATATAAGTCGGTGTAAAAGATTTCATATTCTGCCTCTACACGAGCGAAGAAAAATTGCGGATCTTGCTTTCTTGTTTAGTGTTATGAACAGATCTACTGACGTCCCTGAGTTGGTGGGCAAGATCGGCCTTCGTGTACCGAGTGCATTTCTTAGGAGACCACGTCTTCTCCATGTGCCTCAGGTTAGTACTGTATACAGACAGAACTCGTAAGTGATAAGAGCTTGCCGTACTTTTAATATGGTGTGTCAGGATGTTGAGTTAGATTTATTTACTAGTAGCATTAAGGAAGTAAAGAAATCTTTCAATAATTGTTTTTTCGATGTATAACCATTTTTTCTATTTAACTTTTTTATTGTATTTTTTGAGCGTGAAATTTTAGTTATTTCTTACGTCGCTGTTTTCGCGTATTTGTTAATGTTGCTCACTTTAATCGTTGGTGGAAGCTTGTAATTGGCCATCTTTTACACATTGTACTTGATATGGAAATATATTAGCTGTAAGCTTTCCTAAAAGTAATAAAATAAAATTAAATAAAATAAAATGTAAAGATGGTCACCTATCCACTGACCAACCCCGGCAAGCGTAGCTTAACCTGATGGATCTTAGCCACGAGCTCCTCTAATAACTTCATGTCAACTGCATGTATTTATATTATGGAAAACGCTTCTTAATTTGAAACACGTCTTAAATTTTTGCGAACACACAAAATACTTGCTAAGATATAAAAAGAAGGCAGAGTTAGTAGGTACATCTTATATCGATTTTGTGTCGACGCAGTGAAATGCTTTTGAGAGGTCACAGAAAATGCCAATTGCATCCTGGGACTTCTCCTATAGTATTCCAAAATGTGACTGATGAGTTTTATTCCCTGGTCATACACTTCACTTCTGTCTAGCCTTTTGGGAAATACAAGCGTGAAGTTTTAACCCTAAAACACTATCTGCCAACCAAGAAGCTCCAATTACCCGACCAATTTTGGAACCTTGTTCAATGAAGGGTAAGGTAAGCGTGCCAGTGACTTTGAAGGGTTGTAGTGAGCCTAAGGATATAGCCAACTTTTTCAAGGATAATTTTAAAGTAATTTCACCATTATCCTCTTACAGTGGGGTGCCTGTTGCTGGTGTCACTGATCCGGAAAATTTGTTAGGTTTTTCCAGTAAGGACGTGGAAAAGGTTGTTAAAAATATGGTTAGAGGAAAATCCCCGGGCAATGACGGTCTCAGTATTGAGCACTTGCAGTGTGCAGGCAAGCATATATTTTAGGGTCCTGGCCATGCTATTTACCTTCTGCATACGACACTCTTACCTACCGACAAGACTGTTGGAAACTATTGTTGTACCAATACCTAAAAATGTTACTGGGGACGTCACAGATAAAAGCAACTAAAGGCGTATCTCTCTAGCGACTGTAATTGCGAAGGTCTTCAATGGTCTACTTGATAATCAGCTTAGCAAGCACATTGAGCTTGATGACGCACAATTTGGATTCCGTGAAACATTGTCGACTGAAAGTGCTATCTTAACATTGAAACATACAGTCAACTACTCTACTATTTAAACAGAAAAATACCTATTTATGCTTGCTTCCTCGACTTATCGAGGGCCTTTGACTTAGTGGACTACACTGTTGTAGTCCAGAGCCTGTGCTCTGGGCCAAGCTTGGAGAGGTAGGGGCTCCCACTGAACTCATTAGCATCTTGTCCTTCTGGTACAAACATCAGAAGAACTTTGTAAAGTGAGGAAATGTTTTGTCGGATGGGTATGCACTGGAGTGTGGTGTGAGACAGGGAGGCCTGTCCTCTCCAATACTTTTTAATCTGTACGCAGATCAGCTGATGGTTGAGCTCAGTAATAGCCGTGTCGGTTGTCATATAGATAACGTCTGTGTGAATAACATCAGCTATGCTGACGACATGGTGTTGCTGAGCCCATCCCTCAGTGGCTTAAGAACACTGCTCGATATCTGTGAGTCATATGCTGTAGCTCACGGTCTGAGGTACAACGAGAAAAAGAGAGTGTATGGTCAATAGGGGCAGGAACAAACAGCCGGAGCATACACCACCTGTCTATCTAAACGGAGTGCCTTTAGAACGTGTCGCTCAGTTTAAGTACCTAGGGCACATTATATTATAACTGAGATCCTGAATGATGATGCGGATATCGATCGGGAACGAAGAGCGTTGTCGGTGCGTGCTAACATGTTGGTCCATAGATTTGCTAGGTGTACACTAGACGTAAAATTAGCATTGTTTAGAGCCTACTGCCAAAACTTTTATGCCAGCGCTTTATACAATAGAATAGAATAAAATAGAATAGTTTATTTCCATCACTAAATGTTACAAATACAAATGTAATGTTGTAAATGTTGTTTATGGTTTAACTACACCCAGCAGGCCTACAACGCTCTTCGCATACAGTACAATAACGCCTTTAGAGTTCTGGTGAGGCTCCCTCGATTCTGCAGCGCGTCGGGCATGTTTGCTGACGCAGGAGTCGATGACTTTTATGCCATTATGCGTAAGAAAACAGCTTCTCTGATGCGCCAGATTCGGGGGAGTGCCAACGGAATCATAAGGATGATTGCTGTGAGGCCAGAGTCTGCAGTGCTGGGGAGATTCCTTCAGCTTCATGTGACGAGATGACATTGTGAATTAATGATAATTATTTTTGACATTTTTTTTTTTTTTTTATATTTTATTAAGGGTTGTCAATAGTTTTAGGTACCTTGGCCACATTGTCACGGGCGACCTAAGGGACGACCTAGATATAGAGAGGGAGCGCAGGGCGTTGTCTGTGAGGAGCAATATGCTTGCCCGCAGGTTCGCTCGTTGTACTACAGACGTCAAAGTTACTCTTTTTAAGGCGTTCTGTCAATCGTTTTACACGAGTGGCCTGTGGGTGTCATACACGCGCCGAGCCTACAACGTCCTGCGTGTTCAATTTAATAATGCTTTTAGGATGCTGTTGGGACTGCCGCGGCGGTGTAGTGCTTCGGGAATGTTCGCAGAGGCTCGCACAGATGGATTCCATGCCATTATGCGAAAGAAAGCGGCCTCCTTACTACAGCGCCTGCATAGTAGTAACAACAGCATTCTAAAAATGATTGCTGCCAGAGCGGACTGTCCCTTTCAGGGACACTGGGTGGGGACAGTCCTAGGTCTGACATAATATTACTGTACAAAACTAACAATACTAACCTATGTATAAGCATTATTGTTACTAACACCAATGTACTAACATATTTAATATGGACCTTGTCTGAAATAAAGTTTTATTTAATTTAATTTAATTATAATTATATTATAATAATTATAATATTATTATTTGAAAACTGCATTGATTCCACGACAGGCGCAGCGAGTACGTGCGCAGGAGGCAGTGCAGCGGTCACGGAGCTCGGCGGCAGTATGTCCATGTTCACGTGTGCCGAGATGTTGTCGACAGTAGGGGACCGTGTGCCGATCGGAGCCGGAACCTCCTCCTCATCACTACATTCCGCTGGGACTTGTTGCCAGTACGAGCATCCAGGTTGTGGATCCGTGTCGCCGCGATATGTGGCACAATCGTCATCGACTGGGATTGGCTCGCTCTCTGCAAGCAATACGGATGGGAAGTGAGACTCCTTGTGAGAAACACGCAATCGCAATAGGTGACATAATAATTATTTTATTTACGAGTGGGAAGTGAGACTCCTTGTGAGAAACACGCAATCCCAATGGGCAATTTAATTTTTATTCCTCCAGGAATAACGTAGGTACATGCTATGGAAAAACCCCACAGGTAGATCCGAGCAGCAAGTACTTACTTTTGGAAGTGGAAGGCCCCCAAGGGACAATCCGATTTTCCAATTTAATTATTGTTATGAATCCGTATTGAATTCAAAACCACAAACATACCACTTTTACATAACGGTAATTTAAAAAAAAAACCGAGCCATCTAATTTACCTAGTTGCTATGCTAAAAGTAACATATTAAAGTGTAAACACGAAATAATTCGGTCAATGACTCACCCTGCGGGTTATAAGGCGTAGGAAAATCACCATCCGATGACGAGGTACTTCCATAGCGAGTACGTCGCCCATGTTTTATTTCACGTTGTAACTTTTTAAGTTTTTTGCACAAATAACTATAATTATCGAACTTAACACTCTTTCTTTCCGGCATTATAAGGCTTAAATATAAAAACGCACTTGAATGAACAAAGGAATAGATGCGAAACAGCGAAGCACCGATGCGTGAATGAGCTGGCTAGGTGCGAACGTCATAGTCACGAACAAAAGTTTTTTAATCTACCTTACATTGGATTAAATAAATTTTTCTCCTAAATTCAATGCGAAATGGCGAGTCTAATAGTGAAGCTACATGTGTGCCAATACTAATTTCTTCGAACGAAGCTTGAGAGTAATAGCCGTCGACATTCATACTCAAAACTTTCCTCACAGACAGTGATTATAATTAGACTAAATAAAACATTCACTTATTAAGAAGGCATGTAGCATTTTTTCACCTCTCTGGCTCACACGGTACGGGACCTAATTTTTAAGAATGTTACATGAAAAGATCTTTTTTTGAAACATGTAATCAATTAGCGAACTAGTAAATAATATTAATTTATTAAAAACACATTTTTGTTGTGGCATTTATTTAACTCGTCTCAAAAACAGATATTTAACACTTTTTGAGCTATTTTAGGTATTAGCTAACACGATAGAATTGTGTTTTAATAATTAGGTACACACGGCTACACATGAAGCTATGCATTTCCAGTTTACACGGACCTCTCGTTGTTAGGAAATCCTACACAATGCGAGATCAGCTTATACTGGAACGTTATAGCTTGATCTGTAGCCGTGCGTATCTATTAAATTAATATTATTTACCAGTTCGCCATTTGATAACATTTTTCAAAAAAGCATCTTTTCATTTAACAATCTTAAAAATAAGGTCCCGTGTGAGCGAGAGAGGTGACAAAGTCCGACAGCCCTCTTAAATTAGAATAACAATCATTCATCATTCTCTTGCCCTTAGACCAATTTATTTGGGGTCGGTGTAACAACTGTTTTGATTCGAATTAAAATAACAATCATTCATCATTATCTTGCCCTTAGATCAATTTATTTGGGGCCGGTGTAACAACTGTTTTGATTCGAATTAGAATAACAATCATTCATCATTCTCTTGTTCTTATACCAATTTATTTGGGGGCGGTGTAACAACTCTTTTGATTCGAATTAGAATAACAATCATTTATCATTCTCTTGTTCTTATACCAATTTATTTGGGGGCGGTGTAACAACTCTTTTGATTCGAATTAGAATAACAATCATTTATCATTCTCTTGTTCTTATACCAATTTATTTGGGGGCGGTGTAACAACTCTTTTGATTCGAATTAGAATAACAATATTCATCATTCTCTTGTTCTTATACCAATTTATTTGGGGTCGGTGTAACAACTGCTTTGATTCGAATTAGAATAACAATCATTCATCATTCTCTTGTTCTTATACCAATTTATTTGGGGCCGGTGTAACAACTCTTTTGATTCGAATTAGAATAACAATCATTCATCATTCTCTTGTTCTTATACCAATTTATTTGGGGTCGGTGTAACAACTGCTTTGATTCGAATTAGAATAACAATCATTCATCATTCTCTTGTTCTTATACCAATTTATTTGGGGCCGGTGTAACAACTCTTTTGATTCGAATTGGAATAACAATCATTCATCATTCTCTTGTTCTTATACCAATTTATTTGGGGGCGGTGTAACAACTCTTTTGATTCGAATTAGAATAACAATCATTCATCATTCTCTTGTTCTTAAACCAATTTATTTGGGGCCGGTGTAACAACTCTTTTGATTCGAATTAGAATAACAATCATTCATCATTCTCTTGTTCTTATACCAATTTATTTGGGGCCGGTGTAACAACTCTTTTGATTCGAATTAGAATAACAATCATTCATCATTCTCTTGTTCTTAAACCAATTTATTTGGGGCCGGTGTAACAACTCTTTTGATTCGAATTAGAATAACAATAGCAAACAATTAAATTTAAAAAATAAATAAAAGTTGAAAGTGATCTACGTTATCGTTAAGTGATTGAATGAACATCTTAGAAAGGAACCCAACAGAGAGTGAAAACGCTTACTGCACCTTAATTCAACAGTTAATTAACAGTTAATAATTAATTGACAGTTCAAGAACATTCATTGCGTTATTTACGTTGTCGAGCAGACAAATTTTTCGAACATATGAAGCATTAGATTAGCAATTTGTTTCAAAATGAAACCAACTCCGATTGATAATGTGTGTGTGTGTGTGTGTGTGCTGGTTTCTTCTTTGAGTGGTCAGCTTGTTTGTTCTGGGCTGAGCTCTCGCAACGCGTCGTACGTCCAGCCAGTAGGTAATAGGACCCGCCCGTCAAGGAGCGCTGTTACAAATTAGAAGCATTATTAATTTAATGTACATAAAGCAAAAGGTATTTTAATAAAACACGTATACTAAAAGATAAATAGTTAAATTATCTTTAATATTGCGAAGGTTTCATAAAAATAAGCTGGATAGTTTTTGCGTGGTTCTCTGTTTTTTATCCGCGTTAGACATAACTTTACAAATGGCACGTTTCCGGATGACATCGATGCGAACGAGTACTTCGACGCCTAAGTGTTCTTTTGTTTTTTATTTATTTGTAAAGTTAGTTAGTTAGTCATTTACTTTAGTACCTAGTGTAAATAGTGTAAACTTGTATATTGTTTATAAACCACAAAATTAAAGTACTTTACAAATTAATTACACTATTATATAATTAATATTTAAACAAACTAAAATATTCACCGATGAGTTACTAACAAAATCATTAAAATCATTAACACTAGTCGTTCAGACGTGATCTTCAGTTTAAAATCATTGAAAGTCGGTTATTGTCGCCTTAAGAAGAGACTGTTTGCAGTGGGCTAAGAGGCTTATCACTAAATTGTTTGTGGTTTTGATAGTTTAGATGTATTGAAGCATGGCCAGTTGGCCACGCATCACTTTATGCAGCAATGTGGCAGTTGTAATTACATTTATTTTGAGTTTTTTTTTGTGAGTATAAAATTTTAATTTCTTATTCAGAACTAAAGTTTATTCTGGTATAAATTTTACGTAATAATTATTATTAATGTGGTAAGAAGTTAATTCAGAGCGTTTTTAGTAGTTTTATGGTTTTAAATGGGATTTTTATATATAATATTCCATACATATTTCAAAATTAGGCCGCTATGAACTAAACCACTAATGAAGAAATATTGTTACTTATATATTTTTCATTTCACAAGTAGTTTATCCACGAGCTCAACAAAATGTAGTTTATGAAAACCTTACTTCGGAATTTTGGCTTTATATAAATAGATAAGAAAAATTGCGAATACTGAGGCTGCCATACTGCTAATTAATCTCCAAAACTCAATAAGTCAAAGTTGTCGAAGTCTTTCAGTTTCTCAGAATAAGAACGCCAAAGTTATGGCCAACTTCGACGGTCGAAATGTAATAGCGCCCTTAACATAGGCTGGTATCCTCAACGTTCAAAAGGTCTAAGTTGACGTTGTATCATTTGTCTCCCGACGTGTACCTACTACCGCGTGTGGTCCAGCTGTGTGTGTAGGTGGCAAGTCCTTGGAACGAAACTTCGCAAAAAATGTGGGTGTATTATCTTAAAACCCTTGCAAAATCTCTAAAAATACATGTTCCTTAACACTCATACTCACACTCAAACGTTAAATATTTATTGCAGGAGCGAGCTCAAGTAATTAGCGTAGCCGCCGCCGCCATGTTTGGTGCTAGTAATTACCGCGACACAGCAGTCAGCACCGGAGACAATCGCCGGTAAATCAACTGCGCTCGTCTACATCGCCTCTTTCTCTGCCTTTTTATTGTACACTGTGTTTTTGTGTGAAAATTGCATAAAATTGTTTGTTTTGTTTAGAGTTTGTGACAGTACCTGATGCAATAGTGATTGAGTGATAATAATTATGAGCCTCCTTCGTATTTTTAGCCTCATTGGAAAACAAACCAAAGCCAAGAGCGTGTCGGACCACGTACAATGAAGGGTTCCGTAGTCGGGATGAATTAATCCCAAAAACAAACTTAATATTGTAGTTGATAAATGGCCTCCCATACATCGATATTCGCCACGGCAGGCCAGGCGCACTCCGCATTTTAGGTATGAAGCTCCAAGTACGCGCCGCGGCGGGCTCAATTTGTCGAGCTAATTCAGCGTGGGCTCCTACGCGACGCGCCCGCCGCTCCGGCCGGCCGGCCGTGATGCATGTTACGGCCCGGCAACGACATGCGCGACGGCGGCAGCGGCAGCGGTTTTCCTAATTCATTGCGTGTGATCCCAACTAGCCACAGTGCGTTGCACGTCTCGACCGCGCAATAAACAGATACAACGCTTGCCGCGCTGCAACTCGCGCAACGTCGTGACCGGGCCGTTAGTTCGATACCTCACGCGCCGCGTCATAAAAGAAGACAACCCTAACGAGTCAGAAGGTGTTTAAGAGTTACGCGATAGAAAGAGAGGCGACTTCTGGGTGAATATAACTGTAGGTAATTAACGCTGTGCGACCTGAATTGCACTTTATTGTGTCGTAGCAAGAGTGAAATGACTGTAGTTGTACTATAATGTATTCTGTGGTCAAGATCAATTCTCCAATTGCAAACGTAAGTTTGCAATCGCAAAAAACATTGATTAAACTACAAATTCACGATTTTCGGACTAAAAAAATTAAAAGCAAACAACCCTTTTTGAAAAAAAACTTTTATTTAAATGCTCTAAAAAGAAGAAAGTGCGGAAATCGGCTGTCATGGTATGGGCATGTGATGCGGAGGAGTGAGGAAAATGTCGTAAGGAAAGTTTTGGGTATGAATGTCGATGGCTATAAGGGTAGGGGAAGACCAAAGAAACGATGGATGGATTGTGTGAAAGATGACATGGCTAGAAAGGGGGTGACTACCGAGATGACGAATAATAGAGAAGTATGGAAAAAAAAGGACATGTTGCGCCGACCCCAAATAGATTGGGATAAGGGCAGGAGAATGATGATGCTCTAAAAAGAAGAAAATAAAATTTTCTTTTAAAATTTTAACTATCAACTTATAACCTTTAACCGTATAACATTATACACAATTTATATGATCATAAAAGCTTGTCGCGCGATTTACTTGTGTAAATAAACTAGTACCTATTTAATTGAGTAACTTAGTCTGCCAAGTTATTTTTTTTTTAAATTTCAGTTTAACAAATACTTATAGTACTTACGCAAACCTCGCGACAAGCTTTTAAGATTATATAAATTGTGTATAATAAGGTTATAAGTTGGTAGTTAAAATTTTAAAAGAAAATTTTATTTTCTTCTTTTTGAGCATTTAAATAAAAGCTTTTTTTAAAAAAGGTTTTTTTTTGCTTTTAATTTATTTTTTACTTTTTAGTTATCGCTGGCTAGGTTTTTAAAATGCGCCGCTTATTTCAGCTTGGAGCTTACTTGTGCCTGACGAAACACAGTTCCGGGTTTGATTTTGGAGTTGTCCTTCTCCTAGACAGGTTGCAGACCAATGCTGATGACGCCCATCTCGCCAAATCACACAAGTCAAAGTTAATCAACCGATCAAAAAATTCTACCTCAAGAATAATCGAGGTCTCTACACCAAATTTCAGGTGGATTAGAGCAACGGAACTTATAATCACCGTCTTTTTTTTATCCTGCATTTTTATTCCAGCGAACCCTTTCTTTTATTACCCATACTATAGGAAAGCATAAAAAACTTCAAAAGTCCGCCATAAGAGTGATGTCAGAATATTTTTCTAATTATTCTCGGCAAGCCCTTTCATTTGATACCCATATTGCAGAAGTGCATAAAAAATAACTATTCCGCCATCTTGGATGTTCCGCCATATTGGATGTAGAATGATGTCACATTATTTTTCGAGTTCACGCCAGAACGGCTGAACGGATCTGGAAGAAATTTGGCTCAGAGATAGATTATGGTCTGGAATAGCACATAGGCTAATTTTAATCCCGGTATCGGTAGTACGTTTCCATGTGTTAAGGCCAGGTTATTCGGGCCTGTAGGCCTTTGAAACGCTACCTCCGCCTCCCCCAAATGCAGCGCGACGTGTTTATTTACGACGCGCCGCCGACGATTTCACAGAAAATCCATGCCACAGTGTAAAATATTTGCAGTTGATCAACTTAATTAGTTTTTCTTAGGTTGATTTTTTTCCTTATGTTTACTTTTTATGGTGTCTACGGTGGAGTAAACTAAGATTATTACATAAAATGTCGTTTTGTTTTCACATTATCAGATAACGATACCAACACGATTCGATAGCGATAGGTACAATTTTTACCGGCCCCATGATATTGGTGAATATCGATGACCATCGCGACATGTGTGTTTCCGAACTCCACGCGGGCGAAGCCAAGCGGCACAAGCTAGTACTTTTATAATCTGCATAACGTCTTGAAATTATTACATTGGAATGCAAACTCTATACTGACCATCTGATCTTCATTTATTTAAATAACACTTCAATAACAATAATAGCAAAACGATAATGTTATTGTTTACAATAAAATAATAATGTGTGATGAGCATAATTATTATTGTGACATAAACTCAGTCGATGTGTAGTGCCTGTGGCAAAAACTTGATGTACACTGTAAGTAGGTACTGAATAGTTTGTGGAAGAATGCGTTTGATTTGGACCATTGTCATGTCACTGGGTGAGTTATATTATTATACTAGAGGCAGAAAGAAAGAAGCCAGATGTGAGTGGAAACGCCCTAGGAGGACATAATAATGACCTTATTGGTGATGTTCTTCAGAACGGTCAGGTGCGTAGTAGTCGCAACCGGCGTGCGTGTGTGACCAGATGTATGAACGTAGCAGGTGGCGTTCTGTAGTTTCTGCGTACCCGCACGGGAAGAAGTCGTGTGAGTTTAAGTTATATACCTATGTAATTATGTTACAATAATAAATGTCAAGCTATCTTTAAACATTACTTTTCTATACGGTTCACACGGTTGTGTAGGGAAAAGGTTTTTGCGATTTATGGCTTTTCTAGTACTCAAACCCATAGATATAAGAAATAAGTGTTTTTTATATTTCTAGTACTCAAACCACAGCTGGTCCAGAAGAGTTTTTTATCATTTATATTATATACAGGGTGAGGGAGTATCAGAAAGATGCGGTTAAAAATAGTGTGGTACAGACCATCAGACTGAAAAACTACTACTTGAGATTAGACAATTAGCAATTCATGACTACTTTTGATAGCTTGGGTATTACCTGTTAAAACAAATGTATGTGTTAATGAATAAAATTAAATAAATAAATAAAATAAACTCTCTCCATGGGACCAACATCGCAATCGAGAAAAAATTATCAGCTGTCCCGTACCTTCAATACCGACTCGACCCAAATGTATGGGACAGCTGATAATTTTTTCTCGATTATGATGCTGGTCCCATGGAAAAAGTTGTTCAGTTTGATAGTTTTTTACCACACCTTTCTGATACACTCTGTACATCAGTTAGGGAACTGGCATGCTGAGCAAATTGACAAAAAATGACAGTAGTAATTTGAATTTACGGACATTTTAAGTCGATAGTGAATCAAGTATGTGTACATACCTGATGCAGCAGTCCGTCAAAGCAGAACTCATGAAGTACGTGGGTGCGGCGGCCGAGGCGCGCACGGCGTGGCGTGCCACGGGCGCGCGCGCGGCTGCGGCGTGGTCCCCGGGAACACCGAGCGCGTGCGCCAGCTCAAAGGCTTGTCCTCCTTAAAATTAAAATACGGCGAAAATAATATGTAACTTTGTGTCCATTTTATCATCTCTTTGGTAGGAAAATACACAGTAATCTACAATACATAAGGAGTTATTTAATTTGTCCTGAAATCTATTTCAGTTTATAAATAAATAAATCTTTATTTCACCAAAAGCCCATAACAATATCCTTCTGACTAACACTTATTATAGCTTCATACAAAGGTCAATATTTAAATACTGTGACTCCTAAACTAGGTGGAAGTGCCTGGAGTCGGTGATTCTCCGTAGCAACTTACAAGCCACAAAAATTTTGGAAATTTTAACAATTTCTAATGGTGGAAAACAGAATTATTATTTCAATAAAGAAGGGAAAAAATTAAAAATATTTATGCATATGATGAAACGTGTGTGTAGTGTGTAAGTGTAGGTATGTGTGTAGTATATGTGTAGGGAGTGTGAGGGGGTGTGTGGGGGTGTTTGTGCAGTGGGTGCAGAGTGTGAGATAATCTTTAAGTAAGTTTTTACAACAAGTAAGAATAAATTTTTAACTTTTTATTAATGCTAGAAATATAGAATTGGCGAAGGCAGAATTTGGCAAAGGCAGTTCTATGGCGTTCCATAGGAAAAACATCACGCTTAAGTCTACCAGTCTGTTCCTTAGGGGGACGCACAGAGTGTTTACGTAGCGTCGACAGAAGCACATAAAGCTGCCTAACTGTGAGGACCCTGCTATCAGCATAGACATGCACAGTGAGATACCTTCGTGGAAGAAAGAGCATTACCTTTAGGACAGCTCTTTGGGCTCTCTCAAGGCGGATAAATACATTTTGGGTGGCACCACCACACACGGGCAAGCAGTACGTTAGGACAGACTGGCAAAGGGCAAAATATACTAATTTGAGCGTATCATGGTCAGCAGAACTTCGTAGCTTCTTAAATATATAGATTACCTTACGGATTCGAGATGTAACTTTGTCTATTTGTGAGTCTCAGTTGAGATGCTGATCAATGAGTACTCCTAGATATCTCACAGAAAAGGATTTAGCGAGGATGAGGCAGCTACACTGCTTTGAGGAGATACAAGTGTGTACTTTAAGGGTAAGAGAGCTTGCCGGGCACAGATTTGGCCTAATGGCAAAGGGAACGTATACCGTTTTATCAACATTTAAACTGAGTAAATTATTATTATTAATTAAAAATTTCATCACACAGGGAAGCGCAGACTCAGCATTTTCGTATGTCTGAGGCCAATCATGGCCATCTATTACAAGGGCAGTATCATCCACGTACCTAATTATCTGTCAATTTTCGAGAGACAGTTTGCAAAGATCATTTGTATAAATGAGAAAGAGAGTAGGTCCCAGGATGCTACCCTGTGGAACGCCATATGTCATAGGAAGCTCGTCACTTTCGTGTTGGCCGATTTTTACTTTTTGGGTGCGATCACTGAGGCAGTCTGCGAAGATTTTCAAAGGGTGTCCTCGTATTCCAATTCTTTCCATTTTATTCAATAATGCTGAGGCAGAAACAGAATATAAAACTAAAGAAAAAAAACTAAATCCAGGTATTTTTCTAGTTTTTACCATATTACTCCTACAATTTTCGTTAAAAGTGTTCATAAATTTATACAGTTCTCTACAAAATATTATGGAATGATTTCATGGCATTACTTTTTTAGTCCAATCAATATATTTTTTGTAAATAGATAATTGCTTCATATTTTGCAATAAATCACCAGCGTTGTGTCATCGCGCTTCTCTTTCTTTTCTATGCAGTCCGACAATGACCGCGCTTTTTACGGAGGACAAGCCTTAAGGCGAGTAGTGCTGCTAACTAGCGCCACCATTGAGAAAAAAATCATAAGTGTGGAGATATGGAACATTTTGAAATTTTCTATGCTCACATTATTGCCTTAAATGTGTGGTACACACCATCAAGTCTGTACCACACCCTTAAACTTTACCACAGCTTTCTGACACAGCCCGTTTAAAGGAAAAATTAACTGACTGACTGATTGACATAAAATATGCTGAGATGTCTATCAGTTAGACAGCCGAAACTACTGGGACTAGAAACGTGAAGTTTTGCAAGCAGCTTCCTTTTTTAAAGTAGCGGAGCATTAAGAAGGGGTTTTTGGAAATTCGACCCTTAAAGGGGTGAAAAGGGGGGATTTAGTTATTCCTTAAGTTAAAAGACTTGAAACTTGACACGAATACTTATCTAAGTAAATTATAAAGTATTTTTAGTTTTCCTAAACTAACCCCTAAGGGAGGGTTGGGGGTGTCTGAGTTTGTATCGAGAAGTTTTAACGCGCGGTCCGACTATCTCAAAACTCAGTATTTATATTTGAAACCAAAAATAAATAACAAAGCGTATCAGGGTTTTTTGAAAATCTACCCCTAACGGGGTAAAAAGCAGTAGTCAATTTTACAGCGGAGGATTTTACTGCGTGGCTTGATAGGGTGTCCCGTCTCAGCGTCTCCACTCACGTCTGCCTTACCCCTCACATATGCCTTGCCTTATTGCTCCAGCACACTTCTTACTATCCAGGTTACGCTGAGCCACGCTACACAGTAAACCGCTCCACCAGGAAGTGGATACAGTCATTCTCAGTGCCCTGGGTCGGTGTGCTGAGCCATCGGGAGAGTAAGCACAAACATTATTGAGCATGTCTTATTGTACAATCACCTATGTACACGTTCATTACTTGTGGACTTTGTCGCACAAGGCACCTGACCCGCCGCCGGCGAATTAGCGAGTAACGAGCAGCGAGTGCGCGACGGCGAGCGATAACTCGCTGGTATGCGTATGTACCAAGCGTGAGACTCTCAGCGAGCGTTCTGCCCGCCAAGCGAGCGGCTCAGAGCGAGTACTCTCTTCGATAGCTCTTGTCGCTGCGACAAACAAGTACCCGCCGACGCCGTCGGTGTGAACAGCGTAGTCAGTCAGTCACAATAATATGTATCTTTCTTTCACGGGACCTACAATAACCATGTGGGTCCCAGAAAACGTCCGTTGACATCGAGGAAGACACGGGCGAAGTAGACAGGATTGGTCCACACTAGCTCAGGATAGAGAGAAGCGGAAAGGAGAAAGCGAGGCCTTTGCCCTGCACTGGGACTACAAATGCTAAAATACATAAAATAAGGTTCTAAGTGTGGTGAAGGTGTTCGAAGGTAAATGTACCGATTACGTCAATCAATCTGCCTAGCCCTTTTCCCAACTATGTTGGGGTCGGCTTCCAGTCTAACCGGATGCTGCTGAATACCAGTAATTTACATGGAGCGACTGCCTATCTGACCTCCACAACCCAGTTACTGAGTAATACGATACCCCTTGGTAAGACTGGTTGTCAGACTTTCGGGCTTCTGACGACCCGTAACGACTGACAAAGATCCACGAATGACAGCCGGGACCAACGGCTTAACGTGCTTTCCGAGGCGCGCAGGAATCTCGGTATGTAAAGATGGTCACCCATCGACGGACCAACCCTGGCAAGCGTAGTTTAACCTGATGGATCGAGCCGTGCGGCTGTTATTACTTAGCCGCGAGCTCCTCCTCCGACAGTACCTACGTGTAATAATGTTTTTTTTTACAGCAAAATTTTCTCAAGAAGCTATCACAGGAATAACTCTTATCAAAACGAAACTAGGATTATCGAATGCATACGATGTGGCGCACATAACCAAGACAAACATAAGGTACGTACTTTACCACATCAGTGGCACGTACCTACTAGATCACATTCATCTTTATTGCTGAACACAGTACCTACATACAAGCTGTCTTTGAAATAACTGAAACTTCTTGAGGGGTCATTGTACTCACTATTATGAACAACTTTTACTAAAAGACCAACTCTGAAATCGCAAAAAAATATCGCTGCTCCACACATTTATGTTCGCATAACTCGACAAAATCTAGGGAACAAATTATTTTTTTTTCGCAATTTTTGCGTTGGTCCCACAGCAAAAGTTGTTCATAATGATGAGTACAAACACCCCTTAATAAGGTACACCTTGTATACTTAGATAAATTGCAAGATGTTGAGTGAATGCGCAGTTTACTATATTCTACTAATATGGCTTGCAAAATTATAAACATTTCATAAATTACACGCTGATATTCCCCGAAAATGGTGAAATCCCATTTAATAGATGGGATTCGGTCCTAACTCTTCGCGCTTTCATGCAAGCTACTTGCCTACTCGTGTGCAAGTTACCAGCATGAACTGTGTATACCCGGATTTAATTTTAATTTATTTTATTTTTATTTTATTCATAAGGCAACTACAACAGGTAACAATCACAGTGGGTATACAACTAAATAAACATTAGGTTTCGACCTGATTATCACCCAAAGCGTAATTGCACAACATGTCCAGCAACAACAATAGTTCACAAATTACAGCAACAAGGTCATCTGCCCTCCGACACACTCCAACTTAGGCAGGGAATGTGTAGGAGACCAAACACACCAGGTAAAGTACATTACATAATAGACACAAAGTTACAATATTAAAAGAAAACAACATTTAAAACATTACAAGATTAAAAAGAAAGAGTACAAACATGTCTTTTGAAAGCAGCGGCACGGGAATCGAAGATGTCAATACTGTTATTGTCTTTTGAAATTTCATTGTAAAGTCGGCACATACTAACGATAGGGTTGTAATAAGAGGTGTTATTTGTAAAGACCAGCAGTGCGAAAATTTTCGGTGTACGGGTGTTATACCTAGTATTAATGTTTATGAGGGACAGCAGAGCTGAAGAGTCCAGCGTAGAATGTAGGATTTTATGCAGGTTTATTAAATCTTGCTGTTTGCGACGGGCACGATAAACAATATATGTATATAATAAACATAATATTTGTTTTTCCTTCTTTTCTTTCACTTATCTTCTTCCTTTCCTTGCATCTGCAGGAACACAACGAAGGCCATGTTTCTGGCACAAGAGGGCGCTCTGCGTTACGCCGTGGTCACCGACTACGTCATACACCCCGAGTTCAATGAAGACAAAGTGAACACCATCGCACTCGTCCATCTGGACTACGACGAGCACGAGTTTGACTGTAATGTGTTCTGCTTTGATTTAACTCATTGACTGTCACTTCTAACTAAACCTGAACAGACAGTTCTGCTGACTCATGTAATTTTGTCGTTCAAAAAGTGCCGATTCTCAGCCAGCCTAGTTTGAATGAATCTTTTGATTTTTTTTTAAAACTAGCCCTCTAAGAAAAAAGAAAATTTGAAATTCGCGGGCTACCAGAAGCGCTTTTGGCACGTTTGACTATGTTCACAGGGGTACTGATGGACTGGCCCGAGGTGTACGAGAGGATGCAGCAGCAGCTCGGCAATGTTTATGCTTTCGGTTTTGTAGACGGTGAGTCGCACATCGTTTTTAACATTCGCTACCTACATTTTTAACATTCGCTACCCATATTTTTCAGGGCTAATATACCTAGTACTTACTAGCTATAAAATTGATAAGATAAGTCTTTATTTGCTTTAAACATGGTATAATGTTGTTACAGTGGTTTTGATGTATGTGTCCTCATGTTTATCTCCTATCCATCTCCTCTCATGCAATTAATACAATTGACTGTATAGAGGAATACAGTCAATTGTATTAATTGCATGCAAAATAATTAATAAGTTAAAGATCCATAATTAGAGAATGTCGCACATAATGGTAAATGATAATTGTAGAGAATATCGGAGATAATGGTAAATGATAACTGAAGAGAATATCGGAGATAATGGTAAATGATAATTGTAGAGAATGTCGAAGATAATGGTAATACAATAATAGTTAATCAAATCAGACATCACAAACATCTACATTAACTATAAATACACATTTAATATTTTCAAGTTAAAGAAATCTTTAATGTCATAAAAGTTATGTCCATTCAGCCATTTTTTGTTCTGATTTTTTTTTTCAGAAGTTCACTTAGAATTTTATTGCATATACGTAGGTACACACATTACAAGGCAGCTTTTAGCATACTTAGCTGACTTGGGATTAATCCTTTAATAAGTCTGTGTGGATCCCTTGTTGGGCGAGAGATTACTTCGTACGCTGTTTTGAATAATCCCTTCTTACTGTACCCAAATTAACAGATTTCAATGTAAAGTGAGGGAACTGGTAATAAACCCAGCTTTTTAAAAAACGGTTGGCAGGACTCATCTGGTTTTAGTCCGCAAATGGCCCTGAAGGTGATGGTTGAAGAGAATAGAAAAAAAATTTTTCCCTGAAAAACTGTCAGAAGACAATTGTATTCCACGTCTACTTTATACAAGGTTATAATTAAATTAGCTAGCAAAACTCCATAGACGTATCAGTATCTAAATAAATTATGAAGAAAAAACTGTCAGAAGTCAATTGCATTCCACGTCTATTTTATACAAGGTTATAATTAAATTAGCTAGCAAAACTCCTTAGACGTATCAGTATCTAAATAAATTATGAAACAAAAACTGTCAGGAGTCAATTGTATTCCACGTCTACTTTATACAAGGTTATAATTAAATTAGCTAGCAAAACTCCATAGACGTATCAGTATCTAAATAAATTATGAAGAAAAAACTGTCAGAAGTCAATTGCATTCCACGTCTATTTTATACAAGGTTATAATTAAATTAGCTAGCAAAACTCCTTAGACGTATCAGTATCTAAATAAATTATGAAACAAAAACTGTCAGGAGTCAATTGTATTCCACGTCTACTTTATACAAGGTTATAATTAAATTAGCTAGCAAAACTCCATAGACGAATCAGTATCTAAATAAATTATGAAACAAAAAAAAAACATTTGCTGATATTTTTGGGTTCAAAATCCGCAATTTGTGTAGTTACTTCAAGTATGAGTTTAGAAAATATATATTTTTTTGTTTTACGAAAAACTGGTTGAATTCACCCTAAGAAATATAGATATACATCTAACTTTGGTAAAGTCAGCCCGAAGCCATTTAGTACGTATAAGTACGTCATTACATGTCAACGTCTGAATATTTATTTATTTATTTATTTATTTATCACACACGTTTCCTTTGCCATTACAGATATCAATAAATCTAATGCGACAAATTAACTTAAAATAAAATTTTACTTAACTGGGTATCTATACCTTACATGCTACACATACACAGTACGTGGCCCTTGTGAACTCACCCAGTGCACAGGTGAATATGTCGATGGCCTCCGCCACCGTGTTGAGAGTGCGCAGCGCGCGAGTCAGCGGTGCGCGCCCCAGCAAGTTGGTGCGCGCACGCGGTACCACCAGCAGCCGCGGCTTGCGCCGCCGCAATTATAAACCTAATGCTTTTGTTTCGCAGAGCATGCAGCATTCGAGCAAGTGATGCACACCATGGAGTTCGTCGATCTGCGCGAGTGCAATGAGTTCTACAATCAGGAAGACGTAAGCGACACTTTCCCGGGCTTTGGTTTTCAATGTTTTTGTTGGTAGGTCTATCTATGCGCGTGTGCTAGCTGACTTAAATGGTCAATCAATCTGCCTAGCCTTTTCTCAACTATGTTGGGGTCGGCTTCCAGTCTAACCGGATACAGCTGAATACCATTATTTTACATGGAGCGACTGACTATCTGACCTCCACAACCCATTAACTGGGTAATACGATACCCCTTGGTAAGACTGATTGTCAGAATTTCGGGCTTCTGACGACCCGTAACGACTGTCAAAGATCCACGAATGACAGCCGGGACCAACGGCTTAACGTGCTTTCCGAGGCACGGAGGAGTCTCGGTATGTAAAGATGGTCACCCATCCACGGACCAACCCCGGCAAGCGTAGCTTAACCTGATGGATCGACCCGTGCGGCTGTTATTACTTAGCCACGAGCCTACTTAAATGGTAAATAATTTAATTTAATTTTTGGTGTTTCGTAATGTTAATTACAGAATCAAGTTCTTCTAACTGAACAGGCAGCCGTGTTGCGGGGGCTTGTTGCGCCACTTCTTCCCAGCTAAAGTACTAGGCGGGTGTTTTGAGGGACTGTCTTATGTAATTTTGACGTGCAAATGGTGCTGAATCTCCGCCTAGTTTAATTAAATAATAATAATATAATAATAATAACTTTATTGACAGTAAAAACCTTCGTTACAATAAGTAGTACATGTAGGTAACAAAAACAATTGCTTGTAAAAAGGTGCCTGGAATGGTGGAAACCCTGCCTCCTAAACTAGAGGAAACCTGTGCCTTAGGAGACAGAAAAAATGACTTTTAATTTTGATTTTAATTAAAATAATATTGCATTACAGTCTGCGGTTAGAGCCTTCGATCTATAGATAGACAGAAGCTTTACTTATTGGTCTGGGGTTGAGACGCATAGGGAACTAACAATTTTTTATTATTGGACGGCAATGTTTTCAGTCGTTAAGGGAACGCTGCGAATGTCGAGACTGCAAGCCCTGGCCACCACCACTTAGTCACCACCGCATATGGACATCTGCAAAACTGGAGGCACGGCAGATGCGTTGCAAATCGCTGCGCTGCAATCTGAAATATCACCTAATATATCACCTAATATCTGTGATACATTGTTGCTGTAGGTACACTAAGGTGAAACATGGTGGTGGTGGTGGTAAAACATATTACACGGCTGTGATACAATGTTGCTGTAGGTACACCTTACAAAACATATTACACGGCTGTGATACAATGTTGCTGTAGGTACACCTTACAAAACATATTACACGGCTGTGATACAATGTTGCTGTAGGTACACCTTACAAAACATATTACACGGCTGTGATACAATGTTGCTGTAGGTACACCTTACAAAACATATTACACGGCTGTGATACAATGTTGCTGTAGGTACACCTTACAAAACATATTACACGGCTGTGATACAATGTTGCTGTAGGTACACCTTACAAAACATATTACACGGCTGTGATACAATGTTGCTGTAGGTAC
The DNA here is from genome assembly GCA_946251885.1 of Cosmia pyralina. Classification (NCBI taxonomy): domain Eukaryota; kingdom Metazoa; phylum Arthropoda; class Insecta; order Lepidoptera; family Noctuidae; genus Cosmia; species Cosmia pyralina. The sequence continues at coordinate 21,941,065 of OX276365.1, forward strand.
ACCTTACAAAACATATTACACGGCTGTGATACAATGTTGCTGTAGGTACACCTTACAAAACATATTACACGGCTGTGATACAATGTTGCTGTAGGTACACCTTACAAAACATATTACACGGCTGTGATACAATGTTGCTGTAGGTACACCTTACAAAACATATTACACGGCTGTGATACAATGTTGCTGTAGGTACACTTTACAAAACATATTACACGGCTGTGATACAATGTTGCTGTAGGTACAACTTACAAAACATATTACACGGCTGTGATACAATGTTGCTGTAGGTACACCTTACAAAACATATTACACGGCTGTGATACAATGTTGCTGTAGGTACACCTTACAAAACATATTACACGGCTGTGATACAATGTTGCTGTAGGTACACCTTACAAAACATATTACACGGCTGTGATACAATGTTGCTGTAGGTACACCTTACAAAACATATTACACGGCTGTGATACAATGTTGCTGTAGGTACACCTTACAAAACATATCACACGGCTGTGATACAATGTTGCTGTAGGTACACCTTACAAAACATATCACACGGCTGTGATACAATGTTGCTGTAGGTACACCTTACAAAACATATCACACGGCTGTGATACAATGTTGCTGTAGGTACACCTTACAAAACATATCACACGGCTGTGATACAATGTTGCTGTAGGTACACCTTACAAAACATATCACACGGCTGTGATACAATGTTGCTGTAGGTACACCTTACAAAACATATCACACGGCTGTGATACAATGTTGCTGTAGGTACACCTTACAAAACATATCACACGGCTGTGATACAATGTTGCTGTAGGTACACCTTACAAAACATATCACACGGCTGTGATACAATGTTGCTGTAGGTACACCTTACAAAACATATCACACGGCTGTGATACAATGTTGCTGTAGGTACACCTTACAGAACATATTACACGGCTGTGATACAATGTTGCTGTAGGTACACCTTACAAAACATATTACACGGCTGTGATACAATGTTGCTGTAGGTACACCTTACAAAACATATTACACGGCTGTGATACAATGTTGCTGTAGGTACACTTTACAAAACATATTACACGGCTGTGATACAATGTTGCTGTAGGTACACCTTACAAAACATATTACACGGCTGTGATACAATGTTGCTGTAGGTACACCTTACAAAACATATTACACGGCTGTGATACAATGTTGCTGTAGGTACAACTTACAAAACATATTACACGGCTGTGATACAATGTTGCTGTAGGTACAACTTACAAAACATATTACGCGGCTGTGATACAATGTTGCTGTAGGTACAACTTACAAAACATATAACGCGGCTGTGATACAATGTTGCTGTAGGTACAACTTACAAAACATATTACGCGGCTGTGATACAATGTTGCTGTAGGTACACCTTACAAAACATATTACACGGCTGTGATACAATGTTGCTGTAGGTACACCTTACAGAACATATCACACGGCTGTGATACAATGTTGCTGTAGGTACACCTTACAGAACATATCACACGGCTGTGATACAATGTTGCTGTAGGTACACCTTACAGAACATATCACACGGCTGTGATACAATGTTGCTGTAGGTACACCTTACAGAACATATCACACGGCTGTGATACAATGTTGCTGTAGGTACACCTTACAGAACATATCACACGGCTGTGATACAATGTTGCTGTAGGTACACCTTACAGAACATATCACACGGCTGTGATACAATGTTGCTGTAGGTACACCTTACAGAACATATCACACGGCTGTGATACAATGTTGCTGTAGGTACACCTTACAGAACATATCACACGGCTGTGATACAATGTTGCTGTAGGTACACCTTACAAAACATATCACACGGCTGTGATACAATGTTGCTGTAGGTACACCTTACAAAACATATCACACGGCTGTGATACAATGTTGCTGTAGGTACACCTTACAAAACATATTACACGGCTGTGATACAATGTTGCTGTAGGTACACCTTACAAAACATATTACACGGCTGTGATACAATGTTGCTGTAGGTACACCTTACAAAACATATTACACGGCTGTGATACAATGTTGCTGTAGGTACACCTTACAAAACATATTACACGGCTGTGATACAATGTTGCTGTAGGTACACCTTACAAAACATATCACACGGCTGTGATACAATGTTGCTGTAGGTACACCTTACAAAACATATCACACGGCTGTGATACAATGTTGCTGTAGGTACACCTTACAAAACATATCACACGGCTGTGATACAATGTTGCTGTAGGTACACCTTACAAAACATATCACACGGCTGTGATACAATGTTGCTGTAGGTACACCTTACAAAACATATCACACGGCTGTGATACAATGTTGCTGTAGGTACACCTTACAAAACATATCACACGGCTGTGATACAATGTTGCTGTAGGTACACCTTACAAAACATATCACACGGCTGTGATACAATGTTGCTGTAGGTACACCTTACAAAACATATCACACGGCTGTGATACAATGTTGCGGTAGGTACACCTTACAAAACATATCACACGGCTGTGATACAATGTTGCGGTAGGTACACCTTACAAAACATATCACACGGCTGTGATACAATGTTGCGGTAGGTACACCTTACAAAACATATCACACGGCTGTGATACAATGTTGCTGTAGGTACACCTTACAAAACATATCACACGGCTGTGATACAATGTTGCTGTAGGTACACCTTACAAAACATATCACACGGCTGTGATACAATGTTGCTGTAGGTACACCTTACAAAACATATCACACGGCTGTGATACAATGTTGCTGTAGGTACACCTTACAAAACATATCACACGGCTGTGATACAATGTTGCTGTAGGTACACCTTACAAAACATATCACACGGCTGTGATACAATGTTGCTGTAGGTACACCTTACAAAACATATCACACGGCTGTGATACAATGTTGCTGTAGGTACACCTTACAAAACATATCACACGGCTGTGATACAATGTTGCTGTAGGTACACCTTACAAAACATATCACACGGCTGTGATACAATGTTGCGGTAGGTACACCTTACAAAACATATCACACGGCTGTGATACAATGTTGCGGTAGGTACACCTTACAAAACATATCACACGGCTGTGATACAATGTTCCTGTAGGTACACCTTACAAAACATATCACACGGCTGTGATACAATGTTCCTGTAGGTACACCTTACAAAACATATCACACGGCTGTGATACAATGTTCCTGTAGGTACACCTTACAAAACATATCACACGGCTGTGATACAATGTTCCTATAGGTACACCTTACAAAACATATCACACGGCTGTGATACAATGTTGCTGTAGGTACACCTTACAAAACATATTACACGGCTGTGATACAATGTTGCTGTAGGTACACCTTACAAAACATATTACACGGCTGTGATACAATGTTGCTGTAGGTACACCTTTCAAAACATATTACACGGCTGTGACACAATGTAGCTGTAGGTACACCTTACAAAACATAACACACGGCTGTGATACAATGTTGCTGTAGGTACACCTTACAAAACATATCACACGGCTGTGATACAATGTTGCTGTAGGTACACCTTACAAAACATATCACACGGCTGTGATACAATGTTGCTGTAGGTACACCTTACAAAACATATCACACGGCTGTGATACAATGTTGCTGTAGGTACACCTTACAAAACATATCACACGACTGTGATACAAAGTTCCTGTAGGTACACCTTACAAAACATATCACACGGCTGTGATACAATGTTGCTGTAGGTACACCTTACAAAACATATTACACGGCTGTGATACAATGTTGCTGTAGGTACACCTTACAAAACATATTACACGGCTGTGATACAATGTTGCTGTAGGTACACCTTACAAAACATATTACACGGCTGTGACACAATGTAGCTGTAGGTACACCTTACAAAACATAACACACGGCTGTGATACAATGTTGCTGTAGGTACACCTTACAAAACATATCACACGGCTGTGATACAATGTTGCTGTAGGTACACCTTACAAAACATATCACACGGCTGTGATACAATGTTGCTGTAGGTACACCTTACAAAACATATCACACGGCTGTGATACAATGTTGCTGTAGGTACACCTTACAAAACATATCACACGGCTGTGATACAATGTTGCTGTAGGTACACCTTACAAAACATATCACACGGCTGTGATACAATGTTGCTGTAGGTACACCTTACAAAACATATCACACGGCTGTGATACAATGTTGCTGTAGGTACACCTTACAAAACATATCACACGGCTGTGATACAATGTTGCTGTAGGTACACCTTACAAAACATATCACACGGCTGTGATACAATGTTGCTGTAGGTACACCTTACAAAACATATCACACGGCTGTGATACAATGTTGCGGTAGGTACACCTTACAAAACATATCACACGGCTGTGATACAATGTTGCGGTAGGTACACCTTACAAAACATATCACACGGCTGTGATACAATGTTGCGGTAGGTACACCTTACAAAACATATCACACGGCTGTGATACAATGTTGCTGTAGGTACACCTTACAAAACATATCACACGGCTGTGATACAATGTTGCTGTAGGTACACCTTACAAAACATATCACACGGCTGTGATACAATGTTGCTGTAGGTACACCTTACAAAACATATCACACGGCTGTGATACAATGTTGCTGTAGGTACACCTTACAAAACATATCACACGGCTGTGATACAATGTTGCTGTAGGTACACCTTACAAAACATATCACACGGCTGTGATACAATGTTGCTGTAGGTACACCTTACAAAACATATCACACGGCTGTGATACAATGTTGCTGTAGGTACACCTTACAAAACATATCACACGGCTGTGATACAATGTTGCGGTAGGTACACCTTACAAAACATATCACACGGCTGTGATACAATGTTGCGGTAGGTACACCTTACAAAACATATCACACGGCTGTGATACAATGTTCCTGTAGGTACACCTTACAAAACATATCACACGGCTGTGATACAATGTTCCTGTAGGTACACCTTACAAAACATATCACACGGCTGTGATACAATGTTCCTGTAGGTACACCTTACAAAACATATCACACGGCTGTGATACAATGTTCCTATAGGTACACCTTACAAAACATATCACACGGCTGTGATACAATGTTGCTGTAGGTACACCTTACAAAACATATTACACGGCTGTGATACAATGTTGCTGTAGGTACACCTTACAAAACATATTACACGGCTGTGATACAATGTTGCTGTAGGTACACCTTTCAAAACATATTACACGGCTGTGACACAATGTAGCTGTAGGTACACCTTACAAAACATAACACACGGCTGTGATACAATGTTGCTGTAGGTACACCTTACAAAACATATCACACGGCTGTGATACAATGTTGCTGTAGGTACACCTTACAAAACATATCACACGGCTGTGATACAATGTTGCTGTAGGTACACCTTACAAAACATATCACACGGCTGTGATACAATGTTGCTGTAGGTACACCTTACAAAACATATCACACGACTGTGATACAAAGTTCCTGTAGGTACACCTTACAAAACATATCACACGGCTGTGATACAATGTTGCTGTAGGTACACCTTACAAAACATATTACACGGCTGTGATACAATGTTGCTGTAGGTACACCTTACAAAACATATTACACGGCTGTGATACAATGTTGCTGTAGGTACACCTTACAAAACATATTACACGGCTGTGACACAATGTAGCTGTAGGTACACCTTACAAAACATAACACACGGCTGTGATACAATGTTGCTGTAGGTACACCTTACAAAACATATCACACGGCTGTGATACAATGTTGCTGTAGGTACACCTTACAAAACATATCACACGGCTGTGATACAATGTTGCTGTAGGTACACCTTACAAAACATATCACACGGCTGTGATACAATGTTGCTGTAGGTACACCTTACAAAACATATCACACGGCTGTGATACAATGTTGCTGTAGGTACACCTTACAAAACATATCACACGGCTGTGATACAATGTTGCTGTAGGTACACCTTACAAAACATATCACACGGCTGTGATACAATGTTGCTGTAGGTACACCTTACAAAACATATCACACGGCTGTGATACAATGTTGCTGTAGGTACACCTTACAAAACATATCACACGGCTGTGATACAATGTTGCTGTAGGTACACCTTACAAAACATATCACACGGCTGTGATACAATGTTGCTGTAGGTACACCTTACAAAACATATCACACGGCTGTGATACAATGTTGCGGTAGGTACACCTTACAAAACATATCACACGGCTGTGATACAATGTTGCGGTAGGTACACCTTACAAAACATATCACACGGCTGTGATACAATGTTGCTGTAGGTACACCTTACAAAACATATCACACGGCTGTGATACAATGTTGCTGTAGGTACACCTTACAAAACATATCACACGGCTGTGATACAATGTTGCTGTAGGTACACCTTACAAAACATATCACACGGCTGTGATACAATGTTGCTGTAGGTACACCTTACAAAACATATCACACGGCTGTGATACAATGTTGCTGTAGGTACACCTTACAAAACATATCACACGGCTGTGATACAATGTTGCTGTAGGTACACCTTACAAAACATATCACACGGCTGTGATACAATGTTGCTGTAGGTACACCTTACAAAACATATCACACGGCTGTGATACAATGTTGCGGTAGGTACACCTTACAAAACATATCACACGGCTGTGATACAATGTTGCGGTAGGTACACCTTACAAAACATATCACACGGCTGTGATACAATGTTCCTGTAGGTACACCTTACAAAACATATCACACGGCTGTGATACAATGTTGCTGTAGGTACACCTTACAAAACATATCACACGGCTGTGATACAATGTTCCTGTAGGTACACCTTACAAAACATATCACACGGCTGTGATACAATGTTCCTATAGGTACACCTTACAAAACATATCACACGGCTGTGATACAATGTTGCTGTAGGTACACCTTACAAAACATATTACACGGCTGTGATACAATGTTGCTGTAGGTACACCTTACAAAACATATTACACGGCTGTGATACAATGTTGCTGTAGGTACACCTTTCAAAACATATTACACGGCTGTGACACAATGTAGCTGTAGGTACACCTTACAAAACATAACACACGGCTGTGATACAATGTTGCTGTAGGTACACCTTACAAAACATATCACACGGCTGTGATACAATGTTGCTGTAGGTACACCTTACAAAACATATCACACGGCTGTGATACAATGTTGCTGTAGGTACACCTTACAAAACATATCACACGGCTGTGATACAATGTTGCTGTAGGTACACCTTACAAAACATATTACACGGCTGTGACACAATGTAGCTGTAGGTACACCTTACAAAACATAACACACGGCTGTGATACAATGTTGCTGTAGGTACACCTTACAAAACATATCACACGGCTGTGATACAATGTTGCTGTAGGTACACCTTACAAAACATATCACACGGCTGTGATACAATGTTGCTGTAGGTACACCTTACAAAACATATCACACGGCTGTGATACAATGTTGCTGTAGGTACACCTTACAAAACATATCACACGGCTGTGATACAATGTTGCTGTAGGTACACCTTACAAAACATATTACACGGCTGTGATACAATGTTGCTGTAGGTACACCTTTCAAAACATATTACACGGCTGTGACACAATGTAGCTGTAGGTACACCTTACAAAACATAACACACGGCTGTGATACAATGTTGCTGTAGGTACACCTTACAAAACATATCACACGGCTGTGATACAATGTTGCTGTAGGTACACCTTACAAAACATATCACACGGCTGTGATACAATGTTGCTGTAGGTACACCTTACAAAACATATCACACGGCTGTGATACAATGTTGCTGTAGGTACACCTTACAAAACATATTACACGGCTGTGACACAATGTAGCTGTAGGTACACCTTACAAAACATAACACACGGCTGTGATACAATGTTGCTGTAGGTACACCTTACAAAACATATCACACGGCTGTGATACAATGTTGCTGTAGGTACACCTTACAAAACATATCACACGGCTGTGATACAATGTTGCTGTAGGTACACCTTACAAAACATATTACACGGCTGTGACACAATGTAGCTGTAGGTACACCTTACAAAACATAACACACGGCTGTGATACAATGTTGCTGTAGGTACACCTTACAAAACATATCACACGGCTGTGATACAATGTTGCTGTAGGTACACCTTACAAAACATATCACACGGCTGTGATACAATGTTGCTGTAGGTACACCTTACAAAACATATCACACGGCTGTGATACAATGTTGCTGTAGGTACACCTTACAAAACATATTACACGGCTGTGACACAATGTAGCTGTAGGTACACCTTACAAAACATAACACACGGCTGTGATACAATGTTGCTGTAGGTACACCTTACAAAACATATCACACGGCTGTGATACAATGTTGCTGTAGGTACACCTTACAAAACATATCACACGGCTGTGATACAATGTTGCTGTAGGTACACCTTACAAAACATATCACACGGCTGTGATACAATGTTGCTGTAGGTACACCTTACAAAACATATCACACGGCTGTGATACAATGTTGCTGTAGGTACACCTTACAAAACATATTACACGGCTGTGATACAATGTTGCTGTAGGTACACCTTTCAAAACATATTACACGGCTGTGACACAATGTAGCTGTAGGTACACCTTACAAAACATAACACACGGCTGTGATACAATGTTGCTGTAGGTACACCTTACAAAACATATCACACGGCTGTGATACAATGTTGCTGTAGGTACACCTTACAAAACATATCACACGGCTGTGATACAATGTTGCTGTAGGTACACCTTACAAAACATATCACACGGCTGTGATACAATGTTGCTGTAGGTACACCTTACAAAACATATTACACGGCTGTGACACAATGTAGCTGTAGGTACACCTTACAAAACATAACACACGGCTGTGATACAATGTTGCTGTAGGTACACCTTACAAAACATATCACACGGCTGTGATACAATGTTGCTGTAGGTACACCTTACAAAACATATCACACGGCTGTGATACAATGTTGCTGTAGGTACACCTTACAAAACATATTACACGGCTGTGACACAATGTAGCTGTAGGTACACCTTACAAAACATAACACACGGCTGTGATACAATGTTGCTGTAGGTACACCTTACAAAACATATCACACGGCTGTGATACAATGTTGCTGTAGGTACACCTTACAAAACATATCACACGGCTGTGATACAATGTTGCTGTAGGTACACCTTACAAAACATATCACACGGCTGTGATACAATGTTGCTGTAGGTACACCTTACAAAACATATTACACGGCTGTGACACAATGTAGCTGTAGGTACACCTTACAAAACATAACACACGGCTGTGATACAATGTTGCTGTAGGTACACCTTACAAAACATATCACACGGCTGTGATACAATGTTGCTGTAGGTACACCTTACAAAACATATCACACGGCTGTGATACAATGTTGCTGTAGGTACACCTTACAAAACATATCACACGGCTGTGATACAATGTTGCTGTAGGTACACCTTACAAAACATATCACACGGCTGTGATACAATGTTGCTGTAGGTACACCTTACAAAACATATTACACGGCTGTGATACAATGTTGCTGTAGGTACACCTTTCAAAACATATTACACGGCTGTGACACAATGTAGCTGTAGGTACACCTTACAAAACATAACACACGGCTGTGATACAATGTTGCTGTAGGTACACCTTACAAAACATATCACACGGCTGTGATACAATGTTGCTGTAGGTACACCTTACAAAACATATCACACGGCTGTGATACAATGTTGCTGTAGGTACACCTTACAAAACATATCACACGGCTGTGATACAATGTTGCTGTAGGTACACCTTACAAAACATATTACACGGCTGTGACACAATGTAGCTGTAGGTACACCTTACAAAACATAACACACGGCTGTGATACAATGTTGCTGTAGGTACACCTTACAAAACATATCACACGGCTGTGATACAATGTTGCTGTAGGTACACCTTACAAAACATATCACACGGCTGTGATACAATGTTGCTGTAGGTACACCTTACAAAACATATTACACGGCTGTGACACAATGTAGCTGTAGGTACACCTTACAAAACATAACACACGGCTGTGATACAATGTTGCTGTAGGTACACCTTACAAAACATATCACACGGCTGTGATACAATGTTGCTGTAGGTACACCTTACAAAACATATCACACGGCTGTGATACAATGTTGCTGTAGGTACACCTTACAAAACATATCACACGGCTGTGATACAATGTTGCTGTAGGTACACCTTACAAAACATATTACACGGCTGTGACACAATGTAGCTGTAGGTACACCTTACAAAACATAACACACGGCTGTGATACAATGTTGCTGTAGGTACACCTTACAAAACATATCACACGGCTGTGATACAATGTTGCTGTAGGTACACCTTACAAAACATATCACACGGCTGTGATACAATGTTGCTGTAGGTACACCTTACAAAACATATCACACGGCTGTGATACAATGTTGCTGTAGGTACACCTTACAAAACATATCACACGGCTGTGATACAATGTTGCTGTAGGTACACCTTACAAAACATATTACACGGCTGTGATACAATGTTGCTGTAGGTACACCTTTCAAAACATATTACACGGCTGTGACACAATGTAGCTGTAGGTACACCTTACAAAACATAACACACGGCTGTGATACAATGTTGCTGTAGGTACACCTTACAAAACATATCACACGGCTGTGATACAATGTTGCTGTAGGTACACCTTACAAAACATATCACACGGCTGTGATACAATGTTGCTGTAGGTACACCTTACAAAACATATCACACGGCTGTGATACAATGTTGCTGTAGGTACACCTTACAAAACATATTACACGGCTGTGACACAATGTAGCTGTAGGTACACCTTACAAAACATAACACACGGCTGTGATACAATGTTGCTGTAGGTACACCTTACAAAACATATCACACGGCTGTGATACAATGTTGCTGTAGGTACACCTTACAAAACATATCACACGGCTGTGATACAATGTTGCTGTAGGTACACCTTACAAAACATATTACACGGCTGTGACACAATGTAGCTGTAGGTACACCTTACAAAACATAACACACGGCTGTGATACAATGTTGCTGTAGGTACACCTTACAAAACATATCACACGGCTGTGATACAATGTTGCTGTAGGTACACCTTACAAAACATATCACACGGCTGTGATACAATGTTGCTGTAGGTACACCTTACAAAACATATCACACGGCTGTGATACAATGTTGCTGTAGGTACACCTTACAAAACATATTACACGGCTGTGACACAATGTAGCTGTAGGTACACCTTACAAAACATAACACACGGCTGTGATACAATGTTGCTGTAGGTACACCTTACAAAACATATCACACGGCTGTGATACAATGTTGCTGTAGGTACACCTTACAAAACATATCACACGGCTGTGATACAATGTTGCTGTAGGTACACCTTACAAAACATATCACACGGCTGTGATACAATGTTGCTGTAGGTACACCTTACAAAACATATCACACGGCTGTGATACAATGTTGCTGTAGGTACACCTTACAAAACATATTACACGGCTGTGATACAATGTTGCTGTAGGTACACCTTTCAAAACATATTACACGGCTGTGACACAATGTAGCTGTAGGTACACCTTACAAAACATAACACACGGCTGTGATACAATGTTGCTGTAGGTACACCTTACAAAACATATCACACGGCTGTGATACAATGTTGCTGTAGGTACACCTTACAAAACATATCACACGGCTGTGATACAATGTTGCTGTAGGTACACCTTACAAAACATATCACACGGCTGTGATACAATGTTGCTGTAGGTACACCTTACAAAACATATTACACGGCTGTGACACAATGTAGCTGTAGGTACACCTTACAAAACATAACACACGGCTGTGATACAATGTTGCTGTAGGTACACCTTACAAAACATATCACACGGCTGTGATACAATGTTGCTGTAGGTACACCTTACAAAACATATCACACGGCTGTGATACAATGTTGCTGTAGGTACACCTTACAAAACATATTACACGGCTGTGACACAATGTAGCTGTAGGTACACCTTACAAAACATAACACACGGCTGTGATACAATGTTGCTGTAGGTACACCTTACAAAACATATCACACGGCTGTGATACAATGTTGCTGTAGGTACACCTTACAAAACATATCACACGGCTGTGATACAATGTTGCTGTAGGTACACCTTACAAAACATATCACACGGCTGTGATACAATGTTGCTGTAGGTACACCTTACAAAACATATTACACGGCTGTGACACAATGTAGCTGTAGGTACACCTTACAAAACATAACACACGGCTGTGATACAATGTTGCTGTAGGTACACCTTACAAAACATATCACACGGCTGTGATACAATGTTGCTGTAGGTACACCTTACAAAACATATCACACGGCTGTGATACAATGTTGCTGTAGGTACACCTTACAAAACATATCACACGGCTGTGATACAATGTTGCTGTAGGTACACCTTACAAAACATATCACACGGCTGTGATACAATGTTGCTGTAGGTACACCTTACAAAACATATTACACGGCTGTGATACAATGTTGCTGTAGGTACACCTTTCAAAACATATTACACGGCTGTGACACAATGTAGCTGTAGGTACACCTTACAAAACATAACACACGGCTGTGATACAATGTTGCTGTAGGTACACCTTACAAAACATATCACACGGCTGTGATACAATGTTGCTGTAGGTACACCTTACAAAACATATCACACGGCTGTGATACAATGTTGCTGTAGGTACACCTTACAAAACATATCACACGGCTGTGATACAATGTTGCTGTAGGTACACCTTACAAAACATATTACACGGCTGTGACACAATGTAGCTGTAGGTACACCTTACAAAACATAACACACGGCTGTGATACAATGTTGCTGTAGGTACACCTTACAAAACATATCACACGGCTGTGATACAATGTTGCTGTAGGTACACCTTACAAAACATATCACACGGCTGTGATACAATGTTGCTGTAGGTACACCTTACAAAACATATTACACGGCTGTGACACAATGTAGCTGTAGGTACACCTTACAAAACATAACACACGGCTGTGATACAATGTTGCTGTAGGTACACCTTACAAAACATATCACACGGCTGTGATACAATGTTGCTGTAGGTACACCTTACAAAACATATCACACGGCTGTGATACAATGTTGCTGTAGGTACACCTTACAAAACATATCACACGGCTGTGATACAATGTTGCTGTAGGTACACCTTACAAAACATATTACACGGCTGTGACACAATGTAGCTGTAGGTACACCTTACAAAACATAACACACGGCTGTGATACAATGTTGCTGTAGGTACACCTTACAAAACATATCACACGGCTGTGATACAATGTTGCTGTAGGTACACCTTACAAAACATATCACACGGCTGTGATACAATGTTGCTGTAGGTACACCTTACAAAACATATCACACGGCTGTGATACAATGTTGCTGTAGGTACACCTTACAAAACATATCACACGGCTGTGATACAATGTTGCTGTAGGTACACCTTACAAAACATATTACACGGCTGTGATACAATGTTGCTGTAGGTACACCTTTCAAAACATATTACACGGCTGTGACACAATGTAGCTGTAGGTACACCTTACAAAACATAACACACGGCTGTGATACAATGTTGCTGTAGGTACACCTTACAAAACATATCACACGGCTGTGATACAATGTTGCTGTAGGTACACCTTACAAAACATATCACACGGCTGTGATACAATGTTGCTGTAGGTACACCTTACAAAACATATCACACGGCTGTGATACAATGTTGCTGTAGGTACACCTTACAAAACATATTACACGGCTGTGACACAATGTAGCTGTAGGTACACCTTACAAAACATAACACACGGCTGTGATACAATGTTGCTGTAGGTACACCTTACAAAACATATCACACGGCTGTGATACAATGTTGCTGTAGGTACACCTTACAAAACATATCACACGGCTGTGATACAATGTTGCTGTAGGTACACCTTACAAAACATATTACACGGCTGTGACACAATGTAGCTGTAGGTACACCTTACAAAACATAACACACGGCTGTGATACAATGTTGCTGTAGGTACACCTTACAAAACATATCACACGGCTGTGATACAATGTTGCTGTAGGTACACCTTACAAAACATATCACACGGCTGTGATACAATGTTGCTGTAGGTACACCTTACAAAACATATCACACGGCTGTGATACAATGTTGCTGTAGGTACACCTTACAAAACATATTACACGGCTGTGACACAATGTAGCTGTAGGTACACCTTACAAAACATAACACACGGCTGTGATACAATGTTGCTGTAGGTACACCTTACAAAACATATCACACGGCTGTGATACAATGTTGCTGTAGGTACACCTTACAAAACATATCACACGGCTGTGATACAATGTTGCTGTAGGTACACCTTACAAAACATATCACACGGCTGTGATACAATGTTGCTGTAGGTACACCTTACAAAACATATCACACGGCTGTGATACAATGTTGCTGTAGGTACACCTTACAAAACATATTACACGGCTGTGATACAATGTTGCTGTAGGTACACCTTTCAAAACATATTACACGGCTGTGACACAATGTAGCTGTAGGTACACCTTACAAAACATAACACACGGCTGTGATACAATGTTGCTGTAGGTACACCTTACAAAACATATCACACGGCTGTGATACAATGTTGCTGTAGGTACACCTTACAAAACATATCACACGGCTGTGATACAATGTTGCTGTAGGTACACCTTACAAAACATATCACACGGCTGTGATACAATGTTGCTGTAGGTACACCTTACAAAACATATTACACGGCTGTGACACAATGTAGCTGTAGGTACACCTTACAAAACATAACACACGGCTGTGATACAATGTTGCTGTAGGTACACCTTACAAAACATATCACACGGCTGTGATACAATGTTGCTGTAGGTACACCTTACAAAACATATCACACGGCTGTGATACAATGTTGCTGTAGGTACACCTTACAAAACATATTACACGGCTGTGACACAATGTAGCTGTAGGTACACCTTACAAAACATAACACACGGCTGTGATACAATGTTGCTGTAGGTACACCTTACAAAACATATCACACGGCTGTGATACAATGTTGCTGTAGGTACACCTTACAAAACATATCACACGGCTGTGATACAATGTTGCTGTAGGTACACCTTACAAAACATATCACACGGCTGTGATACAATGTTGCTGTAGGTACACCTTACAAAACATATTACACGGCTGTGACACAATGTAGCTGTAGGTACACCTTACAAAACATAACACACGGCTGTGATACAATGTTGCTGTAGGTACACCTTACAAAACATATCACACGGCTGTGATACAATGTTGCTGTAGGTACACCTTACAAAACATATCACACGGCTGTGATACAATGTTGCTGTAGGTACACCTTACAAAACATATCACACGGCTGTGATACAATGTTGCTGTAGGTACACCTTACAAAACATATCACACGGCTGTGATACAATGTTCCTGTAGGTACACCTTACAAAACATATCACACGGCTGTGATACAATGTTCCTGTAGGTACACCTTACAAAACATATCACACGGCTGTGATACAATGTTGCGGTAGGTACACCTTACAAAACATATTACACGGCTGTGATACAATGTTGCTGTAGGTACACCTTACAAAACATATCACACGGCTGTGATACAATGTTCCTGTAGGTACACCTTACAAAAACGTTCATCACTTTTGGAGTTTGTCACATGAAAGTCGTTACTTGTCAAATTAAGTATTACTTGTGTTTTACGTCATTTACGCTTCAATTTATTACGATAAGGCTCTTAGCTCTCACCAATGAAGTTAAACGCGATCAGCACATCTAAACTGCGTTCAAGAGCGGTCAGTTTCAATATTCCACCACAATGATGACATTGACAGATCTAGAACGTGGTTTAAATGTGTTGATCACGAAATTGGCACTTAGTATGGTAAGGTTTGCATTACGCCGACAGTACAATAGCGTCTTCTATCAGAATATCTATTTAGATGAACATTTGTTTTCAGTTCAACAGTCAATGGATGTTCCCCACGGAGTACCAATGCTTCCGGAAGAAGTTCAGCACGGAGAAGTGTGTGTTTGAGTCCGGGATGACGCTCGCTGTTCACCATCTTAGGAGATGGAAACTGGTTTGTAATAACTGCTTAAATAATTGCAATAATTTATATAATAACTAATTACAATCTATAGACATAATATTTATCATAATTATATGTTATTGATTATTTTTAGTGTACTGTTTGAAATTCATAATTTATTATTTTTAGCTGTAATATATTTATTAATGTAGGTACACATAATTCAAACACAATGCGAATTGTAGTATGGACAAATAAATAAATAGTATTTCGTAAGGCATTTAACGTACAACCTTTTATATTCTGTAATATCCACATCCAACCTCGCTCAAATGCACACGATCCGAAACCGAACTCATTTGTTTCCGCCTGCCATACACGCTCAGTTTTGCTATCTGCCCAATTGTCGTACAGTATGTGACTGCTACGGCTTCAAGATCTCTCTCTTAGAAAGAAATCTTTGAAAGTTTAAACTCAGTTCGATGGTTCTGTGTATGTGCCGCAACCTGCCAGACCAATATAATCAAACTCGACGTTGAGATGGATCGCTTCAATCACCTAACGAAAACGTAGATCACTTTTGGATTTGATCGAATTAAGCTCATTACTTTTCAATTGATGTAATACGTCACATTTTGGACACCACCATCGTACAATAAGACAAGGCTCTACCTCTCAACCAATCATATGGCTTGAATCTAGTTTTAAGTAATGCTTGAGTATTGAGTGACGTTCTGTAATACGGGCCTAAGTGTGGTAAGTCGTCTCCAGTCTTTTGGTTTTTCTTTATCGCTTTGGACGACAATTCCCACTAAATTGAAACTTAACTAAGATTGACCTCAGTTTCATATCAGATAGACCTTGGAGTTTTAAGACGTACACGTGACACTCAACCTTAGGGTGGTACCTACAGCGATTACTAGGTCTACTATAATGTGTCTGTGATTCAGTGTCGCTATGTCTGTTTCCAGCTAGGCATCAGCGTGCTCGGGCCGGGCTGCGCGCTGCCAGCTCGCTTCATCGACTTCGCGCCCTACGTGTCCTGGGTGCAGCAGCAAGCTGCCGACCAGCACCGAGACCCGCACGTGTCCAACCTCATCCAGCGCGCCATGCGTCACGTGTGAAGCGTGACAAGATATGATCACTCATCACCTGCCTGCTTTTCCCAACTATATTGGTGTCAGCTTCCAGTCTAACCGGGTGCAGCAGAATACCAGCAATTTACGTAACAAGACATGTCAAAATCTTTATATATCAGGTATCACTAAGCTCAAGAAAGTGAGAAACAAAACAAAACATTTTTAATTTTAGTAACGTAAAGGTGAGCGTCCACTGGTCCACACCGGCGCAAAGCACGCAAGGCACGCAACGGATTAAAAAATTAAAACTTTTTTTCGGACCTTGATCCATAATTATGATGTTAGTAATACACACTATCTAATAAGCTATGTTAGTAACAAATGCAACAACAAAATGACATGATTGCCATTACAACTATAGTAACAAATCTGAATAAATATCATGTTCACAAATATAAATCTGAATAAAATCATGTTAAAATTGTAATTGTAGTTATATAATGTCAAATCATGAGATGATTAATAATAATCTGTTATGTCAAGGAAGAATGTAAAAAATAATATAAAAAAATAAGCAACGTAATTTGGGAGCAGTTAATAGATACTTAAGTACATAATTATGCCGTTAATGAGGTGCCTACCAGGGAGCCACATGTACAGAAGGAATTATTGTCAAACTTTCTTGTCTTCAACGTAGTCTTTAATCTTATAATATGCTTTTTTGATAAGGACAAGTTTAATGTGGGTTTTGAACTTTCCATCGCTAAGTTCTGTAACCGACTTTGGCAACTTGTTATAAAGACGGATACTGTTTATGTAAAATGACTTGTTCGTTTTAGTTAATCTAAATTTGGGCATCACGATTTCATGTTTACTATGTGTATTTTTGTTATGAAAATCGCTACTTATTTTAAAAAGTCCTAAGTTTTTGCGAACATATAAAATGCTTCTAAGATGTTAAGAGAAGGCAGAGTTCGTATACCAATACCTTTGAATTTGTCTCTAAAAAACTCACGAGGACCCATTTTATAGATATCGCGGATTGCCCTCTTTTGTAAAAATGAAAATTGAACCTACGTTAGCTGCCGATCCCCACAGCAGAAGCTGTGGGGATCGGCAGCTGACGTATAAGACATAATACTGTGGAAATAAGCAAAGTATACTAACCTAGCTGTGGCTACATCAGTCAACTGCCTCTAACTGCATATGCAGCTGAACTTAATCTACCTGAAAGAGCTTAAAATCAATACACAGAATTTGTGACGTCACCGGCACGCAACGCATTTTTGAATTCACAGCGTAACCTTGAAAACTGTGAGCGTGGAGTATCATTCCACTGATGCTAGGGATTGACCGCATAACAGTTTTTTTTTATCTGGATTAGTCCCTATATGTAAGTCCAGTCTAAATAATAAAAAAAAAACAAAACTGAGTTTTTGACTGCATTTCTGTTGTGATATATTATTATAAAAAAAAAAAATTGTAATTTTCGTGCTCGTAGATACGAGCGGCACGTTTGTTTATTAATTTATCATGTTAGAAATCAGTAACAATTAATTAGTAATATTCTCTAAACATTAGTCGCTTCAATTTTATTTCATGAACCCGTGTTTTAGTTTAGTTTTATAACAACAACATAAACACTCAGTTTAAATAATAAATCCGGACACAGTGGACGCATGCCATCGGCAAATCCGTTCATGGGATTTTGAGACGTTGCGTGCCGTGCGTGCTTTGCGACCGGTGCGGACCAGTAGACGTTGCGTGCCGTGCGTGCTTTGCGACCGGTGCGGACCAGTAGACGCTCACCTATAAGTTCCATTTCATTCGTTTGATTTGAAATCCACCTGTAATAAATATATTTTGTTTGTAAATGCATTCTCTTTTACATTGACATTGTATTACTTAGTTTTAGTTTAGTGTTGAGTCGCCGGTAAGAAGAAAGTTTAGTAAGATAATATGGCTGATTTTATTTTACAGACAAGTTCCTATGATTATTTCAAATGCAATAATATTAATAATAATAGAGTTTTTTATATTTAACGAGTACCGAAACTGATTTTTACAAATATATTTATTAAAATCAATACACAGGATTTGAAGAACAAAATGCATTATTTTATTTTTATAAAAAGCAAATAGTTTTTGAAACCATCCTCCGGAACCCTAAACCTTTAGACCATCACCATAGACTATGATATACCAGTAGGTAGTACCTAGATATATCATAATCTATGCTACACCCTAGACTCCTGCGCATCCGTGTCCACTTACCGATACGCATCACGACTGCGGGCCCGGCATATCGGCGCGGTCTAGATCGTTAACTAAATTGCTTATTGTTGCTCGGCACTTAAGAGTTAAGAGCAATACTAATGTATGGCTTAAAATGATAAACAATATTTTATATTGTGGAGAAGTCCATCGTTAGCACCATTACAGATGCGAATGCTCTTGTTACTAAAGCTCTATTTTGCATTTCATTTCATTCTGTTCTGACTGGACAGGCCCATTCAAATGTACGTGGTTCTTTTCTCAAAAGACCATTTCAGACGGTAATCTAAAGAGCCCAGACATATTGGTCAGATCATGTGCGCACCATTCTCACGTGATCTGACCAATTTGTCTGGTATTGGTCAGATCATGTGCGCACCATCCTCACGTGATCGGACCAATATGTCTGGTATTGGTCAGATCATTTGCGCACCATCCTCACGTGATCTGACCAATATGTCTGGTATTGGTCAGATCATTTGCGCACCATCCTCACGTGATCGGACCAATATGTCTGGTATTGGTCAGATCATGTGCGCACCATCCTCACGTGATCGGACCAATATGTCTGGTATTGGTCAGATCATTTGCGCACCATCCTCACGTGATCTGACCAATATGTCTGGTATTGGTCAGATCATTTGCGCACCATCCTCACGTGATCGGACCAATATGTCTGGTATTGGTCAGATCATGTGCGCACCATCCTCACGTGATCGGACCAATATGTCTGGTATTGGTCAGATCATTTGCGCACCATCCTCACGTGATCTGACCAATATGTCTGGTATTGGTCAGATCATGTGCGCACCATCCTCACGTGATCGGACCAATATGTCTGGTATTGGTCAGATCATGTGCGCACCATCCTCACGTCATCGGACCAATATGTCTGGTATTGGTCAGATCATGTGCGCACCATCCTCACGTGATCGGACCAATATGTCTGGTATTGGTCAGATCATGTGCGCACCATCCTCACGTGATCGGACCAATATGTCTGGTATTGGTCAGATCATGTGCGCACCATCCTCACGTGATCTGACCAATATGTCTGGACTTTAAAAGAAACTATGACCTCCGAGTTTGTTTCGGTTTTTGTTATTTTTGCCGTGTCAAAGTGTTTATACAAACCTACTAACAAAAACAAAATCATTCAATCATTTATCGTTAGCACATTAATTAAATTCTGACTTTTATATAAAAAAAACTTTCCATCATTCAAAGACTTCGCACCATACTTTTTGGTCCTTCGAGCTGGTTCTGGTTGCTGGATATAAAGTCTCCCGCAGACAGGCACGCGACGGAGCAACGCGATTCTGGTAGAACTATTTCTATGAAGTTTTCCATGTAGTTTTAGCATAAAAATTATACGTTTTGGTTTCTATATTAACACGTCTTCTTATGGAAGAGCGGACTCTCCTAACACAGGCACTATCTGCCTAAAAGGAGGATCCAATCAAAAATGTTGTTTATATCAAAATTTGTTTTACCAATAAACTATTTTTATTTTTTTTTTATTTTTTTTTTAATTTCATAATCATTGTTGAATTGAGTCGCGTTGCGATATCGTGACGCACCTGTTTGCGGGAGCCTTAATCCGCGAAATGCCCAATCCCGGGATCGAACCTAGATCCCCATACTCAGCAGCCGCATTAACTAAAGTCTAAAGATCTAAACCATCCGCACTACGCTATAAACTTAACTTCTAGCGACCCGCCCCGGCTTCGCACGGGCTGGATCCACTAATATGACCAAAAAATAATAATTAAAGGCCTTTTTAACCGACTTCAAAAAGGAGGAGGTTCTCAATTCGTAGGAACCTTTTTTTTTATGTATGTTCTCCAATTACTCGAAGTTGGCTAGACCGATTTGGATTTTTTTTTGTTTTATTCGAGAGGGTTTTATACATCACAGTTGGTCCCATATAAAATTGATTAGCTTTGCTTCGGTAGTTTTTGAGTTAGCTTGTACCACAACTAAAAAGTGAAAAATAAAAACTTTTTTACAAAAAAAATACAACCGACTTACAAAAACAACACTCAATCTGCCTAGCCTTTTCCCAACTATTGGGGTCGGCTTCCAGTCTAACCGGATGCAGCTGAATACCAATATTTTACATGGAGCGACTGCCTATCTGACCTCCACAACCCGGTAACTGGGTAATACGATACCCCTTGGTAAGACTGGTTATCAGACTTTCGGGCTTCTGACGAGCCGTAACGCCTGTCAAAGATCCACGAATGACAGGCGGGACCAACGGGTTAACGTGCTTTCCGAGGCACGGAGGAGTCTCGATATGTAAAGATGGTCACCCATCCACGGACAACCCCGGCAAGCGTAGCTTAACCTGATGGATCGACCCGTGCGGCTGTTATTACTTAGCCACGAGTTCGACTTACAAAAACAACACTACAAAGTGAAAAATAAATTTAATTTCGGAAGTCGGTGGCAAAAAAGTAAAAAGTTTTTGTAAAAAAGTTTTTTTGTTTTACTTGTTGGTGGATTTGTGTAAACTAATTTTGGACTAGTTCATCATGTTATAATTATTAGATATGTTTGTATAATCGTTCGGTCCCTGTGACAGTAGGTATATTTATTTAGTAGAGGTCAACGTCTATCTCCTTTCCCAATGTCCGTATGGTTAAAAACAAATACAGTAGGAAACTGTCCGTTGATCCCAAATTATACAGTAACAAATATCGTACTGACCACCGCCCCGTTTAAACGGGCCTTACAAATATCGTACTGACCACCGCCCCGTTTAAACGGGCCTTACAAATATCGTACTGACCACCGCCCCGTTTAAACGGGCCTTACAAATATAGTACTGACCACCGCCCCGTTTAAACGGGCCTTACAAATATCGTACTGACCACCGCCCCGTTTAAACGGGCCTTACAAATATAGTACTGACCACCGCCCCGTTTAAACGGGCCTTACAAATATAGTACTGACCACCGCCCCGTTTAAACGGGCCTTACAAATATAGTACTGACCACCGCCCCATTTAAACGGGCCTTACAAATATAGTACTGACCACCGCCCCGTTTAAACGGGCCTTACAAATATCGTACTGACCACCGCCCCGTTTAAACGGGCCTTACAAATATAGTACTGACCACCGCCCCGTTTAAACGGGCCTTACAAATATAGTACTGACCACCGCCCCGTTTAAACAGGCCTTACAAATATCGTACTGACTGCCGCCCCGTGTGAAGGGGCCTTACAATTAAAAAAACAAAGTGCTCTATTGTCTATATACCCACTATTTCTTTATGTTGACTGGATAAATGGATAAATAATGGCGATTCCTTCTCAATTAATGGACTTTGGACGTCCATATAATAATGATAATATTATTAATGTTCTTCAGCCTCAAGCAACACCACCACACCGTCATCAAACGGCAATAATCGCAATCCGTTTGTAGCGGAGGAAGGTTATAACCAGAGTCAGTCGTTGCGCTGCGCCCGCCTTCAAATTTAATGATTTTGCTGTGCGTAATTTTAAATCGATTTTTTTTTTTTTAAGAAATATCTAATTATGCCTTTTATTTGGAAAAAATAATAATAAACGGAATTAAAATTGATATCAATTTTATTGAGGCATTGTATTTTCGCGCGACGTCTTAAGTGCATACTTATCATTACAGTATCATTGTACTACTATAAAGCAGTGCCCGTACGCGTGCTTCCCATGACTTGGAGTCATTATCAGACATTACGCTGTCAGTGCTAACCTCCGATGTTTATGTGGGAATGGCGCCCACCATCGACTCGGAACTCGTGTTACAATGCATTCTATTATGATCGTCATAGACTGTCTTTAGGGCATTAAAGACAGGGTCTCAACGGTACCCTATTACTAAGCCTACATCGTCTGCCTGTCTGTCACAGGGCTGAATAATGAGCAACTAATGTTACTATAGCCTCTACGATGACGGTAAATAACAAGAATTCAACCAACCTCAACCTCTATAGGTTCCATACCAACAAAACTTTCACAGGTTGAGGCCGTTCAGCCGATTTCGACTTCTATTCCGTAGGCTTAAGGATGGCATTAAAGGCAAAAAAGTGATTACAGTACCAACTATTTACTGCAGCTGCCATTTTTACTGCCACTCCAACGCAATAGAAGTCAAAATCGGTTGAAGGACTGTAAAAAAGGTTTGTTTAAATGTCTAATCTTATTGCAAATGGAGTATAGTCACTAGTGTGCGAGTTTTTAGTTTATGCCACGCCGTGCGCCGGCTCACCGAGCGGTGGCAGTGGGCTTTAGTTACCTAGTAGCACGAACGTGTGAGCTAAACGATTTTAAAATTTAAAATACTCGTTTCACAGATAATATTACTTATACATACTTAGTTTTCATTGTCAGTGTCATTCAGGCACCAACATATCCTTGAACCAAATGAATGCAATTGTAAAATAAAAGTTGTTTAAATAATTCCTTTGGTGTTGCAAGAAGCTCGTGGAGGAGGAGCTCGTGGCTAAGTAGTAACAGCCGCACGGGTCGATCCATCAGGTTAAGCTACGCTTGCTGGGGTTGGTCAGTGGATGGGTGACCAACTTTACATACCGAGACTCCTCAGTGCCTCGGAAAGCATGTTAAGCCGTTGGTCCCAGCTGTCATTCGTGGATCTTTGACAGTCGTTACGGGTCGACAGAAGCCCGAAAGTCTGACATCCAATCTTACCAAGGGATATCGTATTACCCAGTTACTGGGTTGTGGAGCTCAGATAGGCAGTCGCTCCATGTAAAATACTGGTATTCAGCTGCATCCGGTTAGACTGGAAGCCGACCCCAACATAGTTGGGAAAAGGCTAGGCAGATTGATTGGTGTTGCATGAAGCGAAAGCTCTAAGTCAAACAGTTTTGATTTCAAAAAAAATATTAGGTCTTTACCTATGAAATTGCCGATCTGCAGTACTGGCCATTTCAAATCTATACCTATTCCTATTTCTATTTTTTTCTGTTTTGTTTATTAATTTTGATGTTAATTTGTAATTTTGTTTAAATTTTGATTTTAATTTTTGACATTAATTTTAATTTTATTTTATTTTATTTTAATTTTACTTTTATATGGATACTGATTTATCTGAAATAAATTATTTGATTGTTTGATTGATTGATTGAAATCAAAATAATTTTTGTTTGGCTAAGAATTCTAATTTCAAATTAATTTTATTTTAAAAACATGGATTTTTTTTTCCAAAAGTAGTCATTTGTTTATTGATTAGTGTTACATTTTCATCGCATTTCAATCTTTTTCGTCATCATGGATACGTTAAAAATTCGAATAATTATGGAATATGAGTACCGTCGTGGCAGCAACGCGGCACAAGCGGCACGCAACATCAACGACGTTTACGGAGCTAACACTACAAACCAATGCACCACTTGTTATTGGTTTGCTCGCTTCCGTTCTGGAAATTTCGACCTGAAAAATGAACCTCGCGGTCGTCCGAAGACTTTGGTCGACAATGACGAATTAAAGGCGATTGTGAAAGCTGATGATACACAATCTACGGCTAAATTAGCAGCAGCTTCGACGTTAGCGTCAAAACAATATTGGTCCATTTGCGTCAAATTGGCAAGGTAAAAAAGCTTGACAAATGGGTGCCCCACGAACTCAATGATCGCCAGCGCGAAGTACGCGTCGAGACGTGCCTTGCACTGCTCAACAGACACACAAATGAAGGAATTTTGAACCTGCGATGAAAAATGGATTCTGTTTGATAACCGCAAGCGCTCAGCAAGTTGGTTGGATCCTGGTTCAGCACCTAAACAATGCCCTAAACGAAAACTTACCCCTAGAAAAGTGATGGTCACTGTTTGGTGGTCTAGCGCCGGTGTGATTCATCACAGCTTCTTACCAAACGGGGTGAGCATTACTTCAGATGTGTACTGTGAAGAACTGAACACAATAATGGAGAAGCTGGCACATCTCCAACCAGCATTGGTCAATCGCTCGTCTCCGCTGCTCCTGCACGACAACGCGCGACCTCATACTGCACAGCAGACGGTCTCCAAGTTGCAAGAACTGGGGTTGGAAGCTCTCCGTCATCCGCCCAACTCACCAGACCTTGCGGCTACAGACTACTACTTTTTCCAGAATTTGGATAACTTCTTGGCGGGAAAAAAATTCAATACCCGAGAAGCAGTACAAAATGCCTTTGAAGAATTTGTTGCCTCCCGTCCAGCTGATTTCTTTAAGAAGGGCATCAATAAACTGCCACTGCGTTGGCAAAGATGCATTGATTGCATGGGTGATTACTTCGATTAATACAAATAAAAAATGCATGAAAAAAAATCGTTTAAATTTTTTCATACAAAACGGCAATTTCATAGGTAAAGACCTATTATATACAAACGCAAGAACGACTTGCATTTGAGTTACTAATCGAAGTCAGATCCCGTCCTTGTCCCAATTTATTTGTGCTCGGCGCAGCATGTCCTTTTCTTCCATACTTCTCTATTAGTCGGCCGGTCTTTCTCAGTAGTCACTCCCTTTCTAGCTAAGTATATCATTTTTCACACATTCCATCATCGTTTCTTTAGTCTTCCTCTACTCGTATGGCCATCCTCATTCATACTCAAAACTTTCCTGACGACATTTTCTTCATTTCTCCGCATCACGTGCCATAATAATATCATGACAACCGATTTCCGCACAACTTTTCAGTCACCGGAGACACTTTCAGACTTCCCCTTGTTATTTCTAATCGAAGTCATAATTCAGCTCATAAAAACTTTATCGAAAAATACATTATTGTGTAAATAAAAATAACAATAGGTATCGAATTAATTCAGCTTAAATTACCTTCATAAATTGATTCAACAAATAGTTTGCCCTCGACAAATAATCGAAAACTCATTACAAATCCGAAACCGATAAAATCTATTCTAGCCGTTAATTATGATGTCATACATCAACCCTAAAACGCCAGCTATTAAATAATAGTTAAAAAATGAAAGGCGGGTCCGATGGACCCCGCGGGAGGAGAAGACGATAACTCAAAGAAATGGGTCGTTATTGTCACATTATTCAAAGCCGTCGCCGGAGGAAGTATTATGTGTCACACGGTGAGCACGATAGTTGGGAGAACGGGTACGTTTCCACTGACACACGATACTATTGTAATTTTATATTGTTAAGCGGTTAAGCCGCGTAGAGACATTTTGTGAAATCACGGAGTTAATTGTTATTTTGTTTTCCATTTAATATTCTCACATAAAATTAAACCCATGACTAATTAAAACGAAAAAAAATACTCAGCAGCGAATGATTATAACCAGTTCTGCGAACAGTAGACCTCGCGAGCGCAAACTTTTTTGCAACATTTATTACTTATACCACTTACGTTATTTAAAACGGGTTATTTATCTTTTTTTTTTCATCAGATCTTCACCAAATTTTTATGAGACCAACTACCTTTCAAATAAAAAAAGAACCATCGAAATCGGATCTCATAAGGCCCAGATATCCAGTAGCCCACTCCCTTTTTGGAGGAAATAGCCCTCCAATCAAAAATCCCCGACGACAAAAAATTCTATAAAATCGTAAAGCCTGTAAGTACACCAAGTTTCATCCAGATCGGATGTAAATGCGATCCCTAGTGGAGTAGCAACAAACAGACAGACGAAAGCAAATTTTGCCAGACTTGAAGCAGAGTCGCTTCGCTCGCTCAGTCAATTGCTCGAAGGGTGTACCAGAACGGTGTGAATCAAATTATTGAAGGGTTGTTCAGTTTGATGGTCTGCAGTGTACCACACCTTTCTGGTACACTCTGTATATTACTGATGATCCTTTATTTTGTTCAGTTTGATGGTCTGCAGTGTACCACACCTTTCTGGTACACTCTGTATATTACTGATGATCCTTTATTTTGTTCAGTTTGATGGTCTGCAGTGTACCACACCTTTCTGGTACACTCTGTATATTACTGATGATCCTTTATTTTGGTCAACGATTTCCTTTCTCTGTCAGATTAATATTTCAACGATAAACTTACAAATCGGCTTTTGTTAAAGCGGCTTATATGACATGTCTTGACGACATTGAGATTTTGAGTACATCAGTACCCTTGATTTGCGGTCTCTCATTTATTTTTTAAGATTCAGAGATAGCCAACCTCATTGTGTGTTTTCTAAATGAAGCGTTTGTAGGGGTGGCTGCACACCAAAGCTCGGCCAGCATCCTATAATGCGTAACACACTATCAATCGGAATTCGAATAATTTTTAAGCAATTTGCTAATCCATTGCTTCATAATTTTCGAAAAAATTGTTTACTCAACAACGTAAATAACGCAAGAATGTTATTGAACTGTCAAAATTAAACCGATTCCGATTGATAGTGTGTTACGCAATTGCCTCGCGGGCTTGGCCAAAAGTTACAACTTTGTTAAGCCGCAGCCGCTGAGCTAACCCGCCAGCACCAGGCTTTGGTGTGTAGGCACCTTAGATAGCACCATTTTCTTATCCACACGTTTAACAACTTTGACTACCGTATCACTTAGTTAGGCTAATAAAGTTGTAATAAATAAACTGTAACGAATGTAAGGGTTTTGCAACTTTAACTTGTTTTTTTTTCTTTCATAAAAATTGCGGTCTTGGTATTGCAAACGACTTTGCAGCAGGCCCAAAAGGTGACAGGGTGGACTGGATTCCTGGCGTCAGGTGGCTGCAAACGTAGACAAGTGAAACAATAAAGCCTTTGCTCTGCAATGGGCTCATTAAGACACATGCACACATAAACTCGCGCTTTCTTCTCAGGGGGGTAGGCAGAAACTACAGAACGCCGCCTGCTACGATCCTTACAGTACTCCTTTTGCATCGTTTACGTTCATGCATCTGGTCATTATACTCGCACGCCGGTTGGGAGTAGCATGAGCTCTGAAGAACATCACTAAGAAAGTCACGATACATGTCTTTCCAGGGCGTCCCCTCCCGACGTTTCCATTCACTTCTGCTTTGTAATGTAAATGCCTTCTGTTAGCTGCCTTTCATTAATCTCAACATGACCATATCATCTAAGCACACTCAGTAAAATTATTATAAAAATAAATAATGTACAAAATATCGTGTGTCGTCCGTCAACGCGAACAGCTCCAGGATAACAATGGTCCATACAACCTCCTTGTGGAGCACACGGAGTCTCCGCGCCTTATAATTACAACTCGCTTATTCAAATAAAGCATTATTTGATCCTAATGAATGGAGCCTCGATAATATTATTGAGCGTTCTATATTTAAAGGGGTTTTTAATAGGTTTTATTTATTGAAAGCATTCATTGACGTGTAGGCGTGGTTGGGTGTCTTGTGTTTTGAAATGGTTTTTAGTAGTTAAATCTATTCACATCAACAATTATTGACTAAAATTGTTCTCAAATTGTTGATCTTTGTTCTAATTTGACTCACGTTATACCGCATGTGTCAGAAAGCTGTGGTAATTATAAGAGTGGGGAATTGGTCATCAGACTGCGCAACTTTCTCCATGAGACCGTGGACCAAGTATATTCAGCTGTCCCATACAAAACTCCAATACGTACTCAACACAAATGTATGGGACGACAAATTATTTTTTCGCGATTACGATGCTGGTTCCGTGTAGAAAGTTGTTCAGTTTGATGGTCTGTACCACACCCTTAAGTTGTATGACCACACCTTTTTGATACACGGAGTGTATGCACACGGCGCACAGTTTATGATTATTCACTTATTGAATTACAGCTAAAATATTGAACGCGCTTTGTGTCGGAATTACAAGGCGCCGTCATATTTCAGCGTACAGCACAACATGGCAACGACAATAAAAACAAAAGAATACGAGCTCAAATGTTTCGATGGCATTTATCGGCATAAAAGTATGCGGAGATGTTCATATATTGAAGTGAATATCAGCAATTGTATCTACAGTGCACACAAAGTAAATCTTAATATAATCCAAGCCTAAATGGGAAGTATTTGAACTTCTAATATCTATTTTTGCTCATTTTCCGCTTCAAAAAATTATATTGAACACTCGAATAATAATGATTGCGCTTTTTTTTGTGAACCTCAAATAATTCCTATTTCGGGATACTAAAAATACTAAATAGCCAAATAACTGCGAACAACTTGGATGTGCGTGGATGGTCACAGTTCCTAACCTAACCTAACCCGTTTAGTCGGGGTGCCTTAGAGCCTAACTTATAGTTATTGCGACCAATTCGGCTGGCGCGTGATTGGTCACAGTTCTAATCTAACCTAACCCGTTTAGTCGGGTGCCCTAGGGACTAACTTATAGGTATTGCGACCAATTCAGTTACAGTTCTAACCTAACCTAACCCGTTTAATCGGGGTACTCTAGCTTAGTAACTGCGACCAAATGTGAGAAAAGCCCAAAAAGTTAAAAATAAGCTCAATTATGCATCATTAGAAGTCCAAAAAGTTTTAGAGGTTCATTAATTTAAAAAAGCGCTTCATTAGAAGGTCAATAAGTAATTAGAGGACCAGTTAGGGAAATATTTCCCTGTCCAAGTTGCTTCCATTTTTAACCGACTTCAAAAAAGAGGAGGTTCTCAATTCGTCGGAACCTTTGAATGCAATGCAATGGATTAGCAATTTGCTTCAAAATGATTTGATTCCGATTGATAGTGTGTTACGCAATTAGGGCGCAGGCATCCTTTCTAGGGCCACCGACCCAACCCTTGCGGTACGCGTCTAGGTCGTCTCGCCAAGTCGCCACTCGCCACCTCTTCCAGGGCAGTAGGGCCACTTCGACCCAACCCTTGCGGTACGCGTCTAGGTCGTCTCGCCAAGTCGCCACTCGCCACCTCGACCCAACCCTTGCGGTACGCGTCTAGGTCCCCAACTAACAAATTAATGTTTTATAATAGTCAAGATAACGTTTTACATTTTCATTTAAGTTTTTAAGATTGGTCGCAAAAACGTACATATAAACGTCTAAAAAACGCGAAAAGGGCCCAAATTATACGACATTAATATCGTTTAGTAGGTATATAGAAGTCAGCCAAGGACCGTTGAACGTTACATAAAAGTTAAATAAAAGTACAAAGACCGACTTTTTGGTCCAATACTTGTTGTGATGAGACCCTTATGTGACCGCGTATGTCACATTGCAGTTGTAATGACGTTGTACAGTGTCAAACAATACGAATCAACGACAACCGTTTTGATTCACGTGTTTAATATTGTGCGTGTATGAAAGAATAAGAGGAAAAGTAAATTAAGTTAATTTCCATGATTTCAAAATACTATTATTGTATCTACATTATTTAAGTTAGTGTGATTGTGATAGGTATTTCTTCAGGGAACTTTAGTTTTATGACAATGTATATATGTGTTGTTGTCAAGTTTTTAATGTCCTCCTCTATTTCTTTGTAATTCAAGGGTTTTAGTTAATTATTCAAGATATGTTTTCATAATAAAGCTCCAACCATCTTGTCTAAGTTACATGGCGACCTCTATAATACACTAATATAACAAAAAGGTCGCATATACTTTTCCTTGAGACCATGACGCCCCGGCCATTTTCAGCTGACTTTAGATTTCTCTCATCATTACTTACTTTTTAATTTGAATAACAAAATAAAATAGAAATGGTTTAATTAAAGTGTGGGTTTGACCTATAGATGATTTAAAAGTCTACTTAAAGTTATGTACTACCGTTGAAATTCAACATTTTAGTCTCATACAAGTCTTAATTAGTCTTCCATATGACTAAAACAGTTTTGTAATATATAAAGGTCCTGCACAAACTTTTAAGCGGTGTTTTAGTTATATAAAAGTTAAACGGCTGACACCATTATATGACGTCGTATAAGTTAGTCTTGAAAACGTTTACTCAACATATGCACTGACACCATTGTACGACGTCGTATAAGTTAGTCCTGAAAACGTTTACTGAACATATACACTGCTTCCATTATACGACGTCGTATAAGTTAGTCCTGAAAACGTTTACTCAACTTTATAATA
This sequence comes from Cosmia pyralina, assembly GCA_946251885.1. NCBI lineage: Eukaryota > Metazoa > Arthropoda > Insecta > Lepidoptera > Noctuidae > Cosmia > Cosmia pyralina. The sequence goes on from OX276365.1 coordinate 21,972,985, forward strand.
AGACATTAAAGTCAGGTGACTGAAACATCGTAAGATGAACGTCTATTTAACGTAATAGTTAACTAAATACCGATATATAACCGTTTTATAACATGAAGTCAGATAAGACTGGAATTATACGACGTTTTTGCTAGTTGGGTCGTCTCGCCAAGTCGCCACTCGCCACCTCGACCCAACCCTTGCGGTACGCGTCTAGGTCGTCTCGCCAAGTCGCCACTCGCCACCTCGACCCAACCCTTGCGGTACGCGTCTAGGTCGTCTCGCCAAGTCGCCACTCGCCACCGACCCAACCCTTGCGGTACGCGTCTAGGTCGTCTCGCCAAGTCGCCACTCGCCACCTCGACCCAACCCTTGCGGTACGCGTCTAGGTCGTCTCGCCAAGTCGCCACTCGCCACCTCGACCCAACCCTTGCGGTACGCGTCTAGGTCGTCTCGCCAAGTCGCCACTCGCCACCTCGACCCAACCCTTGCGGTACGCGTCTAGGTCGTCTCGCCAAGTCGCCACTCGCCACCGACCCAACCCTTGCGGTACGCGTCTAGGTCGTCTCGCCAAGTCGCCACTCGCCACCGACCCAACCCTTGCGGTACGCGTCTAGGTCGTCTCGCCAAGTCGCCACTCGCCACCGACCCAACCCTTGCGGTACGCGTCTAGGTCGTCTCGCCAAGTCGCCACTCGCCACCTCTTCCAGGGCGGCCATTATGTTTATGGTCCTTAAAAGGAGAGCAATAAAACTTAGTGTAAAAGCACCGTGATGTCCTTAAATACTCGTAAATAAGGTTGGTTATCACCGTCGATGACAATTTGTCGGTTATAAAATGTAGATCGTGCCGCGTTTGATTTTTACGAGTAATTCGACGATTATTATTACACTAGCTTTTGCCCGCGGCTTCGCTCGATGAATATCCCACGGACTGGATGTCGAAGAATATCCCACGGGAACGTCCTACCGGGAAATCCTTCCTTATTCCTTGTTTACATCATAAAGGGAACCTCTGTGCAAAATTTCAGCTTTCTAGGTTCAAGGGTTCGGGCTGGGCGTTGATGAGTCAGTCGGTCAGTCAGTCAGTCAGGACTTCTCTTTTTATTTATATAAACTGGTATTCTGTTTTCCTTTTAAAACGTGTAGCAAAGTAACTAGACTTCCGAACATACAAAGGGAGTATGTGTGACCTAATGTACCTAGCTAATGTACAGTCAACTAAAGAGATATCTAGGCAGGGTATACTAACATATTTGTATGTGAATTGCTTCATGTTCTATTTCGTAATAATATACAATTTTGTGTTGGTGTCTTACAATGCAGGAGTATTGCAAAAACAAAGTAATATAAATATAAAATTGAACATGAAGCAATTCACATACAAATATGTTGCTCTACCCTGCCTAGATATCTCTTTTGTTTGTTTGGTACATACGTAATGTACATACCTATCACAAACTTAATAAAAACGACCTGGCTTCTCATACCTGCAACAGCTTTCCGTTAATATTATCATCATTTCAGCCGATAGACGTCTACTGCTAAACATATGAATCCCCCAAGCACCGCCACTTCGACAGGTTCTGTGCTTCTCGCATCCAGCGGATTCCTGCGGTCATCGGTCTACCTCACAGAACAGATAAAGAGATTATCTTTTCTGTGGTCTACCTTGTGGGACGCCTTCCAACGCTTTGTCTTGACTTCCGGTACGCGGTCGCTACTCCAGAAACTTTCGACCCCATCGGCCAACTTCGTATCATTTAACCATAATACTAATATTAAACTATACTATATAAAAGATAGCTTGATCTCTGCGACATATGTCAAACTGACATTCCTAGGGTTGTCAGGATATAAAAAATTGTCGATAGAAATTATCGACGTTTCTTACTATTATCGATGCTAATGTAACATATAATTGAGTTTAATTTAATTACAAACGTTACTAAATTAAACGAATATTTTAATATTTTCTTTTTTCATTTATTCTCTTAAAGGTTGTTACCCCAAATGTTACATGAGCAGGTGAGAAAATGGAGTTTATTTACTCACTATTCTTTTAGATCAAATAAGTACAAAAGTACGTTGTGATATTAAAATATACAATAAAATTAAAAGATAAATTAATTTTAAATTAGATTTTAATTAAAATATCGATAGTTTATAGTCTGTGGTCACGATGATTCATCGCCCATCACTAATTAGGTCGGCATTCCCATAAAGTATGCCATTGACAGGTACTGTCTGTACTATTAGGTCTTTACCTATGAAATTGCCGTTCTGCAATACTGGCCATTTCAAATCAAAATAATTTTTGTTTGGCTCAGAATTCTAATTTCAAATTAATTTTATTTTAAAAACATGGATTTTTTTTCCAAAAGTAGTCATTTGTTTATTGATTAGTGTTACATTTTCATCGCATTTCAATCTTTTTCGTCATCATGGATACGTTAAAAATTCGAGTAATTATGGAATATGAGTACCGTCGTGGCAGCAACGCGGCACAAGCGGCACGCAACATCAACGACGCATCGAGACGTGCCTTGCACTGCTCAACAGACACACAAATGAAGGAATTTTGAACGGCATTGTTACCTGCGATGAAAAATGGATTCTGTTTGATAACCGCAAGCGCTCAGCAAGTTGGTTGGATCCTGGTTCAGCACCTAACCAATGCCCTTTGGTCAAACTTCCCCCCCGTTTCCGTTTGGAAAACTTTCCCCTAGAAAAGTGATGGTCATTGTTTGGTGGTCTAGCGCCGGTGTGATTCATCACAGCTTCTTAACAAACGGGGTGAGCATTACTTCAGATGTGTACTGTGAAGAACTGAACACAATGATGGAGAAGCTGGCACCAGCGTGGCCAACCAGCATTGGTCAATCGCTCGTCTCCGCTGCTCCTGCACGACAACGCACGACCTCATACTGCACAGCAGACGGTCTCCAAGTTGCAAGAACTGGGGTTGGAAGCTCTCCGTCATCCGCCCTACTCACCAGACCTTGCGCCTACAGACTACTACTTTTTCCAGAATTTGGATAACTTCTTGGCGGGAAAAAAATTCGATACCCGAGAGGCAGTACAAAATGCCTTTGAAGAATTTGTTGCCTCCCGTCCAGCTGATTTCTTTAAGAAGGGCATCAATAAACTGCCACTGCGTTGGCAAAGATGCATTGATTGCATGGGTGATTACTTCGATTAATACAAATAAAAAATGCATGAAAAAAATTCGTTTAAATTTTTTCATACAAAACGGCAATTTCATAGGTAAAGACCTATTATTATGAAATTCAGGACTTCATAGGCGTGTTTTTACTGACAGCTGTCGCAGATATCAAGCTATATTTTATGAAGTATAAACAAATTAACATTCAACCAGAACCTTTTATTACAATTCCAAAATGATTCCGTTACCGACACCTTTTCTAAGTAAACGTAACCTTTTTTTATGAAATACAAAGTGAGTCCATTATAAGGGGTCTCGCGGGCTCATAAACATGTCATCGAGCGATTGTGTGTACCGGGTCCCGCGGACCGGGCGGCGGGCGCGGCGCGGCGCGGGAGGGTTGGCCTATCGGGACAATTTATGTTGATTTACGGTTTCATGCTGTTAGTATGCGTTTAATGTTGGTTTACGTAGATTTATTAAATATATGTGTTTTAGGATAATTTGTAATTTATAGGTAGATTTACGGTAATTTAATTGGCTATTGGCGGATGACAGAATAAGCGGCACGGTTTGGCGTAATATTAAGTTTGCGCCAAATTAACCGTATTGTATATATGAGTAAGTAATATCTATATCAGTTCAAGTAACATACTCAGATCATTAAATCTTCAACAGTACTTTTCTTTGGGTATTTTGACTCGTGTTTATAAATTTTAATGAAGCTCGAAAGAACATCATTTTACTATTTTTTTTTTTATTTTCGTTTTAAATATATATAGTTTTTTTTTATTAAATTGCGTAATATCAGATGAAGTTTACATTTTGACAGATCTGTTTAGTGAGTCTTATCTCATTACAAATGTGAAACTGCGGAATAGCTCCGTGCAATTAAATCCGGGCGCATCTACATCTGTACCATTAGTGGCGCTCATCGTTCAACCTTGTACATTTCTATGTGAAACTATTAATATCTAACGTCGATAGCTTTCTCACATCAATCATAATGTTTCCCGCACTGCTTGATGGATACTAGTCACTTTGAGTGGGAAGCTTCGCAGTTAACTTATACATAGGATAGGAGCAACTTGTCATTCATGAGGGCTGACTTTTCAATACCTAGTCAGATAACTTCTATCCGTAGAATAAATATTACTATATGACAGTTTTTGGATAGAAAATACACTGATGTCATAATTATATCATCAGGATATTTTGTTGCTATTTTTATTAATTATTTATTTATTCTTCAGATAAAATGTATCTGTCTCTTGAATTAACTCTTAAAATGTCGATTGCACACCATGTGTACAGATAACAATAGAATTTCAATTGTGTCTGCTAATTAGCGCGCGACGGGTTAAAATGAAATGTACTTATAGAACAACTTATGCCTAATTACTTCATTAATAAAAATAACAATATATACATATCGTAACTTAACTAAAATTAATATCGAGTCGAAAAATTCATCCGCATCGCTGTCGACTAATAATGTGCTCAAGAGACGGGCGGCATTGCCACGTTGCATGGCAATGCTTAGCCTCTGGCCAAGGTAAAAGCCAGCCCTTGAGTTAAGGGAAGTGTAAATCAGCCGTTTGGAGATTTCATTGAACAGCCTATGAGAACTCGGAGTCCCGGCCCCAGCTTGAGGGTTTCAACCCCAAATGGCTCGAAAATATAATGACCGCTAAGGTTAAATTATTGAAAAATCAGACCTTAAAATGTTAAACACTAGAAAATAATGGATTAAACTTACAGAATACTACAAAATAAAACTTCACATGCACAAACGCATGTAAGTACTGGCAGTGTAACTTGTGTTAGATGCATGTGATGTTACATCATTATGGCATAGCAAGAGCAAGATTTACGACCCCAGCTGAACATATCCGAAGATTCCCGACGAGTCTATCGTGACCGATTGTTACGCGATCATAAGTGGCCACAATTTGTCATCATCAAGATGTACCGAGCCTTGTTTGAAATTACTTGATAAATGTTTTCATACATTACCACGTACAGTGGGCTGCATCAATTGGGTACCCCAGTTGTATTAACATTTTAATTCAACTGGGGTACCAATTGGGTACTAAAATTTTAATACAACTGGGGTACCCAATTGATGCAGCCCACTGTACATTACCACACAGCAGATAAAAGAGACCTCTTTACCTGTTCTGTGTGCATTACCTACACGTCCAGTGATCCTGTATGTTACCAATTGATTATCAATCAAACACTATTGATAAACTTTAAATTTTTTATTTAAGATTAATTTTTAAAAAATATTTAGATTTGATGAGCACCAAATCATTTTCGCTTAGACTTCGATTATAACAACCAAAACCCAACCCGTGTGGATCGCGTTTCAATACAAAAATACGCCAATAAAAACTGATCACACCAGAGGTGCGGCACCACACTACACGCAAATTTCACACCACCCACCTGTAATTGATTCTGGCCCACCGGTTATTATTCAGGCGGTGATAACTCTTGATAAATGACGACTGTAATTGTGTATAATGCTTGAGCGAGTATCGTGTTCAATAGCTTTACTCAAATATTTATGGTTTCAGAGCGATTTCGCGATCGTTTTCCCCTATATTTGCATTGAAGAGAGATATATCGCAGTTGTCACGTTATTGTGACTATTTCTCGGCTTCGTAACATAATGTTAGATTTATGGCGGCCTGTGCGCAAACAACTCAGTTTATTATGTTGGTCAGTTTGTCTGCGCGAAGTTAACTTATAGTAAAGTTAAGTGTTTCTTGTTTATTGGATCACATTTGGTTTCTTTATCGCGTCGTCGCGTAACGTAACGTGGGACGTGGAAACTGGTTGCGTAACATTGGCTCAAAGCATTATTGAAATTAAACCATTTACGGACTCAATCAATTCAGAGACATAAAGGTGGGCTCCTCTTGAAGCGTAGATTTCTCTTTACAAGAACGGCAAGAAACTCCATGATGTCACCAATGAAACTGAACGCGTTCAGCACATTAAAACCGCGTTCAAGAACTGTCAGTGTCAAGATTGTTGTGGAATATTGATACTGGCAGCTCTTTAACGCGGTTTAAATGTGCTGATCGCGTTCAGTTTCATTAGTGAAATTGGTTTCATTAGTTACAACAATTTCAATGGTTTTACATCATTGGTATTGGAACTATGGATAAATGTGAGAACAATGTGAATGTTCTGTAGAGCGGCCGTGAAGAAAAAAACAATCAATCAATCTGCCTAGCCTTTTCCCAACTATGTTGGGATCGGCTTCCAGTTTAACCGGATGCAGCTGAATTCCAGTATTTTACATGGAGCGACTGCCTATCTAACCTCCACAACGCAGTGACTGGGTAATACGATACCCCTTGGTAAGACTGGTGAAGAAAGAAACATTAGCAAAATAACCTTCGGTTTCGACCCTCAAATCTTAGGGTAAAGCCTGACACGCCCTTCCGCTCTGCCCAGAGCAGGAGAAGTCATTTGATGATTTCCCATCCACAAAAAAAAAAAAAAAAAAAAATGGGTAAAGCAAATCGAATCTTTTTAGTCAAAAACAGAGTTCTTATACAGGCTGAAATTAAATTCATGGGCATCCTCTTAAGGGGTCGTTGTACTCATCGTTCTGAATAAGTTTTACTGAGGGACCAAACCTGAAAAAAAAAAATATCAGCTGTTCCTCAGATTTTGGCAAGTTATGCGAACATAAGTGTAGGTAACAGCAGATTTTTTTTTCGCGATTTTAGGTTTAGTCCCATAGTGAAAGTTGTTCATAATGATGAGTACAATGACCCGTTCAGAGGATCCCACATGAATTCAATTTCACGCTTAGAACCTTAACGTATCACTTCATTACGATAATACCAATTAACCACATAAACATAAAGACGTACCATGCACTCCAACAAGTGATCGAATATGAAACAGATCAGCAATCGTTGGAGCAGGTGTCCACTAAGTGGTGTCGAATGTGGAGGCGACTTCCGTCCGTGGGCGTCATCTGAGCCACTGCCTAACTAATTGTGTGGAAAGCAATGAGCTCCATTCAATATTATACCGTCACTTAACGTTATTAAGTAATTCTGTATTATTTATCATGCTAATAAATGTCGCCTTGCACCATAATGTCTGGTCTCCCACTGTTTGAACATGGTTCAGTTTACTGCAGCCTTTTGTGTTTTAGGAGAAGTGGTGATGAGGTTTTCTATTTGAGCAGAATAGTTAAAAAATCTTAAGAAAGTAGTCCGAGACGAGTCCTGCAGTAGAGACCGCGTATCGGCGGTAGTGTGGGACGCCCCCCAGCTAGATGGACCGACGACCTTAAACAGGTGGCTGGGACAGACTGGATGCGGAAAGCGAAGGACAGGGTATTGTGGCGCAGACTGGGACAGGCCTACGTCCTACAGTGAACTGCGATAGATTTGGAAAGCAGTAGAATCACACCAGTGCTGAGGAGAATAGATTAGCCAATCAGTAGCGTTACTAACGGGGCTGAGTACCCAAGGTTTGCCAGGTGTCAGAATGTCCTGTAGTGAACTGGGATAAATGAGGAAAGCAGTAGAATCACACCAGTGCTGAGGAGAATAGATTAGCCAATCAGTAGCGTTACTAGGGGGCTGAGTACCTAAGGTTTGCCAGGTGTTAGAATGTCCTGTAGTGAACTGGGATAAATGAGGAAAGCAGTAGAATCACACCAGTGCTGAGGAGAATAGATTAGCCAATCAGTAGCGTTACTAGGGGGCTGAGTACCTAAGGTTTGCCAGGTGTTAGAATGTCCTGCAGTGAACTGGGATAAATGAGGAAAGCAGTAGAATCACATCAGTGCTGAGGAGAATAGATTAGCCAATCAGTAGCGTTACTCGGGGCTGAGCACCCAAGGTTGATCAGGTGCCAGAGTTTGACTCACACAAGTTCGGGTCGGTATATTCGCTTCGATAGTATTTGTTGAACAACAAAGCCAACGCGGTACATATATGCGGCTTTCATTCGCTCGTGCCAAAGTTTTTCTTCATTTTTTTTCAATAAATTATGGACACCGTATAAACGTAAATACTACTGTTAGTGAAATGATTTTAAATGTGTTGTGTAAAAAATTGTTGGCTCACTTATATAAATAAATCATTCATGGCGAAATGATTGCCACTAAACTAAGGGCTCGATCCTCCTCATTTAGATTGAAAATGCACCTGTTCATCATGGTCATAGGCAGTAAGTTCTGTACTCGAACAAGATTCCACAAGGTGTCTTAAATCTTAACGCGTCACCAGTCATACAATAGCTTCAAGATATCTTAATAAGACAGTTCAAATCATAATACGACTAAACTTATAATCTGATTATCTTACACTTACATTGATGGCAGGTAGCAAAGGGTAATGGACGCAGAGAAAGTAAAGTTTAATATTATTCTAATTTGAAGCGATTTCATTATCTGTAGATAAAATACTCAATCTCAATCTCTGTAGATGAAATACTCAATCGTTTGAGTCGTTGAGCTCTTTATGCTCTGAGTTGAGCTTCAAGATTACTGACAAATGCTTGCAGGTCCACTTAATTTTTCCTCATAAGACCATCTCAGACACATGGTCTTGGTCCTAACTACATGGACCTCAAATGGTCTGACCATGATTATGTCTGGACTTTAAAAGAGACCTCTGAGTTTGTTTCGGTCTTTCTACTCAGAATAATTGGATATGAAACACCGACCTCCTAATTGCGTAACACAATATCAATCGGAATCCGTTTCATTTTGACAGTTCAACAATATTCATTGCATTATTTACATTGTCGAGCAGACTAGTTTTTGAACATATGAAGAAATGGATTAGCAATTTGTTCCTAAATGATTCAGATTCCTATTAACAATGTGTTACGTAATTAGGGTGCTGATCTAGGTTTAAAACATAATTTATTCAAACCATAATTTAAAACTGTTTGTGCAAACCTACTTGCAGAAGTACATTATTGTCATTCTGTTTCACTTACTTTGAGTCAAGTATCTGTGTAGGTATGTGGTATTTCATTGAACTAACTTTGTTGTACAAATGTGTTCGACTAGTTTCACGTTGACTTTCTAATCGCCACCTGGTCATCATCTTCCTAACCTTATCCCAATGTTGCGAGTATCTTACAAATCTTCTCAGTACAAGAATGCTTATCAGACAATTGTTATTCGTAACTTTTTTACCCACCCTACTGGTTCTGAGAGGCATTCGGGAGATCTTTAACACTGATACCGCTAAGCGTCACAAACAATATTGTGAAACTCGTCACACGAGGCGTCATCTGCCATTCAATACACTTGGATCATGTCATTTATATACGTCCTTAATATGGTCAAATTAGAGAAATATTATGTTAAAGGACATTCAAGTTGGTTGGGAATTTGGTTGGTTGGTTGGTTGATTAGTTGGTTGGTTGGGGGTTTTAAATCCTCAAAATAGGAATTATTTGAGTTACACGAAAGGAGCAGCAATCATTATATTATGAATTTCATTATAAAATGTTCAATAATATTTTTAGGAAAGCAAAATGGGAATTATTAGAGGTCCAATTATAATAAAGATATATGCCATTCTGAATGATCGCATCAATAAAGCCAATTTATATGGTGCCATTTAATTGCTATACTATATCTTGAATGTAATTGCCAGTGGCATACCATGTCTTGAATGTAATTGCCTGTGGCATACCATGTCTTGAATGTAATTGCCTGTGGCATACCATATCTTGAATGTAATTGCCGGTGGTATACCATGTCTTGAATGTAATTGCTTGTGGCATACCTTATCTTGAATGTAATTGCCGGTGGTATACCATATCTTGAATCAAGTTTTGTTGCAACTGTCCCTCCCTTGCATTCCTAGAACATTGATTATAGAGTAGCAAAGAAACAAAGCTCGTGTTGAATTATGTCAGAATGTTAGATCGTAATCCATTCGTGCGGGATCGGGATGACTCGCGTGGAGTCGGCTCCTACTCACAGACAACAATGCATTGAAAACGAAAGTGTATTATTGTAAGTACAGCGAGTCAGTGAGGCGAGCCAGTTTCACTACGATGTTATAAATGTACTATTCTAGCACTGCTTCGTACAAATGCTGGGAGTCAAGTGTGCACGAGGCGAAATTGTTTACTATGCAGACTAGTAAAGTATTGAATGGTCTTCGCTGGTATAGTCAGTGTTCTTGTGATAGCATTGCATAGTAATGTGTGAGTACTATGTACTTTTGCTACCATTTACTGGCTACGTCTTTCATTGACTTGAATGTGCCCTGGCTGGGAGTTGAGACTGTTGTGTGTAGGATTGTCGTGCTCACTCAAATGTGCCCTGGCTGGGTGTTGAGACTGTTGTGTGTAGGATTATCGTGCTCACTCAAATGTGCCCTGGCTGGGTGTTGAGACTGTTGTGTGTAGGATTGTCATGCTCACTCAAATGTGCCCTGGCTGGGTGTTGAGACTGTTGTGTGTAGGATTGTCATGCTCACTCAAATGTGCCCTGGCTGGGTGTTGAGACTGTTGTGTGTAGGATTGTCATCTTCACTCAAATGTCTCAATGATGGTGGCACATTATGTTGGATCATTTGGTTCCCTTCAAAATTGTTGAGCTGAATGGTGCTGAGTGAGACAATTTTGACCAAGGAAACATTCAAATCTAACTGTGTAACGCTGATATAACTTGGGTCTGTCGAGCCGCTCGTAAAGTATACACATTTACATTATAATGACGTCGCCGGCTCCAACAAATATAATAACTTTGACTGTCGCCCTCAGCTAATTAAATAAGGCTAGTATTTATTGCCGCTATTGTACGGGAGCAATGAGCATGCTGCGAGCTGTCCCGGACAGACAATAGTATGTATTACTGGAGTTACCGTACAGTCGGAGAGTCATTTCTGATTAAGTTATTTTGGAACTTTAAAATAATAATAAAAAATAAATTTTTAAATAATAACTAATAAATTTTTATTTCAGAAAAAACACATTTACTGATCACAAAAACAATTTTCCAAGTAACAATAGAATATTCCAGAAAGAAGTGTATCGTTAGTGTATGTACTAATGAAAAAAAACGTTGTATACAAACATCAGCGCCTTTTAAACTAGGTTACATTAAAAACAAAAAACTTTCAAGTACATGGTGACTTTGTTCAAAATAAAAATATAAAAATTAAAAAAAAGAAGTCATTTAAAAACAATAAAAACACATTCTATAAACTAAGCTACTTATTTACTTTACTAATTAAGTGGTAAATAAGCAGGCGGTTCACCTTATAGTACGTGGTTGCCGCCGCCTGTGGTCATCTATCATCATCAACTCAGCCTATCGCAGTCCACTGCTGGACATAGGCCTCTCCAAGGCTGCGTCACAACACCCTGTCCTCCGCCTACCGCATCCAGTCTGTCCCAGCTACCTTCTTAAGGTCGTCGGCCCATCTAGCTGGGGGCGTCCCACGCTATGCTTGCCGATACGCGGTCTCCACTTCAGGACTCGTCTGCTCCACCGGCCATCGGTCCTTCGACTTGCTTACTTTGCAAGCTATGTCGGTGACTTCAGTTTTTTTTTCGGATAATTTAATTTCCGATCTTGCTTGGCGGTAGAAAAGTACATAATTATGTAAGGTGATAGTACTTTCCTGGATGAGCTCTTCCACAAAGATGCTACAACTATAACCTGGCGCCAGTTAGAGGTTCCATGAAATAGGGAGGATTTTTTAAATAATTATCTTGTCTGATTGTTTTATACCTACACCTTAGAAACACATAACATAGTGACCACAACCAGCGCCGGCATGCATGTGACTAGAATGTATATGAAGGCAAACGAAGCAAAAGGTGCAGGTGGGGTTCTGTAGTTTCTGCCTACCCCACGGGAGGAAGGCGTGAGTTTATGTCTGTATGTGTCTTATATGTAATAAGCATTACAATAAAATGTTAGGTTAATAACATAAATTAGGATTTAAAAAGTCGATCTTAATATGACATTTTCTCATGACTTTTAAACGATTTTACTATCTAACTGTTCATCTTAATATTTAACGCAATAAATATTAAAGAAACTAGCTCATTATTAATAAATTATTCCGATGTAATCTACGGGTGTGAAGTCGTGAATAAACATTTCACACAATTATTATAATTATATTATTTTACCTACTTTATTATTATATAAACAGTTTCTATTTACTTAAACACCCAAACATTTCTTTTAATAATGGTAATTACATTAATATAAATTATAAGACAGTAGAAAATGTATACTTAATACTTAATGTGTTGTGTGTCCGGCTTGTTTATTGCAGTAAAACTTTTAGGTTTAGTTCGTGAAGACAGTAATTGCAAGGCCCAATGTAACAGGGAATATTATATCCTTGATTATTACGAGAAGTGACATGTTACTCAATAACTACAAGCCGTGCGATGGCTTCCCATCGACTAAATTGTCGAATTTCCATACACACTTTCATCACATATTGAAGTGAAAACTTCTTTTTTGTTAGGGGGAAAACTTACGGGTTCGCATCACCGCGTCACCACGACACCTCGACATGCTATGCATAGTTTTACGTTCAAGTTTTCACTTCTGCCGGTAGCTGCTATTTTTTTAAATCCCTTTAGGGTGTGATTGTTCAGCTATTCACTTGGTGCTTGACGACTTCTAGGTAGACTTGTAGGTTACGGGAAAAACAAACAGATCACATTCGGCATATTTAGATACAAGGGTGGATTTTTGAGAAGGAGCAGTATGGGCAGGTGATATCCGTTGTAGCTACAGGAAATTGTTTTTAGGAATCTGTATTTACAGACTTTGGACAAATGGTAGGTACAGTCAGTTAGAAAAGCTGCTTGCCCCATCTCAAAAATTCACACTGTATACTTATATTGTAGCTATATCCCAAGTATGGTGTGGTTAGCTGAAGCCATAAACCTACGTGTCCCGCAAAATAATCATGAAAATAACTCGTTAAACCCGAGTAAAACCACTGAATCTGCTACTGCCATAATATACGTAAATGAGATCTGTTGGCAGCTCTGTTGTGACAGGTAAATAATGACAGTTTGGCGCTGTGTCAGTTGCTTAAGCACACGCGCAGCGGTGTGGACATGAGCGCAGCGCTAAGAGGAGCGGGCAGCGATAAGAGGAGCGTGCTGCGAAAGATTTTATCCTCATAAACTCATAAGTCATAACATAATATGACTACCGAGATGACGACTAATAGAGAAGTATGGAAGAAAACTTTTTACAAAAAAAAAAAACAACTAACTCCCAAAAAAAGCGAAAAATAACTTTAATTTCGGAAGTCGGTGTCTTTGGTTTTTTAGTTTTGTTTTTTGCCACCGACTTCCGAAATTAAAGTTATTTTTCGCTTTGTAGTGTTTTTTTTTTTTGGGAGTCGGTTGTTTTTTTTTTTTTGTTGTAAAAAGTTTTTATTTTTCACTTTTTAGTGGTGTCTAACCTACACAAATTTGAATACCACTTTGCAAAATAAATTAGAGCATCATTCACATAAACTGTGGGAAAATACGTATTAAATTATTGAAGCTAACTAAAAATCCACTCATCAGAACATGAAGATATTCATATTAGACCCAGGAGTATACCATTACATATACCATATCAAATAAAAACTTTGCAAAAAGGCAATTATACGTTGCGCTAAGCCGTGACTAAAACGTAGTTTTATGTTGACGGAGATAACGAGACTACGAAATCTGACTTCTGACAATCAAGGCCACACATAACATACAACTCAAGTAGCGGTATTTGAAGCGGCATAATATATAATTACCATTAAAATCACTTCTAGCCAGAGTGCACCTCACGACAATTCCAATAAACCCAAACACGGCTAGAATACATTGTTTTATTACTCAGTTCCGGTGCCTACCTTCCGGCTTCTTCATGAGATCGGTTCGATGGTACCATTTTCATCAGAACCATTTAATTAAATAAATAAATAATATAAAAATCATTTATTTCAGACCATTAGTCCATTTGGGTTAGTATACAAACAACTTATAAACTAATGTTAGTACTTAAATCTGCCAGAAGTAATTGTTTTAATTTATACAACTACATCTACATGCACTCAGTGGCATGTAGGCGTATCCAATGCCCCAGCAAGGGGCTGTCCCACCTGTCCGCAATAACCCTCAGAATGCTGTTGGGGCTGGCGCGAATCTGGCTCATGATGGATGCGCAGCGCTTACGCATGAGTCCAAAGCTTCGTCATAGCCACTTAACTATCTTAATCGATATATCTTATCGTCACCCGTGAAATAATTATTATCGTTGAGAAGGATCCGTTGAGCTTCTTGCCCGTTCTTCTCCATTGAGATCTACGTTTTGGAATTGGCATCTAGCTTCAACTTTCTGACTTACTGACCGACTCTTTGACTATTCAAAAGTGCCTGTAATTGGTTTAATTGAAATAAATGCTTTGAGTTTGAGTTAAGTTTAAAGTTCCCGTGACCATCTGTGGTCTTCTTCATCAGTTCCACTTCACTAGATGATACTTTCTGAATGCAAATGCTTGATTTGTTGATAAAAATATCAAAATCGCTATATGTATGCCTATCATTTTTGAGGAGTTCCCTCAATTCCTCATGGATCCCATCATCAGAACTTAATGTTGATAAAAGTGGGACCAATCTGGAAGTATATCCTTTCAAATAAAAAAATAATTTTCAAAATCGGCTTATAAATGACGGAGTTCTGAGGTAACAAACATTAAAAAAAATAACAACCGGATTGAGAACCTTCTCCTTTTGTTGAAGTCGGTTAAAAAAGACATGTTGCGCCGAACCTACATAAATTTTAATAAGGCTGCCTGTCTATTGATGCAGAGCGAGGCTGCGGAGCGGAGAAACGAAGAAACATTAACCAATAGAATCTAAACTCTGGAGCGGAGTTAAGATTCTATTGGTTAATATTGGCACAGCTCCGCTCCTCTTCTCTCTTCTCCGCTCCAGTGGATAGGCAGTCTAAGGGTAGGAGAATGTTGATGGTGATGAAGTCATAACATATATATTTTCTCTGTTTTACAATTTGGAAAGAAAAAGTGGCGGCCTTTCCACAGCATAAAAGTATACATAGGCTTTTAAAAATTGCAAAAAAATGACTTGCTGCTTTCTATATTAGTGAAAAAAATCTTTATTTCAAATTTTTTTTTATTGCAATTCTGGACTGCAGTACGACAAATTATTTCCGAGAAAAACAACTGTGATAGACAGACACCGGGAAGAGTTTGTAAATTTTTAAGTTTTTATTATAACATCAAATCGCTAATCGTATATTCTGTCGACGATACCTTTACATTTCGTGTTAGATTAACGATTCAGTCACTTGTAGCAATCAATAAAAGTCTAACAAATCAATGACCTTTCAACTGACGTTACTTTCAAGGCTAAACACCTTTTAAAACTAAAACGTAACGTAAAACTAAACATAACGTTAACTTTTAACCTCAACGCAGACAGTCATGTGATTAACCTTATTAGTAGGACGGTGACAAACGTGCTACTTGTCGCATTTAGTTATAAATTGCCTGCCTTTAAAGTCGATGGATTAACTTGACTGTCTCTATTTTGTCTGGCATTTTTGATAATAGGTGTCAGTTTCGATTTGTATGTTTTTCAATATTAATTTCATGAAGGACAAAAGGACATAATTACACTAAAACTGATAATAATGCTACTCCTTAAAACACGTTGTTTCTAGGTTTTCTCTTCTATATGTATAGCTATTCAGAATCGTTCGATACGCTTCCGTGCCGAATCGAACAACAATCTATGTTACCAGAAGACCACCAGAAGACCTAGACAAAGTAACATTCGATTAGCGATGACGCTAGTGGAAAAGCCAAAATATTTATGGGGTTGACATAAGCCATCGAAATGTCACGTCATCGTGTCAATGTCACTTTGAAGCTGTAGCGATTGTAGACATAGAATCGCTCCGAAGCGCATGCCATTTGTCTAGGTTTGGGAGTCCTTTAAAGGCTGTTTACAAATAAAAAAACCGAAAATTTTGACAGATTAATTTAAATCAAATACTTCTTTAGACGATCCCCATTCTCCCGATAGCTATTTGCTGTAGGCCGCAAAGCAAATTACTAAATTGAAAATCTGTCATTTCCGATTCGACTAATGAATTGTTGCAAACAGTTATGCTGGACAAAACAAATTATTTAAAAAAAACCTCTGAACAATTACGACCGCATTCCATCCACCAATCCTCAGTGCTCTTAACAGTTAGGTGTATTGAGAGTTGGGATGATTAAACATCTCAAAATTGACAATTATTTGCATCAAAACCGCTGCCTCTCATACAGCGTGTCCTATCCCTAACCTCAACAAAAAACTCACATTCTAGTGATAAAAAGTGTTTACCTTTTAACGGCGAATTAGCCGAGTGTCGCGTCGAAAGCTATAAACACGTCGGAATTCATATCTGAGGCAGTAAAGTGGCTGACGAATCGCTACCGGAGCGAGTGCGGCGCCCCTGATGCATGCAGGGGTGGCAAACACTGGGGATTAAGGCTTTTTGACAATAAGAAATATGTCATGAAATTGTTATGATTTATTTACAGTTAATTAAAACCAATTACATTAATTAACATTTAACCATAAATACCTACATAATGTTGTCAGTTTAAATTAAATAGGGCTAAATAAACTTTAAAATTAAAGGAGGTACTAGTTTACAGTAATGTTAAAATCACAGTTAAGAGATTAGAAATATTCAGCCAAGAAAGTGAGTATGTTTAATTACCTTTCTCTTAAATTTTAAACGGATGTAATATGTATGTTTAGGCTTTTTATTTTCTCTTATATACTACTTCACATTGTTTCTACGTCTCACATCCAACTGCCCTGTCGCAGGTCTGCTGGAAGAAGCTAATGAATAAGCAGTACCTTCGTGCTCTTCTATATTTGTTTTTTTTCTCTTTTAGGTGTGTTGTGTGTACATAAATAAATACTTTTGATGATGAAGCTGTCATTTCTAAAAACCAAACAAATATTCAGATTTTTGACAACCCTAACTTTAGAGTAAGGCGCACGGTGACAATAGGATCTGACCATAATATGGTTGATACAACCCTAATATTATTAGGGCTGTACCAACTGGCCACGAATATGACAAAATTATTAGTGCCTACAATGTCAGATTGAGTTATTTGTTAGTAAGCCTTAGAGTAAAGATTATGTCCGCTGTGGTACCTAGGTAACGTTGAGCTTGACAATTTATTTCGTAATAAGATATAAGGTTTTTAAAATTACCTTGTTCTGTGTTTATATGATCTGTGGTCTTGTTTTATAAATCCTCTCCGAATAATTATTACCGCAGGTATAGTTAATAACTATACACCTATACATTGATAAAAAAGTAGTTTTTTCAATAAAAATATTAATGTAATGGACGCATAACGTATGTACCTGTGCTGTATCGCAGCAAATTCTTTCGTTTGCAATTACTTTGAACATTAATTTATCTGTGTAACACAGGCAGTGATACACGTTGGAATATTAATTTATTCTGTGACACAAAATGAGGCGCCTGAATTTATTATCACCACAAATATCGACAGCGTGAGAAAAATCGACAAACTGTCAACCAGACACTGGAATTTTGTTCCAAGTGACTACATTTTAATATCGAATAATAATAAAATCGAAATAACATTTGCCTAAATTAGACGAAAGGTATGTGTCAATTTTCGTGACTCATATTTAAAAAAAATATTGATTCAACCACATCCACATAAAGTTCAGTGGCACTTTTACAGAAACCAACTTACTGACTGGCACAACACGTTTCCAAAACAAGGTAACAAGTTCTGCCACAGACACAGACACATTAAAATTGCTAATTGTGCCGCAATATTATGTTAGTTGTAAAACCTCCTTGATTCACCACCGAGCTCACAATCACTTATTTCTTGTACCTTTAATATTTTATTTATAACGATTATATCAGAATTTTTCGTCTCCTTATAAATATTTACCAGTTTGACATTTAAAACTTTTATTACTTATCTTTAATTAATTTGTAGTTTAGTATTTGATGGCTGTAATCCATCAAAATAAAGTCGTAAAAGGATAAATAAATAGTTATAAAATATGTTTATTGCATTAAGTTGAAGTTGACTACCGGAATGAAGAAAATACCACAGCACAGAGGTCAAAGCAAAGCATAAAATGTCCTCTGGTTCACTCATATTATTGTTAGAATGGAATTGAATAGAAAAAAATAATTTGCGTAGAATACAGGTGAGTTGTTACAAAACTGTTTTACTTTCCATACATTAGAGCATATGCCGTAAAAATTTGTACTATAACTGAGTTATTTTCCATACATTAGACCTTATGCCGTAAAAATGTGTACTATAACTGAGTTACTTTCCATACATTAGGCCTTATGCCGTAAAAATGTGTACTATAACTGAGTTACTTTCCATACATTAGGCCTTATGCCGTAAAAATGTGTAAGTACTATAACTAAGTTACTTTCCTTAGATTATATATTTTCCATACATTAGACCTTATGCCGTAAAAATGTGTACTATAACTGTGTTACTTTCCATACATTAGACCTTATGACGTAAAAATCTGTACTATAACTAATACTATCTCTAATTTAACAGGTGTTGGTTGGTTTTGGTTATATACAGTATTCAGAAATAGTTTCAATCAATCAACTCAGCCTGTCGTAGTCCGCTGCTGGACATAAGTAGGCCTCTCCCAAACTGCGCCACACCACCCTGTCCTTTGCCTTCCGCATCCAGTCTGTCCCAGCCACTTTCTTCAGGTCGTCGGTCCATCTAGCTGTCCATCAGAAATAGTTTGATTTAGGCAAAAACAGGCCCACTTCCTCAGCCGTTTCACTCATACACATTAAGATCACACTACCAGACCAGCGACGATGGGGTGCGTGGACAGGAAACCTCCCCGAGTGCCCGGGGGCTGGAGTTCCCTTACGGATACGTCCGGGGGGAAGGCCAGTCTCCGGGACGGTGCACCCTGGGGTACGGGCAATGGCTCCCCATTAGGCGCTATATGCCTAAGGGGTCCCGTTGTCCGTATGCCAATATCCTGTCGGATGTACGCTCCAACGTGTGTCCCTCTGCTTAAGCAGAGACGCACAGCGGCGGAGTAAGAGCGGGCTCGGTGTGCACTAACCCTGCCGCCGGGCAGGCAGGAGGAAGTCATTTCCTTCTGCCACCGTTAGTCTCGTAGCCCCGAAGATTGTCAGGTCATGTCTCTGACCTTTGCCGGGGGTCGAGGGTCTTGGCTTAATCGCCCGGACCGCGAGGAAGAAAACCTCTATAAAAAATTACCCCAAACCTCCAAGCGGCGGCGCACCGTGAGGGAGGTTGGTAGCTTGACTAATGGGTAGCTAAATTAGTCATTAGTGCGAACCACGGATTTTGAGCAGGTACACAAAGTTTTTACTCGTGGGATCAAATATGGATACACACAAAAATAAAGGACGAGGAGAGGAGGGGAGTGATGCGGCGTCGGAGTCCGATGCCGCATTTGGTGCGAAGGGCGCGACGGGCCCATTTAAGAGCCCGGAGGGCGTAGTGGTGGTGGCCGCTGGGGGGAAAGGGAAGAACCCTTTCCTGAAGCGAAACAAAAATCCGGGGGATGGCCAGGGGTCTTCCTCGGACGGTGGGGTGAGCTCGGCCCGTAGGAAACTTGCTCGCCGGGGCCAAGGCTGGACCCGGAAAAAAGGGGGCAAGGGTCGGGTAGTCCCCACGCAGGAGGACAGCGATCTGAGCAGAGCCAGCTCAGCCGAGCCGGCCGAGAGGGTCGCAATGGAGTCGTCTGGCGGTGAGTCGGACGCCGAGGGCGGCTCCAATATAATGCGAGCGGCCAGGTTCGAGGAGGTCGTGGTGGCGGCAATCGAGGGTGTGGCCTTGAAGAGGACTCAGTCCTCTAAAGACATACCCGCAGCCAAGGCTTCCATCATGGCGGCAGCGGAGGCATTGCTACAGGGGCCTCCGACGGACGGCATGTCCGAGATGCGGGCGGAGGTCGCCCGCTTGACAGCCGCCATGGAGCTTCTCCGAAAGGAGAACGAGAAGCTCCGAGCGGACCTGGCCGGGCTCCGAGGAGCCGGCCCCCGGGATAGTTCACAGGGCGGGTTGCAGCAGGGGCAGGGTGGGCCCGAGCCTGCTGAGGATCGGGTGCTGGCCGTGGTAAGGAAGGAGCTGGCTGCCCTCAACAGGCGGTTCTCCGTCCTGGAGGGCATTGTCCTGCGGCCCCCGCTAGCGGCGGGCCGGCCGGCCCCGGACCAGCCAAAGGCAGCTTCGTATGCTGCCGCGGCTGCCACGGCCAAACCGGGATCGGCGGGAAAGGCTAAAAGCGGGGCCGTGCCGACACCTGCGAAGGCACCTGCGAGGGCCCCAGCCGCAGCGGAGAAGCAGCTGCCCCCGCCTCCTAAATCTCCTCCGGCTGACGCCGAATGGCAGGTGGCCGGGGAGAAGAGGAGTGCGGGTAAGGCGGCAAGGGCGGCCAAGCGAAAGGAGAAGCGGCGGCGGCGCAAAGAGAGAAACGTCGCGGCTAGGTTACGTGCCCCGAAGTCCGCAGGTGTAGTGATCACACTACAGCCGGAAGCGGAGAAGAAGGGCGTGTCCTACCGCGACGTGCTCACCAAGGCGAGGGCGGCGGTGAACCTTGAGGAGCTCGGGGTTGTAGATGGCATCCGGGTAAAGGTCACTGCGACTGGGGCTCGGATGCTGGAGATCCCCGGTGCGGCCAGTGGCCCGACCGCTGACGCTCTGGCCGAAAGGCTCAGGGCGTCCTTAGATGCGGACGTGGCCCGAGTGTCCAGACCCGCCAAGTGTGCTGACATGCGCATCCTGGGTCTGGACGACTCAGTGACGGAGGGAGAGGTGGTGGCCGCCGTGGTCAAGATTGGGGGGTGCGCCTTCGAACAGGTGAGGGTAGGCACCATCCGTCTTGACTCCACGGGGATGCGAGCTGTTACGGTGAGCTGCCCCGTGTCGGCGGCCCAAAAGATAGCTGGGGAGGGCCGAAGGTTCCGGGTGGGCTGGGATTCCACGCGGGTGAAATTGCTGGAACCCAGACCTCTGAGGTGCTTCCGTTGCCAAGTGGGCAACCACGTCGGAGTTAAATGCTCCTTGGAGGTGGACCGCAGCAGTCATTGCTTCCGTTGTGGTCAGCCCGGTCACAAGGCCGGCTCGTGCAATGCCACGCCGCACTGCTATTTATGTGCGGCTGCTGGCAAGCCGGCCGATCACCGGGCTGGAAGCAAGGGCTGTGGTCCATCCACTAAAGCCCGGAGCAGGGGCAAGCCCTCTACCACCGCCGTCACTGCCGCGGCCGCCGCCACAGCCGTCGCCGTTGCCGCCTCAACTGCCGTCGTCGCCGTACCCACTGCGGCAGGACCCACACAGGGGGCTCAGGGAGGGGGTGAAATGGAATGTCAGTAATGGCTCCATTACGCCTCCTCCAGGCGAACATCAACCACTGCGCCTCAGCTCAGGATCTGTTGCTCCAGAGCATGGCGCAGTGGTCGATTAACATCGCCGTGGTCGCTGAGCCGTACTTTGTCCCGCCCAGTGATTACTGGGTGGAGGACCTGAGCGGCTCAGTGACCCTCATTTCGTCGGCCGCCGCCGGTACTCTGTCCCTCGAAGCTGTTAAGAGAGGACAGGGTTGCGTTGCAGCACGGTTCGGGGAGATTGTCGTGGTAGGGGTATACTTCTCCCCGAACCGAACTCTCGCCGAGTTCCACAACTCCCTTGCGGAGTTGAAAACCGTCGTTGTCGGGTTCCGTTCCCTTCCCGTGCTCGTCCTCGGGGACTTCAACGCCAAGAATGTGGCTTGGGGTTCCCGGTATACGGACACACGGGGCAGGATGGTGGAGGACTGGGCTCTGGAGACAGGCCTGGTCGTCCTAAACCGGGGTTCTGTCCCCACATGTGTGCGGATGCGGGGCGAATCAGTGGTGGACATCTCGTTTGCCAGCCCCGCTCTGGTGCCGCATGTTGTTGACTGGCGCGTCATGGAGGGGGTGGAGACCTATTCCGATCACCGGTACATTCGGTTTGATGTCTCCGCCCAGACCTCGAGCGCGCCGGTCCGACAGGCCCCGAGTGGTCCGCGGTGGGCGCTGAAGCAGCTGGACCGGGAGCTCCTCCTGGAAGCCTCGATTGTGCAGGCCTGGGTGTCACCACCGGACAGGCCTGCTGACATCAACGACGAGGCGGAGTGGTTCCGGGAGGCCATGTCCGAAATATGTGACGTGGCAATGCCCCGGGTCCAGCCCGGACGTGCTTGGCGCCAGGTGTACTGGTGGTCGCCGGAGCTGACGGCTCTGCGCGAGGCGTGCGTTGCTGCACGGCACCGGTACACCAGGCACCGCAGGCTCCGTATTCGCCCACCGGATACGGAAGCCATTCAGGCGGAGCTGTACGAGGGGTACAGAGCGGCGAATACCGCCCTCCGAGCGGAGATCTCGCGGGCCAGGGGTCTGGCTCGCGAGGAGTCGCTGGGGACTCTGAACAGAGACCCGTGGGGACGCCCCTATAAAATGGTGCGGGATAAACTCCGCCCATGGGCTCCCCCGCTGACGCAGAGTCTCCGGCCGCAGCTCGTGGAGGACGTGGTGAGCGCTCTGTTCCCTTCGCGAGGGGAACATACTCCCCCGCCCATGGCTCCGCCTCCTGCGGTGCCCGATGCGGACCACATCACCGACGACGACGACGATGCTCCGGAAGTGACCGAGGTAGAGCTGAGAGCGGCGGTACGTAGGCTGAGTGCCAAAAATACCGCCCCAGGACCCGACGGCTTGCCAGGAAGAGCTTGGGTTCTGGCCTTTGGGGCTCTCGGGCCTCGACTAGGGGGGCTCCTAAGCGCATGCTTGGAGAGGGGCCAGTTCCCACTTCGTTGGAAGACAGGGAAACTGGTCCTCATTAAGAAGCCGGGGCGCCCTGCGGACTCTCCGTCCGCTTACCGGCCCATCGTGCTGCTCGACGAGGTGGGCAAGCTCTTTGAAAGAGTCATTGCAGACCACCTCGTCGGGTGGCTGGTGCAGGAGGGGCCGGATTTGGCGGAGAGCCAGTTTGGTTTCCGCAGGGGGCGCTCTACGGTGGACGCCATCATGCGCGTGCGAGCCCTCACGACGGGGGATGCTGTGGCCCGGGGTGGGGTCGTCTTGGCGGTGTCTCTAGACATCGCCAACGCCTTCAATACCCTGCCCTGGAGTTGCATCAGGGAGGCACTCCGGTATCACCGGGTGCCAACCCACCTCCGTCGAGTGGTCGAGGCCTATTTGACGGACAGGGCCGTCATCTACCCCGGTCATCAGGGAGAGTGGAACCGGCGAGAGATGTCGTGCGGTGTCCCACAGGGATCGGTCCTGGGGCCACATCTGTGGGACATCGGGTACGACTGGGTGCTGCGCGCCGACCTCCCTAGCGGCGTCAGCGTTGTATGTTACGCTGACGACACGCTGGTCCTGGCGCAGGGGAGGTCGCACCAGGCGGCGGCTGAACTAGCGACACGCGGGGTTGCGACAATCGTAGAGAGGATCCGGCAGTTGGGACTCGAGGTGGCCCTGCACAAGTCCGAGGTCATGTGTTTTCATGGTCCTCGGAACGCGCTACCGTCGGGTTCCCAAATAACGGTAGGAGGGGTTCACATCGGGGTTGAGTCGACGATGAAGTACCTGGGACTCGTCCTCGACAGCCGGTGGAACTTCGTGGAGCACTTCCGACGTTTGGCTCCCAGACTGGAGCGGGCCGGGGCTGCCTTGAAGCGGCTCCTGCCCAATCTGGGGGGTCCAAACGCCTCCTGCCGGAGGCTTTACGCGGGGGTCGTGCGGTCCATGGCCCTTTACGGGGCACCGGTGTGGGCGCGTTCCCTGAGGCTGCGACCAGCCCGCCGGTTGAACGCGTCCCAGAGGGTCATGGCCATCCGGCTAGTCCGGGGATACCGCACGGTCTCCTGTGAGGCGGCCTGCCTCCTTGCCGGATTACCGCCATGGGATCTGGAGGCAAAAGTCCTCGCGCACGTGTGGGAGTGGCGCGAGGAGGTGAAACGCCGGGGCGTAACTCCGCTGCCGCGAGAAATCACGGTACAGCGGTCAGAGCTCCGGCGGGATCTCATGGCGACATGGAGAGTGCGATTGTCGCAACCCAGCGCTGGGCACGCCACAATTGCGGCGATAAGTCCCCTCTTTGAGGAGTGGTTGGAGAGGCGCCACGGCGTCCTCACCTTCCGCCTGACGCAGGTCCTCACCGGACACGGTTGTTTCGGGAGGTTCCTGTTTCGGATAAGGCGGGAGGAAACGCCCGGGTGTCACCATTGTGTGGATCGCCCGGAGGACACGGTGGAGCATACAGTGGAGGTCTGCCCGGCTTGGGCGGAGCACCGCCGTGTTCTCACGGAGGCGATCGGCGGCGGCGATCTCTCGCGTCCAAACCTGGTCCAGGCCATGGTGCGGAGCGAGAGTGCATGGGAAGCCGTCACCTCCTTCTGCGAAGCAGTAATGCTCGCGAAGGAGGAAGCGGAACGCGTGAGGGAGAGGCAACAGCCGCGCCCTCGCGCTCCTAGCCGCCGTAGGAGACGCCCTGGGCGGCGGGAATCGATTGCCGATTCCCGGCCACCGTAGGCGCGGGCTTGCGGACGACGAGTAATGGGCAGCTCGCCGTCCGGTAAGGACCAGGCCCGGGTCGACGGCGCGTTGTGTTCCACGCGCGCCTCAAAGAGATGTCAGCAGTGACGGGGTCAATTGGGCCGATGCCGCCGGGGTCGCGGGTAGTTCGAAAGAGATACCGTGGCCCTGGCACGGGCAGCTGAAGGAACATGGGTGGGTTTTAGTCAGTAAAAGTCTGACACGCCCTCCCGCCTCTGCCCAGAGCGGGAGAAGTCATTTGATGATTTCCCATCCACAAAAAAAAAAAAAAAAAAAAAAGACCAGCGACGATATCTCGTTAAAAATACCTAAAAAAATAGAATTAAAAAAAATAGTAAAAAATCTATAGTTGACTATCGTTATCTCTGTTCATAATCAGCCTATAATGTTCCCACTGCTGGGACACAGGCGTCCTCTCTTCGGGAGGATATCTCTGTTCAGCACAGCCCTATCTTCAGTTGCATCGATGACATCTGTCACTTACTCATCCCTTTGTTGGGACAGCACTATTACTTAACTAACTAATTGGTTCAAACGTTTACTTGTCTCGATAACTGGCGTGTAACGAAAGGGATAGTTTTTTGTTCAGCGAACAAATTCTTTAAACTTGTCCCGTTTAAAACAAATAAATTGTTTGCGTGGAGTTAAAAGGGCGTAAAAGATGTTAACGTTTAGTTATAATTCTAACACAATTAATAAACTGTGTGAAAATTATATGATCTACGATTCATAACTTTGTTGATATTTTTTTTAAATGATGTCTTAAAAAAGAATTTGTTTTTGTTGATTTTGTTTTTGTGTGGATTTTTTTTTAACTTTACTTAAATAGTTTCTAATTTATGGAAGCTTGTGAATGGCAAATGTAAGCGCTAATTGTATATTATTAACCTAAATATTAGACTGTAAGCTTTCTGAAGAAAAAATAAATAAACGAATGTGACATACGTCCTCATGCTCCTATATTGGGAACCTTCTTAACACGATCTGGATAACAGTTTAAGATAACACACCGAGGGACACAGATGCTTCGTTCGATTAATAGGTCTTTATAAAACGTTATCTTCTTCCTTCACACCCTATTAATCTCTTGGCCTATTATGGTAGTTTTATCGAGGCAAACCTTTTTTGCCTTATCGTGGATTCGTAGAGAGTGGTTCGTGAGAGCAGTATGGTGGCCCAGTGGTAACGGCCCCGACTTACAAGTTGTAGGTCGTGGGTTCGAACCCAGGCAGGCGCTTTACTTTGTGTAAATAATTTCATTACCACTGCTCTCAAAACGGTGAAGGAAAAGATCGTGAGGAAACGGGCATGTCCTAGAACCAAAAACTCGAAGAAGTGTGACATCTATCAACCCGCACTGGGCCCGCGGGGTGGATTACAGCCCACTCCCTCTCACTGAGAGAAGGCCTGTGTCCCAGCAATGGCAACATTGAATAATATTTTTATCTTCTAGGAAACGGACTGTAACAAACATTACAAATGTAACCGGTCCTCCACAAACATAACATATGATTATCCCACATTATAACATGCTTCCCATGGCGTGCACAGACAGACAGACGGACGCAATGACACAGTAATGATGCGGTAATGAGCGAGCGACGCCGCGGGGGATAACCATGCTTTTTAGGGTTCCATATCCCATATGCGATACACATAAATGTGGCGACATCTGTGTTTGTGGGACCTTACTAAGCCTCGAAATGAGGTCTGTCGGGAGCAAAGCTATAAGGATGAATGTGGATGGCTGTAAGAGTAGGGGAAGAGCAAAGAAACGTTGGGTGGACTCTGTGAAAGATGATACGGCTAGAAAAGGAGTGACTACCGACATGACGACTAATAGAGATCGGCCTAGCCTTTTCCCAGCTATGTTGGGGTTGGATTGAGCTTAACGTGCTTTTCGAGGCACGGAGGGGTCTCGGTATGTAAAGATGGTCACCCATCCACGGACCGACCGCGGCAATTCGACCCGTGCGGATGTTATTACTATAGTCACGAGCCCATCGCAAATGAACAAATGATGTCACTATTGATTTTTAACTTATAGAGATATAAGTTACACTACCATTAACCACAGGGAAGTATGTTATTGATGGTCACCCATCCACGGACCGACCTCGGCAAGCGTTACTTAACCCTGAAGATCGACCCGTGCGGCTGTTATTATTAGCCACACACACCTCTGACTGACTAACTACAATTAGCCTTCTGATTTTCGTACGCAGCTCAAATAAAAAATAAACCGCAAACAAAAAATAGATGGTCAGCTATAATAATTTAAGTGATACGGAACTGTTGGTCCACCAACCCGATTCGCACTTGTCCAGTTTTTGTAAACCCATGTCAATTAGATCTCATTATATCTACTCTTGATGTAAAATAAATGCATGCGTGGGCGCAGTTTATTTACGTTGTACATTATTTAAATGTATAGGAAATAGTTTATTAGACTGTGCCAGGTGCCTTAGGCATTGGCTGCTATCAGGTCTTAAATAAAGGGTTTCTTTTATTAAACTGGCGTAAGTCCAATTGCAGAGGCGAATTTCGTTTCGAATTCTAAACTCTATAGAACTTACAGCCGTCTGCCTGATGGGGGTTTGGGGGTGGGGGGTGGGGCAAACATGACGAACTTCTATTTAACACCTTTATGCGATGTTTGTGTTTATAAACATTATTTAGTTTCACTTCAAGACACAAACATCTGTGTAGCCCTGGCTCTTGTACTAGGAGGTCATGTATCACAAGAGACAGACTTCTCAATTTATAGATACTAGATCATTTACTAGATCGACATATTTATCTGGAAGGAACTGATTCCCAACATACAGCTCACGCTAGTTTGGGAAACAGGGCTTGCACATGAAATGTAAATACTTGTTGTTGCAATAAAGATTTTGTATTTGTATTTGTATTTGTATAGGGAATATTTCTATATTCCCGACAGACAAAAATGAGATAAAAAGTTATGACATGAATGTTCAAAAATTTTCCGCAGTGCTCACCTTCGTTACATAAGAACTCTTGTGCTGAACATGCTTCTAGACTCAACAGTTCAGGCTGTGTGCTGGCTGTCAGTGAATGAATTTAACATTTTTCATTAAGTAGATTCTCACAAGCTTTGCAAGAAAACAAGCCAGTCAAGAAGGTTTAAAAGTGAGGCTGACTGCTGAGTGCTAACTTATTTTAGTACGTATTCAATATTACCACTACTGAATTATACAATAAACCACTTTAATGATGTTAAACTGAAGATGACGTGTAAACCAGTAGGGTTAATGATTTGGAAACAATATGTGAAATTAGAGCATTTCACAATAACTTAATATGTGAGTATTTTAGATAATATTTATATTATCCACATAGTGTATTTAATTTGTAAAGTTACGTCTCTATTGCTGATAAAAAACTGAGAATCACGCAAAAACTATCAAGCGTTTTTTTATGAAACCTTCACCATTTTAAATATAATTTAATTATTTATCTCAACGTGAACGTAAACGTGTTTTAATTGCTTTTGCTTTATGTACTCGTATAACACTTAAATTAATAATGCGTCTACTTCGAGACAGCGCTCCTTGATGGGCGAGTCCCATTACTGGCTGGACGTACGACGCGTTGCGTGAGCTCAGCGCAGAACAAGCAAGCTAACCACGCAAGGTCAGTGGCATATATCTGCGTCTTAGGTGAATATTCAGAAGATCGCGGGTAAGACCTGGTTCAGCCAAGCACAGACAAGGAAGCATGGCACAAAAGGGAGGAGGCCTATACGCCGCAGCGGGTGGAACAAGGCTGCCGATGATGATAAAGATTAAAGTGAACCACTGAAACATAACTGAGTGCTCTTAGTGCTTAGATCTGCCGTGCTTTGTAGATGCAACCATCGACGGGCAGACAAGGTCTGGACGCATCAGTAAGCAAAATAAACAAAAACATTAAGCTATAGTGACCTTACCTTTGCAGTCCCATTATTACAAACTAATTATCATAATAATTATTCAAGCTTTCTCAACGATAATAAAATATCATGGCGGCTGGACATGGAGTTAATTATAATAACTATTAAATAAGTCTATTAAACACCCGAACATGACCTCTAGAGTTAATAGTAAATATCTGTTACAGTATGAACTGATAGAGAGACTTTTCAAAAAAGTCCCGATCTATGATCAGTCCGAGGAAGCTTTGTGAAGAAACTTGTCCGGCGAAGTACTACCACGGTATTACTCCACCAACAAGTATCACTGTGTGAAGGGAGCCGATACCGGAGTGCTCACTGGCACATCACACATGAGATACTTCAGCTTTCTCCTTCATATGACAACGCACCTGCGACGCCTCTGGTATTGCATCTGTTGGGCAGTCTGCTTGTTGGCACTTCAACAACATTCTGCATTTCCTAGTTGTTTCCCAAAACTAGCAATAGCTCAGTTGTGCAGCAACATTCTAAAGGGAAACAGATTTTATTGGCATTGGTATATTTCCAGTACATTTAACTGTCAGAACATTTCATTGGCGCCAGTACAGTGCAGTACATTCTCAATTAAACCGACCGTCGTTAACCCACTCAGCGAATTGTACTCGTCGATGTAACGATAAAGACATGCTGTTTCCAATCGATTGATCACTCTTTGTGTAGGTCGGTCTCGCAAGCGTAGCTAGATAAAGTGAATCGCATGCTCCCACACTACGCAGTTGTTAGATTGATATAATATATAATTATAAGCGTATATATAGCTACTAAGTAAATAGCAAACCTTAAATATCAGGATGGTTATTTATTGTTCATTGTGTATGAAAGTATTATGAATATAGTGTGTAATAGAAGGATTTCATAAAGAAAAGCACAGAAAGACAAGACTAGATATTTATTATTTCAATTAGACTTGTCAATAATTATTCATCTTTAATGAGAAAGCTATTGTCCGTTCGCAAAACTAGGTCTTCATGGAGAAGAAGGACAAGAAACTCCATGGAAACAGTATTATAGTATTCTATCAACACATTTCTTATATTTCCACAAATTACAGTTATCTCAAATAGTTAATTCTATCACTCAGAATAATAGCAACATAATAACAATATTTAAGGTATAATATGAAATTACGTGACTTACATGACACCTGGTAGATATATTTCACATCACAACGGCACTAGCACTAGCCACTTGAACCTCCACAGAGCACCTGCCCCAAGAATGTCATTACAATCCTTTTTATATCCTACCACCCCTTCTATTTATCCCTTCCCATCAAACATCAACTGATATTGTATCAATCGTTTCGAACAACCTCTTATATTAAAATAGCAATATAAATTCTAAGATATACTACAGTTACTATCAAATATTATTTAATTATTTATAGTAATAACATCTGTACGATTTTTACAAGTTAAGATTGGTATATTTTGTAAACACAATAACTAATCAAATTAGATACTTCTACATTGGTCTCAAGCTTCGTAAATGTGACAGATTGTCAATATCCAACAAACAGTTATTCTAATAATCTAGAGGTTGTTTTACAATGATTCGATGATTTTAATCACAACCGAACTAACTTCCGGAATCAAGGTAATCTCAAGTAAGTATTTATTTTTAAATATTAGACACATAATAATGACATTTATCTAACACGGCCATACTGACAAGTACTTCGCTCTCGAAGTACATTAGATACCGTTTTTGTACAATTGTAATTTACTTTGGTTTTGTCATTGTCATTTTTGTTTTGTTTTGCCAATTTATCTAATACGGCCTAACTGACAAGTACTTCGCTCTCGAAGTACATTAGTTACCATCTTTCTACAATTGTAATTTACTTTTCTTTTGCCAATTGCCTAGACGTGTCAAGTCCCCTCCACCCGCTGCTAGTGGGATAGACTTGCACCAAGCAAATGACCGACCAGCGGAAACAAATTTTATCGGTTACCTCGTCATGCTGGTCCCATTCACCCGCTGCTGGTGAGATAGACAAGCACCAAGTAAACGATCGCCCAGCGGTCAATAAACATAAGCCAACTACATAGACATGTTAGACATATTCATCCGCTGTCTGTGAGACGACTCGACACCAAATAGGAGGCTACCAGCGGCATAGTCATAGTCAACTAATTGTAATTATCTAATACGGCCATAGTGTGAAACTTAATCACATCTTACTGTATGCGGCCAAACACCCGCCGTCGGTGAAGCTCAATCACCCGCAGTCAGTGAATGCCAGACAACAGTCAAGACAAGCTCTTTTTGAATTAATTAAATAAGTAATCAAAACAATATACCACCGCTCGGTCAACCTGACAATATCATTGCAAATTGTATTGATCATCCTTGTTACATTTTCTATTAAATAATTGCAAATATTTAACATGGTCACTCTGTTGGTATCTTACTTTTTAGTAAAAGGTTATAATTAATAAGCAAATCAAAATTATCAAAAAACAGACCAGTTCCGACAAAACTATAAGTTTATTTTAACAATACTATTAGTAAGCATTTTGAAAGTGAAAAATAATAAAATAAAGCTAATTATGAATAACCTTCAACCTTGTCATGTTTGTTTATCAGCAAGTTATGTGATATTCGCTATTTCTTTCATATTATAAAAATACAATTATGTTTCATTTACTTTATGACATGACCAACTTCAATTTTGTAAAGTTTCCTCCAAAACCGTTTTTAAATTAATTTGTGATCAACAGAGCAATAATATTAACAATTTTAAATTAACTTTCCGTGAACACTTGCATTTTTTTTTTTCGACCATACAATTCTCAGCACGTTTTCATGTTATGATGAGGGTTGTTTCAACGACCCGCCGTTACCAATGGCTTCCAGCAGAACACGATTGCTCCAACGTTGATCATGAAAATAGCAAAATAAAATTCATTAGAAATATGTTATGTGAGACTGAGCACTATCCCACTTCTGATGTTAGATTGATATAATATATAATTATAAGCGTATATATAGCTACTAAGTAAATAGCAAACCTTAAATATCAGGATGGTTATTTATTGTTCATTGTGTATGAAAGTATTATGAATATAGTGTGTAATAGAAGGATTTCATAAAGAAAAGCACAGAAAGACAAGACTAGATATTTATTATTTCAATTAGACTTGTCAATAATTATTCATCTTTAATGAGAAAGCTATTGTCCGTTCGCAAAACTAGGTCTTCATGGAGAAGAAGGACAAGAAACTCCATGGAAACAGTATTATAGTATTCTATCAACACATTTCTTATATTTCCACAAATTACAGTTATCTCAAATAGTTAATTCTATCACTCAGAATAATAGCAACATAATAACAATATTTAAGGTATAATATGAAATTACGTGACTTACATGACACCTGGTAGATATATTTCACATCACAACGGCACTAGCACTAGCCACTTGAACCTCCACAGAGCACCTGCCCCAAGAATGTCATTACAATCCTTTTTATATCCTACCACCCCTTCTATTTATCCCTTCCCATCAAACATCAACTGATATTGTATCAATCGTTTCGAACAACCTCTTATATTAAAATAGCAATATAAATTCTAAGATATACTACAGTTACTATCAAATATTATTTAATTATTTATAGTAATAACATCTGTACGATTTTTACAAGTTAAGATTGGTATATTTTGTAAACACAATAACTAATCAAATTAGATACTTCTACATTGGTCTCAAGCTTCGTAAATGTGACAGATTGTCAATATCCAACAAACAGTTATTCTAATAATCTAGAGGTTGTTTTACAATGATTCGATGATTTTAATCACAACCGAACTAACTTCCGGAATCAAGGTAATCTCAAGTAAGTATTTATTTTTAAATATTAGACACATAATAATGACATTTATCTAACACAGTCATACGAAGTATTGGCGGGTGAGAGCAGTCTCTAGAATATTATAACAGCCAATAGGAGGTGAAAATTAGGTGACAAGCGGGAACAAACAAAAACTACGCTTGCCGCGGTCGGTCC
Organism: Cosmia pyralina; assembly: GCA_946251885.1. Lineage (NCBI taxonomy): Eukaryota > Metazoa > Arthropoda > Insecta > Lepidoptera > Noctuidae > Cosmia > Cosmia pyralina. Next base: position 22,005,791 of record OX276365.1, read on the forward strand.
GTGGACGGGTGACCATCTTTACATGCCGAGATACCTCTCCGTGCCTCGGAAAGCACGTTAAGCCGTTGGTCCCGGCTGTCATTCGTTGATCTTTGATAGTAGTTACTGGTCATCAGAAGCCCGAAAGTCTGACAACGTACTCTTACCAAGACGTATAATGAATGAGACGTATCGTAGAGGTCAGATAGGCAATCGCTCCACGTAAAATACTGAAAAATTGATATTCAGCTGCATCCGGTTAGGCTGGAAGCCGACCTCAACACAGTTGGGAAAAGGCAGGCAGATTTAGACATAGGTACGAGTACGCTAAGTATGCACACTTTATAAGGCCCGTATTACAGAACGTCACTCAATGCTCAAGCATTACTTAAAACTAGATTCAAGCCATTTGATTGGTTGCAATAATTTAGTACTAATAAGCCTATAAAAAGTCCTTCGGAGTTGTTAATGTCAGTAAGTAATTTATAATAAAATCTAATAAGCCCTAGGAAGACACATAGTGACCTTATTGGTGATGTTCTTCAGAAAGGTCAGGTGCGTAGTACTGGCAACCGGCGTGCGTGTATGAATGTAAACAAAGTAAAAGGAGTATGTAAGGATCGTAGCAAATGGCGTTCTGTAGTTTCTGTCTACCCAGCCTACCTGCATGGGGAGAACGCGAGTTTATGTACTCGAATGTAATAAGAAAACTTTACAGACTTTGTAAATTATTCACAAATCATTTTTAACCGACTTCAAAAAGGAGGAGGTTCTCAATTCGTCGGAACCTTTTTTTTTTTTTTTTTTTATTTAATTTTTTTTTTATGTATGCTCCCCGATTACTCGAAGATGGCTGGACCAATTTGGATTTTTTTTGTTTTGTTCGAGAGTGTATACATCACAGTTGGTCCCATATAAAATTGATTAACTTTGCTTCGGTAGTTTTTGAGTTAGCTTCAATAATACGTATTTTTTCCCCACTTTTATATGGATGATGTTCTAGTTTGTTTTGCAGGTAGTGGTATTTAAATTTGTGTGGGGTAGGTACACAACTAAAAAGTGAAAAATAAAAACTTTTTTACAAAAAAATACAACCGACTTCCAAAAACAACACTACAAAGTGAAAAATAACTTTAATTTCGGAAGTCGGTGGCAAAAAACGAAAATACATTTAACTAGACACCGACTTCCGAAATTAAAGTTATTTTTCACTTTGTAGTGTTGTTTTTGGAAGTCGGTTGTATTTTTTTGTAAAAAAGTTTTTAAAGAAAAGTTATAAGAATTTGTAGATATTTCAGTAAAGAATATCTCAGGATCCTTGAGTGCAGCATGTCGATTTAGAAACTATGTTTATTTGTATTGTATTTCTGTTCGATTAGAATCGAGACTCATGTATGATGTATCCAACAACATGAAAGTCAGTTAGCTGGCCGGCGTTACCAGCTCGCTCCACTACATTGAGCCATCGAGTGAGGTTCCTCTCATTCATCATAGTGCCGGACGCTCATTATGTCACAATTTGTCAGATCATTGTACGGAGACTTGATATACTCGTATAACAGAAGCTGATACACGATAGGGTTGACTCATGACAACATGGTTGGTTGATTTGATTTGATATTGATATTATCTTTCTCCATACTTGATTATATCAACATAACATCATACCTGTGTTCCCCGAAGGGTTAGGCAGAGGTGTATGCATGTGCATGTGGGGTATCATAATATGAAAGAACGCTGTTTGCACATTCTCAAACAATTTTTTAATTTTTTTTAGCGTATACATTTCGACTTTTGATGAAAAATGTAAATACAAATACCGTCGTCCCCCCCCCCCCCCCCCTTATCTCCGAAGTTTGCATAGAGAAAAATCTGAAATTGCTTTTTGTGATAGAAGTATATGTAAAAATTACAGGAAAATAAAACGATGTCTCTATGTTCCATTTGCAATAAGATTAGATATTTCAACAAACCTTTTTTACAGTCCGTTCAACCGATTTTGACATCTATTCCGTAGGCTTAAGGATGGCGTTAAAGGCAAAAATGTGGTTACAGTACCAACTGTTTACTGCAGCTGCCATTTGTCATGCAACCAACGCAATAGAAGTCAAAATCGGTTGAACGGACTGTAAAAAGGGTTTGTTTAAAAGACTAATCTTATTGCAAATGGAGTATAAATAGCACAGTTTTTCAGAAATCGGAACGCAACCCTCGGTGCGCGAGTTCGACTCGCTCTTGACCGGTTTTTTATTTAAATTGTCCTTGTTATTTTACTTCCGCACAAGCTTTATACGCACGGCTACAGATCAAGCTATATATTTCTAGTATAAGCTGATCTCGCATTGTATAGGATTTCCTTACAATGAGAGGTCAGTGTAAACTGGAAATGTATAGCTTGATGTGTAGCCGTGTGTACTTGTAGTTATAAATTCCTAATCTACAGAAGGATCTCAGATTCTGCTAATCTAATACAAATAATTATACTCGATAATACAAACCCTCTCCTACAAGTTCAGGAGCCATGTAAGCCTGATCCCTCCTTAACGTAGCACAACTAGGAATGTTCTCTTAATGAAGCATTAATAGTCTTAATGATATTTTATGTGGAACTAGTAGGCACTATTATAGTCTGTTCTGATTAGAAAACGTACCTATGGGTGCCAATTTCTAGTGCCAAATTGAGTGCTTTGATTTGAATAATCGATTACTTAAGTTTAAATCTTCGTAAAGACGTTTTTCATTTGACAATTTACTGAGGTTAATTTTATAACCTCAATTTTATTCGATAATTTTTCAATTATAATTTCATAATATTATACATACAGTAATTGCTGGAAAAAGCGGAGAGATACAAAAATGAAATCTTCCTTATACAGATGAATGTGTTACTAATTCCGTTTAATGAGTGATTGCGTAAGAATTTAAAATAACCGGGTTTGTTTACACTTTCATCAGATACTTTTAGTACAGGCTATGCTACTAAGCATTATACACTCCTTAGGCACACGACGAAACAGAGGTGTGAATCGCGGTGAGGGGCGGGGGAGAGAGGGGAGTTCGTGTTCAGTTAAATTGTGTATAATTTCACATATTGTGATTATGTACTGTAGGAGTATAAAGTAGGTGACAATTTTATTGTTGACCTTTATTTAACCACTTAAACAAGGGTCTTAGGAAATGGGGGCAGTTTTTATGATGAGTAAATGCCTACTCATCATAAAAACTGCCAACTTTTCCTAACTGTATACCGGATAACTGCTAGAAATAGTATGCGCACAAGTGCTACTCACCGCCTGAGATATGTGAGTGGTGAGACGGGGGAGGTAGACAAAGGTGAAGCTAACTTAGTCTGCTAATCTTGTTAGTCGCACCCTCCCCCGTCTTATATACATACCTACCTCAGGCGGTGACTAGCACTTGCATGCACACTATAATAACGCGACATAATGTCACGCCCATGTTCCTAGAAGAGGCAGGCAGCGATGTAAAGTATACTCAATATTACAATTTCTGTGTCACCTTTACTACCAGCTTTTGGAAGATTACAAGCGATAATGTTTTCTACTCTAACGAAGCTAGTATATCTACTGCACTTCGATCCCAGGTATGTGATTGCCGGCTATTCTGGTATTTTCAGCATACCAGGCAAAACAGTATCGACTTCTTATTAAAGTAAAATTTCTTCAAGTTCAAATAAGGTAAAATCCAATAAGATTTACTGCGTGTTATTTACATAAGAACATGGTAATGAAAGTCTAACAATCGCTGCATTATAAAGAGGTTGTTTTGCTGTCGGTACACGATATTAGGGAAAGCTGTGGTCTGTGGCTGAAACGGAATCCGTGTGTCGATGCTAACGGTACTCTAGGGATAGGGGTGTGGTTAATTGTAGATAAGAAATTATCTAGGATTTTTCAGTTTCGAGAGTAATCTCTAGGCATCAGAAAATTAAATGACGGGCGATACAAGTGAGCTTTCTAAATTTCAATTAATTCAATTCGGGCGATATGTCATGGTTGCCCACGGCAGTGAGCTATAGATAGAAAACTTCGATTTTAAAAATTCATCTAGAGTAGGTATTTCAACTACATTTGAGGTTTTTACTACCTTTTTTAACAAAAACAAATCTTGTAGTTCAACAAGAATGAACTGGTAAGCAAGACTAATTAAATCCACCGCAGTAAGTACTGTACAAGATTGTGCAATGATATAATTGACAAAGAAATGAATATATACTCACGATAAAGCGACAGACAACCCTAACCTCTCACCAAAAGGTCGACGTTTCATATGACATCCTTACTACTAGTCCCTAGTTGTAGCGCCCCTAGCTACAGACTCCAGGATAGCTGACGACCGTGCACGCACATACATTGATTGGCGGACACTCCCGATACATTTCTAATACATTCCCGATAGCTGCGTGCGCGCAATAATATTAACGCAATATAGTGATAGTTTTCACGAATCCTGCGCACTAAGTAGCATAGATTAAATACGAAATACGAAACAGACAGTCTCAGTAAAGTAAGAAGTAAATATATCAAGGCAACATCGGTGTCGGCATCCAACTAACTAGGACAACTAATTCGTGGCATATATAATTTTCTCTTGTGATTTCCTAAAACAGAAAATTCCCATTGCTCGCAGTACACTTGGCCAATGCGGCTGATGGCGGCCCCCGAGCTGAACTGACGTATGTCATGTGTGACTAAGGTCGCGGGTTACTGGTTACTTCGGGAAGCACAGGACGAGTAGTTGTGGCGAGGCTTAGAAGAAGCCCATGACTTTTGCCTGAATGATGATGATTACATTCGTGTAAATTCTATGCGTGGAGCAGGTGTGAAAGTCTCCATCCCATCTCTGCAAAAAAAACTGGCCAATTGTCTGTCAGACCACGCACAATGAAGGGTTCCGTAGTTAGGATGAATTTATCATAAGAACAAAGTTAACATTGTAGTTTAAAAACTTGTTCTCCCATATATTCCAACTGCAAATGTAAGTTTGTACGCACAATATTGAGAGATTTACACAGATTTCTTATTGGCTTTCCTGTAATTTATAGGTATAGAACTATTTTTCACTTTTTTTTTCAGAATTTTAGTCTCAGTAATTTCGGAGGTAAGGGTTAAATTTTTAGTCTTTACTTTAAAACATTTAATTTTTAAATTATAAAAAAAAAACATATTTAAGACCCTCACAGTAAGCCTTTTCATTTGACGCCACATGACGCCACACTTTTCAAAACTTGTTTTTTTTATTTTCTTTTTTCCCCAAAAGTGACCATGGGGGTCATTTAAAATTCATTTATTTACGTTAAACGTCCGTGTTTGGGTCACAGAAATTCATTGGTGTACCAAATTTTAACTTAATCGGTCCATTAGATTCGGAGCAATTGAATGTGACAGACGGACACACGAGTGATCCTATAAGAGTTCCGTTTTTTCCTTTTGAGGTAAGGGACCATAAAAAGTAATTTGCTGAATCGATCTTCCGAAAACTGACTAAATTGCTGGTGGCTGATGGTAAAAGTGTGAAGTGAGAATAGATCGATAAGCGCGGAAAAAAAGAACTTACCAATAAAATTGCTTCCTATTCAAAATGGAGCAAATCTGATGTTGGTTTTTCCCTGTCCCACCACTCCACTTCACCACACAATATGTCGGGTAACCAGCCTTAGATATCCGTGCGTGTGTATTGTATACATTATCTGAGAGCAGCTCCCGTTACCTTTGTATATTGTAATTACGCTCCGTGTAGCACAGATTAGATATGCACAGAGTTAGGGCGCAGGCTGAGTGGCGGCCGGCCGATGTTCAGTGAGGGTAAGGTTACTCCATTAGCCTAATTTACATCGGTTTAGTCTTCTTGTATTTGAAGTGGTTGTGTGGTGCTCTCTGCGAGAGGGTTCACTTCACACGCACATAACATCACGCCTGTAATCCCCGCAGGGTTATGCAGAGGTGTACCTGTAGTACACCCACATTTCGCCAGTTATGTTTAAGTCACATGTAACAGGGGGCAGCCTATTGCCAGCACCCGCGGGCACAAATCCAGACTTCTGAGAAATTTCAGATGGAAAACCCAATGACACTTTGCCCGACCTGAGCTGTCACAAGCCACCGAGGCAGTCATTATTTGCATTTGATAATAAAAACATTATTTATAAAAATAACACCTTCTAATGTACACATAAGGAAATCAGCTTTACATGCAAATGATGACTTAAAGTCAATATTATGAAAGACATTTGCATAATTACAATAACTTATTGAATGCATCCTGAGTGCATCGCTAATTAAACTAGATAATAAGAACAATAAGTAAGTTGTTGTCTTGAATCATAAATTAATTCTGTTTGTCTCACGTACACGTGATATACACAGTATTTTTGCAAGGATGTGTACTTCTGACTGCTATGATATTATAACTAAACATGAAATTAAATCTCGGCTGTATTGCCTAAAGTACTAAGCAGAAGTATATTTAACTAGCTTTTGCTCGCGGCTTCGCATGCGTGGAGGTCGGAATTTATCCCACGGGTACGTACTAACAAGATAAAAAGTATCCTATGTTATAAGTCAGGGTCTACCTATGTGTCAAATTTCATACAAATCCGTTCAGCCGTTTTAGCGTGAAAGCGTAATAAACAAACAAACTCAATTTCACATTTATAATATTAATTAGAAACACAGAATTGACATTTACGTTCCACGGAGGTGAACCAGAATTAAATGCAATAACTCACAAATCCCGGACACGGAGTGCTGCTGCCTGCTACTGAGGAATAATCAGTACATAGTCAGCGAGCACTTGACCACCAACAAACAAACAAACACGTTAATACCGCCATTTTCACAATTCCAACAAACCGTTACAAATTGTCTATCGCAATAAAAAAACTTCACAGGATCACCCGCGGAGCAATCTGAGCATTGCCTGAAAATTTCATAAAAATCGCTCCAGACATATGACTCAAACACTATCGAGAATAGGGATGCTGCCAGGGTAAAAAAAAGAAATTCTATTTAGATAACAGTCAGATAATAAGAAAATATTAGACACGTATTTTTTACTTTAACATATTAATAAAAAATTACTTACTTAGATAACACGCATTAAAATTGGAGAGTGGGGGCTCGCTACGTCACTTCTACGTATAAAATCACGTCACGCCATATTTGAACTCAATGTCTCGCCGTAATCTTTTGATTACAGAAAAAACGTGTCCAATATTTTGTAATAATTTACAAGACGGACAAAAACATTTTTAATCATCATCCCTATTCATGCAAGCCTAGTACGTATTGTTCGATAACTGTTCAGAAAAAAAAATAAGAAACAAAATTACCAAAAAGCCATAAAAAACTGTTGATCTGATCGAAGCCAAACTTCACAGGAGTACCCGCTGGGCTAATTTGAAGATTGCCTGAAAATTTCATCAAAATCGCTCCTGCCGTTTTGGTGTCCATAGGGAACATACATACACACATCGATACTTATACTCGTAGATATAGATTAAACCAATTATGCGCCTTTAAACACACACCATATTATATTTAAGTAAGAGATGATCTATGAACCACAGGTCATAACTTAACGCAAATAAAACCATAAAAGCTAAGCAATTTCTGCACTCATTAAGTTTCGGTTAAGTTTCCAAGTACATGGCAGAGCGCCCATACAAAAGACTTCAACGAGAGACGTCACTTTGATATTATAAAGGCAAGAAATTTTTATTTTTCTCAGTTTTTTATTGCATTATCATTTTATTGTTTCTTAGTAAAGTTAAGTGTTCCGTTTTAAGTTATAATAATGTATGTTTTAGTTGTAAAACCTCTCGCTTGTTTTGTAGACACATTTGTTGTAAAGTGTTGTTTTTAGCAAAGTTTCTTAGTTAGTAAAGTATTGTGAGATAATTTTATTTTATAGCAAAAAAATTATAAATTCTGTCGTCGCCCAATATAGTTTTTTCTAGTACAAATAAACCCCAGAACCTCGGTTTGTCAGCCAAGCTTGCAAACACCAAACCAATGGAAGCGTTTTCTTTATTAGTCTAAGCTAGCATAGTAAGTTATGTATTTGCTAAATTATGTATATATAACTGATAATAATCAAGGGCCACCCACATACCTAGTAGTGCCGACACTAAACTATTTAATTCTACAAATAAAGTTTATAACCTCTTAAAATACTCCGAAAATCGTTATTATCTAAGTCACACACAAACCGCCAATAGCTAAGGATCCCTCCTCAAAGTTATGAGATCATCAGGATCAAGTTATGCTAGGAATGTGTAACTGTGGCGGAGGCTAGAACAGACGCGGCTAACGAAGCAAAAAATCGCAGAGTGGGCCCACCGGCGTGCGGCACCGCTGACGTGTGGCATGTTGCATCGGTACCTGTGCCACGGCTTCATGAACCTAAGAGATATGAATGGGCCGCAATACGGGTTACTAGAAGTAATGACGATGATAACAGTGTGGAGCAAGTGAGTTTGTATATAATATTTAGGGAGTCTGTTTACAAGGGATGGAAAGAGTAATGAAGACGTGGAAAGGAGAGTAAATGCGGGAAATAAAGGGAATGGTGCTATACATTGGATTGTGACCAACCAGTTGATGTCCAAAAGGGCTCGACTGGCTGTTCACAATGGTTGGTACCTATACTTATGTATGTAAGTGAATGTCGGGTGTGGCAAAAGAATCATGAAAGTAGAATAAATAGTGTGAAAATGTGTTTCTTGCGAAGTATGTGTGGTGTGACTATGAACGATAGGCTGAGGAATGATTGTGATAAGGCAACAATGTGGTTTAAAAGAAGTTGTAGTGACAAAAATTGAAAAGAGTTTGCTTAGATAGTTTAGGCATGAGAGGATGAATGTTAAAGGTGGCTAACAAAAGGTATTTACAAGGTAGATGTGAGAGGAAACGCCGGGAGGGGACGCCCTAGGAGGACATATAATATTATATTGAGCTTATTGATTATGTTCTTCAGTACGGTCAGGTGCGTAGTACTCGCAACCAGCGTGCGTGTATGACCGTAAACGAATGAGCGTAAACAAAGCCAAAGGAGTATGTAGGGATCGTAGCAGGTGGTATCCGCAGTTTTTGCCTAGCACCATGAGAAATAGGCGTAAGTATATGTATGTATGACGATGATCAAGAAGGCTAAAAGGATAAGACTATTGAGATGAGGGCCAATAAAGATGTATGGAAAAAGAAGAAGAGATAATTGGATGAGGGCAGGAGGGTAATGATGCTGATCAAGAGCAAGCGCGTCAGTGACGGCCTCGTGTTACGAGTCAAACGAGACATTTATGAACTTTACTCTGTGCAGTTTATTTTCATACACAAAACGGTAAAGGAAAAACTTTACAGAAAACCCAGAACTAATAAATCGAAGACCCGTGACAACCTCCAACCCGCACACTGGGCTCGCTCCCTCTCACAGAGAGGAGGGCTGTATCCCAGCAGTGGGGACATTATAGGCACTAATACTAAATTACCTATTAGATGTGTTAGTAAACTAGTGTACAACTTACTAACCCTGACTCAGTGATTATCATGAACAATAGTTGCATTCATAGTTAACCTCCACAAATAACACAATTTAATAGTTTCCTAAGATCGTAATGTTCACAGTCGTAATAGTTTTATAGCTGTAACAATATTGACGATGTGGTCACTTCCCTGTCTTTTGATTTGAGGCCATAAGATGACTTGATTGGTCAATATAGGTTAGTAATTTAATGTTTATGAATGTGTGGCAGACAACTAGCTAAATCAGCCATTTAGATAGCAGCCTAGCCTTTGGAAGTAATGCTCGCTGGCCGCTGCCGTGGCACCACTCGCTTCGCTCTCTCGGCTCGCACGCCACAATCTGTCACAGTACCCAACCCATTTGGTCGGGGTGCCCCGGCTTAGTTACTGCGACCAATTCGACTCGCGCGTGGTTGGTTCCAACCTCGCCTATAATTACATATCATTCAGGCCGCTAGTTGAACGGTGCCGTTTAGTTAAAAGGCTAGGCTGTTAACTGAAAGACAAGACTCAGGCATCGTCCTAATTAGCTTTAATCGTACGAGCAAACGATGCGATTTCGTCGCACGACAAGATTAAACACATACATTTCTTTATAGTGTCCTAATTGAAGCTTGCAAGTCATCGCGCGAGCACAGGAACACATTTTTATAGCGCGACGAAATCGTATCGTTTGCTCGTACGATCGTTAGTCAATTAGGACGACGCTTTAGACTCTAAAAAATTAAAATTGAAAGTCCTTTATTCAAACAAGGCTGAAAGTTACCACTTTTTGACCGAAAAAGTTACATAAGTCAGTTGCAGTCCCCACACGCTCGCACTTCACCACCTCCTAGTGCTTTAGCTGGGGAGAAGATGTGGTGCCACAAACTCCCCAGCAGCACATCAATCTGTTCAGTTAGCAGAACTTGATTGTATAGAATAGTATGTAAAGCACACATTACTGATGTCCAACAGTCCATCTAATGAGGAGGCGAGACTATTGCCACGCACCAGGCACTAACTAAGAGACGAGACTATTGCGACGCACCAGGGAATAATGAGGAGGCGAGACTATTGCCACGCACCACGCACTAATGAGAAGGCGAGACTATTACCACGCACCAGGCACTAATGAGGAGGCGAAACTATTGCCACGCACCAGGCATTAATGAGGAGGCGAGACTATTGCCACGCACCAGACACTAATTAATGAGGAGGCGAGACTATTGCCACGCACCAGACACTAATTAATGAGGAGGCGAGACTATTGCCACGCACCAGGCACTAATGAGGAGCAGAGACTATTGCCACGCACCAGGCACTCATGAGGAGGCGAGACTATTGCCACGCACCAGGCACTAATCCAGACAACATGAATCATTCGTGATATAAAATACCCAATAACCCGAGAACTGGGGGTTGAACCCTACGACCCTACAACCCAGCTGTCCTGTCTGCAACCACTGAACCATTAAGGAATTCGCTATATTTTAAGACAACTGTAGAAAAATAATTTGTTTCGCAACATAATTGCCATCTGATAATCTAATGCTCTAATGGCTCCAATAGTTTATAATAAATTGCCCAAAAATTGGAAGCTTTTAAGTGACGTGCAGTTTAAATTGAAAGTTAAAAATTAATGATTTTTTATGTGAAAAATATTTTGAATGACTATTATAATTTTGACATATTTATTTTGACTGCTTTATATATTTCTCTATGTGAACTAAGACTGTTATATTTTAATTTGGATAAATGAATTGTGGTTATATTACTATTTAAATAATTTTATTTGCTGTATAATTTTAGTGAGTAATTTAAAAAAAAATCATTTACTTACCTACTTGAATATTTGTATGCCATTGTATAAGGTAAGCATGACGACCTATTCGTATATATTTTTAACAACTTGCATGCAGAATTTTTCGTTCATGTTCATTTTTTATATAAGTGGAAGCTTGTAATTGGCCTTCTTCTACATATCTCTTCTTGAATGTATTGAATGTATTAAGCTGTAAGTTTTCTTAAAAATAATAAAATAAAATAAATAAATAAATAAATGTGTGTATACTCATGTTTGAACAAATAAAAAAATTATCTTATCTTATCTGATTCTAAAATTCCAAATAAACAAACTAAAACTGATTGATCTAGTAGTAGTACAGATAGTTTTATTTTAACTGAAAAAGGAAGTATCTATATCCTAAATTCTAATTTTTGTGTGATGACAGGTCGACGTCGATCTGTCCAAAAATTGGTTAAAAGTAAAAAGGACTTTCAGTTTTTCCCATTTTTCCAATTTTCCGGGAAAATTTTACAATATTTCTTTCCCTAAAACCTTACCACGAATATTGTAATGCGCTTATCAACGAACAGCATTTCATTTCCATTTATGTAGATAGATAAACAAAACTCTGTACCTTCAATAACATTCGAAACATACTCGTCCACTGCAGCGTGCTCCAGCGTGGCTCCTATAATTAGTACACTATGACACATTGCTCCTAACTGCGGCACTAACATTCAGACTCCTTCGTTAAAATGTTTCACATTCTGACACATACAGCCTCCTTTCCGTTTCCTTTGCAAAAAGTAGTTAACTCACCCAGCTTTCATAGTAAAGGCTTCAATAAAACCTTCGCAGTACACGATAATGATAACTACACTAGACCAATCAGAAAAAAAAACCCAACAATTTTTCCTTCGACAAAGTTCATTGGCGTTTTATTTTAGAACTGCAGTTTTTAAAATGGAACAAAACCAGTAATGTATGTTCTTTTCTAGATGGGATAGTTTCCGGCCAGTAGGCGAAATGCCGGTCCATTCGGCGATGACCGTCAGTGGATGCTGTGGCCGCGTCGCGAACGGACGTCGACCGCGTACCGACCATCTCCAAATATTCTATACGTCGCGAGTTCGATCTCCGTGTGTGAAGTGAACTGTGATTTGAGAACTGACAGTTTTTTTGTACAATATTTTGCTATTTGAGTAAATAATTTACTTAGTAACAGTTTCAGTATTTTGTTAAGAAAATTTAAGTTTTAATTTTTCGTTGAATAGCTGAAAACGACGCTGTAAATTTTCATCAAAAGTTTCGTAAGTTGTTTTCTTATTTTACTTTTATTATTTTGTTTAGTATTAAGAATATGTTGTAATGTTATTCCTGATAAGTCAATAGTGCAAGTTTAACCTTATCACTACGAACAAGAATGATTGACCTTTAAACTACGTAAACTGGATGAAAACCTGTATCCTCGCACAGTTAACTTTTGTAGATTGAGCAAAAATAACGACCAACTTTTTCCTGGTGAGGTCATTTTATAACAATAAAGGTTCGTAATCTTTGTAATTCTTGCTGTACCTAACTGCTTTTGAGAGCTTCAAATACCACTCTTGAAACTTATAAAACAATTATTACTTATTGAAGATTTTAAAAAATTATACTTTTGCGCAAAGGTGACAAAACTGGATTAGAAATATGCATTTTCCGTACAATGGACAATCAAAAGTTCCTATATATCGTATTGGTCTTTTCCAATATAAAGTGGTTGTGTAAATCTGAAATAGGACCGAATAACCAAAACCTCAATATTCATCAATGCGATCTATTAGGAATATGATTGTCCTTAAGTAACGTACTAAATAAGCCACAGTGCCAACATTGCCCAAGTAAGATAAATCATTACAAACACAGAACATGGGCCACAACTAGATATTAAATGTTAATTCCGTCACATTACGCCTCTGCGACTGCGCTCTCTATTGCAAGCACTCGGGTCGTATCGATTAGAAATTATTCGATTATATCGTAACAGATCCGAATGATTGGCGGGAATAAAGGCTCGTTTAGATTAGGAGAGTTACTTACCTCACTTCAAGGGAGATATCTTTGCGAGCCTAATACGGGAGACTCGCCAGGCGATTATCGGAAAACTTTGATTGTTGATTCAGCTTATTGCATTCAACAGAGAATTAAAATTACTTTGTATAAATCAGCCTTTATACTACAGCGAGAAATAAAAATGTGCCTAGTGGAAAACTCGAAATATGTCCATTTACATTTACACCTCTAATTTTGAAAGGCCTGTCATTGTGAAGGAGGAGGTATATAAAGTACGCACTGTTTACAAGAGTCAACTTTTCTCCTCAAGATAATTTTATAATCGCCTATGCGAAGCGTTAAACTCTTTCCGTGTATATGAGCTGTAAGAGGAGGTGGTAAATTCGTGGGAAGTGAATATTAAGTAGTTATTTTAAGTGATCTAGATTTAATTTATTTGTGCGAGTTATTGCAGTTGTCAACGGTGACAATTTACTAAGTGGTTCTAATATTTTACGTGTCTAGCTTGATGTGCCCGATAACATTACCAAATCAATATTTAGTCTGTAGTCAAGACTTTATAAAAATCATTAATACATAAACACTCAATACATATGACCTAAAATGAACAATGTGAAAAATTTTACTATTAAACTCCAGTGTTAATTTTTGCACATTTCTAAGAAAATTTGCCAGAAAGACTTCTTTCGTAGTACTTACAGAACTTTTCCCTTGAGCTTTAGTATTTATTCATGGGTTTAGTCACATTACACAATACATACAATTCAGACAAAGGTTCTTGTCGGCGCTCTGTCAAGGCTGACTCCCAAGGGCTCCGACATCGTGGAAGAGGCAAAGTGTTGGCCCATCTAGATTTGAAATGCTGTCATGCCAGCGACGCGAACAAGAAAAACTCACGATTTTCATGACATAATAATTTTTACATCTTTTGTATAATATCTTGATTAGTCTACGGTTTAGTAAACTATTATTGTGTAGATAAATCAATGGAGATAATTTTCTGTTTGACTCAAAAAACTTTAAACCAAAAGAACTGGTAGGTCTCGTCCCCTTACTCAAAACCTGCTGTTTCACATGTCGTACCAATCTTGAATGTACACACACTTCCACTCATGCGCTGAGAGCTAGAGATATTAGTTGCAATCCAAAGTATTGCAACCAGCATGTGTCGAAATACTATAATGATGAACAAACAGCGCGAGCGCCGGCCATCGGCACACTATTAGGTATTAGATACGCTTTTAACTATGAACATACAGGGTGATCGGAATAAAAAAGACAACATGAATTCCCTGAAGGGTTCGGCAAATAGTAACACCCACATTTCGCCAGCTATGTTTCAGTCACATGTAATAGAGGCGAGCCTATTGCCATCAACCGGGCACAAATCCGAGAAATTCTTGATAGAAAAACCCACAAATAACACTGCTCGACCTGGGAATAGAACCAAGACCTCCTGCTCAGCAGTAGCGCTTGTGACCACTAGACAAAGTAAACGGTCTTACAAAACGGTCGGGCAAAGTGTTATTGAGTTTTTCTTCTGGAATATCTCAGTAGCAGCCCGGAGTCTGGACTTGTGGCCGGTTAGTGGCAATAGGCTCGCCCCCTATGCATTGTTTCTGCGGTACAGACCTTCAGTTATTGGTGGTTGCTACTATACCGCCATGAAAAAAGCATGCACGCAGGTTTACACGCTGTTTTTTTAGGGTTCCGTACCCGGAGGGTAAAACGGGACCCTATTACTAAGACTCCGCTATCCGTCCGTCTGTCTATCCGGCAGTCACAGGCATGTCAGTCATGAACCGTGATAGTTAAGTCGTTGAAATTTTCACAGATGATGTATTTCTGTTGCTATAATAACAAATACTAAAAAACAGAATAAAATAAATATTTAAGGGGGCTCCCATACAACAGACATGATTTTTTTGCCGTTTTTATAGAAAATTAGAAAATGGTACGGAACCCTTCGTGCGCGAGTCCGACTCGCACTTGGCCGGTTTTTTATTAGCTAGGGAGCTGCCACGATATTATACTCATCTTTATGAACAACTTTTATTAGCTAGGGAGCTGCCACGATATTATACTCATCTTTATGAACAACTTTTACTATGGGACCAAACCTGAAAATCTGCTGTTCCCTACGATTTCAGGTTTGGTCCCATAGTATAAGTTGTTCGTAATGACGAGTACAACAGTAGGTGGCAGCTCCCTAGCCACTATAAAAGCAGAGTGTAAGTATATTTAACAAGTAAATAACGTGAGAAAGTTATATTTAAGGCGCCATTTTAATTTTTTACGCATTAAAAAATAAAGAAATGCAACATTAAATGTAGAGTTATCGAATACGGAAAGTGTTGGAGATGCGTTATCTATGCTAACCAGTGCAGTTACATTATTAACATCCGCTCGCATTCCAACGCAATTAAAACAGTCGCATTTCTTAATTATACAAAACTGTTCGAATGTCAAATTCACTCAACAGTCTCTCTACGCTCAGTAGTCGGGAGCGATACTGCAGAGCATGCTGGCCTGGGTTTCATCCCGTACGTACAAAATGTGATTAGGTTTTTTAACCGACGAAAAAAAAGGAGGAGGTTCTCAATTCGACGAGTATAATTTTTTTTTTTTATGTATGACCACGCATAACTTTTTTTTTTATGTATGACCACGCATAACTTTTTACAGAGGCGTCCGATTGGAAAAATTTTTGTTTTATTCGAGAGGGTATACATCAAAGTTGATCACATAATAAAGTTGATTAACTTTTCTGGGGTAGTTTTTGAGTTAGCTTCAATAATACGTATTTTTTCCCCAGTTTTATATGGATGATGTTCTAGTTTGTTTTGCAGGTAGTGGTATTAGAATGTGGGTGGGATAGGTACCACAACTAAAAAGTGAAAAATAAAAACATTTTTACAAAAAAATACAACCGACTTCCAAAAACAACACTACAAAGTGAAAAATAACTTAATTTCGGAAGTCGGTGTCAAAAAACGAAAATACATTTAAACAGACACCGACTTCCGAAATTAAGTTATTTTTCACTTTGTAGTGTTGTTGTTGAAGTCGATTATATTTTTTTGTAAAAAAGTTTTTATGTTTTAAAGTTTTTAAGTAGCAGTAGGAGCCTGGCCTTGTGCTCGGCGGATGGCCGCAGGCTCGCCCTATCACTGGGTACCTACTTAAACATAGCTGGCGAAATGTGGGTGCATTGTTACACCTCTGCATAACCCCTCGGAGAATACCGGCGTGATGTTATGTTATTAGACTTCAGTATTATATAAGTGTTGCGAAAACCAATACGTGTACAGCGAGCAATGCCCAGCAGTGGGACAATAATACGCTGATATTGATATATCATGTATTCATTTTCCTTCTTATCTTGTTACATTTTTAAATATTTCTTAAAAAAAATATACATACGAGTATACAGGGGGAATTTTTCAAGTGGGCGTGGATGGCCAAATTTGAAACTATGAGGAATATTGTAATGCTGAATGCAGTACAACCCTTGAGACGTCAAATCCAGCTATGTATTGAAAACAATCATTTCGAATAATTAATCAGTTAAGGTTTAATAGTTAGATAACACAAAGAAAAATAAAAAAAGTATTTTATTAAAAATTAGCTCCTTTATTTAGTTTGCCGTATGTTTTTGCTTCTCAGAATTCGATCCTTATTAGCGACACTATCGAATAGTGTATTAATACAGTGTTTTTTTTTTCAAAATCAACGTATTTGATTCCTGGCTAGAAATATTCATTTCTTTAAACCAATAATACAGTTTTAGTTTTCATTAAAATCGAGCCCGACACTCTTTTGAGTATTTTTCATTATTACTCAAAGTTTCGGATTTAGCCATCCACGCCCACTTGAAAAATTCATCCGGTATATATTAAAAATAGAGGTCCACCGGTGTCAGAAACAGGGTCCAAGCTATCAGTGGTTAGGGCTGCAGAGACAGGAACCTCCTCACAATTCGAGCCATATCGAGGAGTACTACCTTCTGAATCAGGTCCTTGATCCAACCGCCTAACGAGAGTCTCGAGAGATGTTGGTCGAGGCTTTCGGCCATCAAGCCACATTGGCCATTACTACAATCGGCACAATGACAGCCGAGCTCACATTCCACATGTCAACAACCTCGTGAGCTAAGTCGAGATATTGTATTTGTTTCTCCGTCTCAGCTTTCACGAGGTCCTCGTCATGTGCAATGGTGACAAGCGGATATTATTACTATTAGTAAACCACCAGACTACTTCCCATTGTAATTCTTTACTATGGAATATGATAATGTAACTTTTCCCGAGTCCGCTCGCGATTCCCTGTCGCGATAAACTATGGAAGTCCAGTCGTGACCGACTCACTAATTCGATTTATGCCCCAGCCGGGCTCCGAACCTGGGACGTTCCGTATCGCGTTTCTCTCGGAATCCGAATCTTTACTGTGTTATTTACAAGCTCAGTTTACGATTGAGAAAATTTATGTGGGCCTGGGTTCGATTCTCAGGCTTGCCTCCAGTGCTCGTTTTGTTTTGAGCTAGATTTGGGCCATACTTACTTTCAATCTTCTTTTTTTTCTAATCGCGTAAAAACAATCAGCTGTTCTCTGCATTTTGACGAGTTATGCCAACATAAATGTAGGGAACAGCTGACTTTTTTTTCACGTTTTTTGGTTCGTCCGTTATTAAAAGTTGTTAGTAATGATGAGTACAATGACCCCTTAAGAGGATGAAAACAATTTCACCCTGTAGAGAAACAGATTCCAAATTCATGCATTCTATTTTGAGGATCTCTGATAAATAAATCGTCATATGTCTTCGGATAGGCAATCTAATAGGGAGACGCCTGCGTCGGATAGGCAATCTAATAGGGACGGTGCCTGCGTAACGAACAGAACTTCTATTTAGTCCGTCAGTCAGATAATTAAAAAAATATTAGACACGTATTTTTGCTTTATCATAATTTAATAAAAAAAATACTTAGATGGGAGTGGGAGCTTGCTACGTCAAAACTATAACAAACATATATGTATAACATCTAGCAAGGCGTGACGTCATGCCACATTTAACTCAATGTATCTACGTAAAAAAAAACCGGTCAAGAGCGAGTCGGACTCGCGCACCGAGGGTTCCGTTCCAATTTCTGAAAAAGTGTGTTATTTAGAGACAACATTTTATTTTTCCTATAATCTTTATATAAACTTCTATTTCATAGAATAATTTCAGATTTTCTTCCATGCAAACTTCGGAAATAAGGGGGGGAACGGTATTTTTTTTTACATTTTTACAACAAAAATATTTTTTTTCTTATTTGCAAAATAAATAGTTGGGCAAACTTCATCCAAAACTGTTTCAAATTTCAAGTTGATAGCATTAGTAGTTTTTGAGATATCCAGCTGTGACAGACAGATAGACAGACAGACAGAGTCGTACCATAAGGGTTCCTTTTTATCATTTTCGTATGGAACCGTAAAAATAAAATGTACGTGTCCAATATTTTTGATAATCTACATGACGGACATAAAATAAATGTTTAGTCATAATAGATTTTATTTGAAATTTAATTCATTATAATTTTATTTAAAGCAACGAAATCTGGTTCAATGAGTGGTTAAATCCGAACTTTATGTACGTTTTCTTCCAAAATCGTGAGAAAACACAAATTCATCTATTAAGTGAATACTAATCAATTAACACTTTATCTTAGTCCAAAAGCTAATAAAATACTTGTAACACAAATACAGTTACACATTTAATATTATCCTTATCTATGCTAATTGGGTATGGTCACTAAACGGATCTTAAATTGCTAATTAATATTTTATAGATCAGCTAAATGCTGCAGATAGCTGACGTTATTTATGTGATTTAATTATTAAACATTTGCATGTTACGTTTTTATTGATGGTAAATTATTGTAGAATAAAATTATCATCGCCTTTTATGTTGAAGTAATCCTTTGAATGATGATCAGTAATTAATCACGCCAATAATAGTTTCCAGATTTCAATTAAAGCATTCTACCTGTGCTCTAGAATTAAAAAAAAAAAAACTCTTTTACGTTTAACATGATGTCTCATGTCGCAATAACTTGTATGACATAGTACATACTAATTCCTTGCATAAGTGTTAAAGATCCTGCAGACAGGTGTTACGCGAGTCTAATAGAACAATTTCTATGAATACTTAATGGAAATTTTTGTATACTAGAGTCTGTCTGCGAGATCCTTTAATCTGACAACTTTAACCACCATTACAGTATTTTAGGTACACAAGTTGATAATGAATGCTTCACCTAATCACCGTGTAAATCGCACTAAACTAATTAAATACTAACAGCTATAAATAATTAAATAAATTAAAATAAAGTAGATAAGCAAGACGTGTTAGTACGCGGAGTGTGCTGCAACAGTTGTCGACTTTCATATTTATAAACTTGAGAGAATATTCGCAATATCGGAAGATGATCAATTTGTCGTGAGAATATTATACCGCCGAATCGGCGATAAGGAATGTTACATACTATCAGTACAATGGTTCATCAGCAGTTTGCAGCAGTCCACGGCTGGACATGGGCCCCTCCGATTGGACGGCATTCAACTTGGTTCTCCGCAGCTCTCATCCAACCAGCTGCTACCAGCCACCCTGCGAAGGTCGTCGCTCCACCTAGCCCGAGGGCGTCCTACCTTACGTTTGCCGATTCTTGGTCTCTACTCAGGAACACTTCTACTTCAACGGTTTTCGGTTCTACAATTAATAAGGCCGGTCCATGGCTACGTCAGCTTGATTATTTTATGAGTTACTCGTATGTCGGAAAATGGTTAACTAAGTGAATATAAAAGTAAAAATACTGAAACACAATCTGAGAAGCTTGAAATAAGATATTTCCATCTGAAATCCAACCCGCGATCGCGCATGGCACTGACTTCACTCGGCAGGCGACAGGCAAACACTGATAGGTTTTCACATAATAGGCACTCTAGGTCATTGAAGACCAATCCAAGGACACCTCATTTGTTTAAATCGGTTTAGTAAGTGAGACTGTAAGAGGGAACAAACTCACTGAATAGCCAGTGAGACTGTGAAGTTACTAGCTGTTGTCCAGCCCAGCCGTGCCTAGCTGTTGTCCTTTCCCTGGTCCCAGGCTACATACCTGTCCAACATAATGAGCGGTTTAGTGTTTCAAGCGTGAAAAGGTAGCACACAAACAGATAGATATTATTAATTTCTTTATTATATTATATATATATCAGTAATTTCTTTCGCATTTAAAAGTTAATGATGGGCCTACCTACTGATAACTGGAATTCTGAAGATCGCATAACGAATCCCAACCCTACAAGCAGAGTCGTACATCATTAGCTGAGCGAGTTGCCACTGGAAAGTGACAGATGACTTCCCGCGCTTTCGAAATACCAGGCGATTTGGATATCAATGATTTTGGTAAATAGTGAAGTTCTTAATGTAATTAACATACTTTTAATTATTGAGTCTAACATTACAAAGATCTGTCTTCGCAAGTGAAACCAAAGACTAAAGCTAGTTCACAGTAATGATATTCACCGGTCAGTGTTGCTACCTGTAATAATTAATTCCATGTCATAGTTTGTGCTAGTTCGCTCGTAATAAATCGACGTGTTACCATTATGTGCGCAGTGCGTAGATCGTACTAAATTAATATATCAGTATTTTGATTAAATCTGTGTTGTAGGCTCATTATTATTTATGGAAATTATTTCGAAACTAAGGTTATGAGATTTTTGTAAAATAGAAACCAACTAAACATATATATTGCTATATCTTTCATTTCACAGTTTAGGAGATGAAAATGAGTACCTTTTCAAACACATCAACTCCTGCCTCGTTAGTCTAGCGGTCGCAAGTGCTACTGCTGAACAAGAGGTCCAATGTTCGATTCCCGGGTCGGGCAAAGAGTTATTGGATTGATTTTTCCATCAGGAATTTCTCAGTAGCAGCCCAGAGTCTGGATTTGTGCCCGGTTGATGGCAATAGGCTCGCCCCATTACATGGTACTTTAATATAACTGGTGAAATGTGGGTGTACTACAGGTACACCTCTGCCTAACCCTGCGGGGATTACAGTCGTGATGTTATGTTATGTTGTAATCCATAGTCTACAGGCTACGCGCTCTTCTCACAAAACTTTTCATTTTAAAACACATCTATTGATGTGTTTTTTCATACAATGTGTAACTTACATAACGCACAACCTCTTAAAGGGTCATTGCACTCATTATTATGAACAACTTTTACTATGGGAACAAACCTGTAATCGCGAAAAAAATCAGCTGTTGCCTGTTGACGTGTTATGCGAACATAAATAATTAATGTAGTGAACAGCTGATTTTTTTTTCAAGATTTCAGGTTTGGTCCAATAGCAGAAGTTGTTCTTGATAATGATGAGTACAGTGACCCCTTAAGAGGTTGTGCGTTATTTAAGTTACACCTTGTATATCCAGCAGCACTCCTTCCTGTCCAGTCACAACTCGAAACAAAAACCTGAACTTATCTCTCATCTCAGCAGACAGCGCAGACTATGGTGCAGACACGTACATAATGTTAATACACGGAACCAGTTCTTCTTATAATAGATACAAGCGAACACTCGACGCTAATGCTCCATTAATTAATTACTTGGACTTGTCACAACATGCGTAATCAGACCAGCAGGGGCGGGCCACATGAGGGAAAAATAGTAATCGTTGTTTTTTGTTATTCATTTGGTGTTTGTAACACATAACTATCTAATGTATGATTAGTGTGGTGGCGGATATTGGAAATCAATGAAGTATTTTTTTTTTTAAATTGGTTTAACAAAAGGAAAAGTTTCAGTAAAAATATAAGTTGCTCAATGTCATCGATCGACCATAGTTTGGTTGACCCTTTTGAATTTTTATAAAAAAAGGACAGTAATCTTTGGGTGTTCAATGTTTGCAACCCCTGACATAGGAATAGCTTGTAACTAATGTTTTTTTTGTCGTGAGGGAGTAAAATAGATAATTAAAGAATGTGTAGAAATATAGAAGAAAACTGGTGATTTAGATTACCTACCTAATAGGTAAGGCCATTTCTTACTTTCTTTTTACAAGTTCACTAACCATTTTCAGCATACGACATTTTGCTTTTTATCAGCACAATCTCAAAGACCATAGGCATAAAAAAAAATACAAAATAAACACAAATACCAGAAAATACAAATTATAAAGGTCGACAACATTTTGGCAACTTACAATTTACGTGAGCCATGCTCTTCATTTTATTACTAGTCATAAAATATTAAACATAGCTTCGGCAATAAAAAGTAAATTTTAAAGCAAATTAATGAATCACTCCCACCGTCAATTAAAATTACATAAACTTTAAATGCACGGTTGTATAAACATTACATAAATATAATCATAATAGTACATACATTTGCCAAACTTCGAGATCAATTAACAACTACATACTCTACGCTGTTTACTCTGTAATTAATTCTACGAATTAACCGAAATATAGAATCACTATATTATGTTAGGGTGTCATCACACTGCTTACGCGACGCGACTAGAAGAGACTACTTAAGTAGTGGAAATCTTAAATTCATTCATTCACTGACAGACGCCAGTACATCAAGCTACTACAATCTGTCAAATTTCATTAATAGATTTTCATCTTTATCGCTAAAGTATTAGGTTCAAATTTTGGGAAAATTTGACAGTTTCGGGTGGCTTGAGCTGCTGGCGCCTGTACAGCCTGAGCCGCTGGCTCGAGAAGCGGAATATTGCTTAAGAGTTTCTTAAAAGCGAAAGTGAGCATTATGGAAGGATTTCTGAAAAGTATCCCCTAAAGGGGCCTGATGAACGTCTACGGAAGTTCGTCATTGTCAAAGATAGAAACGTGGAAGTTGGTTCTTAAACTTCTGTGTACTCGTATAAGTTAAAGTCAGTTGCATCATCGTTTTTTTGAAAACTCATCCTCTAAGGTTAAATAGTGGATGAAAGTTTAAAAACTAGTAGAAGAGAGTAGAGAGTAGAGAGAGGGGAGAGAAGGGGTGAGGGGAGAGGGGGAGGGGTGGGGAGGGGAGGGGAGGTGGAGAGGGGAGAGGGAATTTCCACCGGGCACACAGCTTGTAATGTAATAATTACAAAACTATAGAGGCGATTTCCTTGTCAGAGTAGTCAACGTCTATCGCTTTCAACGGCCGATCAAAGTTAGTGTGCTTGGCAGCAGTTTGTTGTTTTTGGCATAAAGGTTGACGCTTCCGCTCAATGTATTTATTTGGCTTAAACTAAATGCAGTGGTGGCGACAGGAGGCATTACTGTGCCAGCAATCAGCATACGGAAATACTACAATGTATTCGGTTCCATTAGAGTTTAGACCAAACCATCAATCTAGCATTCGTTTTAGTATTTGGAAGTTTTGCGCTATTTTAAAACTATACGTTCAATTTGGCATCAATTGTTCCAAGATCATGGATTAAACTGATGCCAGATTGGGCGTTGGGCTTGAATTCTAGACTAACCAGATGCAGCTGGCATCTATATATCTTACATGGAGTGACTGCTTATTTGTTACCTATTTACTGGGTAACACGATACCTCTTGGTAAGACTTTTAGGCTTCGGACTACCCGTAACGACGTCATAGATATACGAATGACAGCCGGTACTGATGGCTTAGCGCGCTTTCCAAAACACGGAGGGAAATCAATATTTAAACGGCAAAATATAAGTGCTAGCATATTATCTAATAAGTACTTATTAGTACAGTGAACTATCTTAAGTATAAAAAACCCTTATATTTTGATATTAGATTTAGTTCAGAAGACTAACAAGCTAAGTTTTTCAAAGCTTCCTCTCTCCTGTAATTGGACTTTTAATCGCATTCAGTAACTTGACAGCTGAAAGGTAAAGTTCCTAACAATAGAAAGGAAATGAGGTGAAAAAAATAATTAGCGAAACTACCTTGATGTGCTTATAGTTTTAATTGAAACACGTAGTATTCGTTTATATAAACGAAGTAATTTAAAAACGATAATGATTTTGCTTCGAACTGTCAAGTTACTAAATACGATTAAAATTCCAAGTTTACTATTTAGCTTTGCCCGACATGATCCATAATGATCACATATAATTTTAAGTTACCACCTAAGTACACATATGGAATACGAATAAAGTATTGAGTATTGAGGGGTCTCAATATGTTATGGAAAGTCACCCATCCATGGACCGACCGCGGCTAGCGTAGCTTAACCGATCGACTCGTGCGGCTGTGAGTCACCTTACTTATCATACTATAATTTATTATACCGATACCGAGTAGTGAACATTTTGCTAAACCCCACAGATCTTGAAACTTTTAGCGCTGTAAAGTAAACGCGCTGCATTCTGTGTTACCAAGCTTTGTCCGAGTAACGCCCGAACAGCGCCAACTCAATACGCCCCATTGTCAATTAGTGTAAACTGACGCAAACTAAAGTAAATAACACCGACTAATACCACAGAATAAATAATAGTACGTACTAACGCTAATACGCGCGACAAGTCATGTCTGGGCTGCCTTTATTTATATCCGGCCAGGACACGTTCCTACCATTCATATAAATTGTGGAATATTATTGTTGAAGTATTTAGTAGGTGCGACTGATGTGGCTGTGGGTTTATTGCGACAGATATTGTGTTGCTATTATAGTGTTGATTGAATTAACTTTAGCCTCTGACATCAATCAATCATAAAAAGCCAGCAATTCATTTAGGCCTCTGCCTCGAATTTTGCGGGCAGCGAGGCGGCGGCGGCGGCGGCGGGCGGCGGTGCGTCTCGCATTGTCCCGCCCCGCTTCCGCGCCGCTGTTTTCGAGGTCCGGTCCATTTGTTTTTACGCATAAAATCCGGCCGCTCCCGCGCCGCCGCCGCTGCCGCCCCGCTGCCCGCAAAATTCGAGGCAGAGGCCTTACAGGTAGGGTTTTGAATTGTCAAAGAGTCGGTCAGACAGAAACATGAAGCTAGTTGCTCATTCTAAAGCGTAGTTCCGGGTTAGTAGGTTCCTATGGAGGTGAATGGACAAGAAACTCCATGGACACTCTTTTAAATTATACTTATTGTTACTAAATATAGGGTTATTTTAAAAACACGATAAAATAAAAAATGTTATGTTTTTTTTTTTTGGAGGTTAACGACCGAGTATGAGTTGAGAAAAACTGTTTTATTTTATTTTATTCATTAGGTACAGATACAGACAACAGATTAATAAAAAACCAAGAATGAGCCTTAACAATAAACAGTGAGTGAACCTGAAGTCCAATTACAACCGTACACAACTTGACCAAACAATGCTTCATTTTCAATAAAGGATTTAATTTTAAATTTATAAACAATCAAATAGAGAATCAAAATAAATAGAGAAGAAAAAAATACCATTAACTAGAAAAATTTAGAAAAATTAAAAAATAAATAAATAAATAAACAACAAATAAAATATTAATAAAACTTAAATTGACTAAAAAGGTCACGCAATGTTATAATTACTTATCATCATCATCATCATGTCGTCCACACCGTATCCGGCGATGGCGACTCCTATATGTTTAATCAGGGTCTTTATTCCGGTGAGCTCTGATGTGGCTAGCAAAACCGAACTTCGTCTTAAAGACTCGGTTGCAAGAAGCACAGTACAGCTGGCCAGCTGAGTTGGTAGTGTAAGTGTAGGAGGGTTTTGGCTTCGTCTTCCGTACTTGGCGTTTTGCGTCAAGATCTTCTAGACGCCTGGTTTCAAAACTTTCCACGCTCTTATGAACAGTTTGTCGCCATTCCGGTCTAAGTTGTGCGCGACCCTCCCAGCTTTCAGTTGGTATATTACAAGCCACGAGATTTCGTTTGATCACGTCTTTATAGCGTAGATATTGGCCGCCTTGCTTTCGCTTTCCGCTTGACAGTTCACAGACAGACTGACTTGACAGTTCTTGATAATTACTTATAATGCAGCAAGAAAGATTTGAAAATTTGTCGTGAAAAATGTCCACTTGTGAGCAAATAGCACTATAATTTTTAGACATTCTGTGCAAAGGATTGTTCTGAGATACATTATTATTGCTTGGAGCAGCAACAAACAGCTATGGAATACGCACTGATCGAGTTGGTATTTTCATATCTAAATAATCAATAAGGTGGCCATCCAATGAACAATTTACAATTTTATATAGGGTGCACAAGTCACTCATCCATCTTCTATGTTCCAGAGTTGCTAAAGAAAATCTTTGAAGTCGGTCAACATATTCCGGTATTTTACGTCGTAACCCATATTTTGAACACAGAGCTCTAACAAATGGCCTCTGCATCGCCTCTATACGGTCTGTATGTATATTATAGATTGATTATCGTGTTTAGATATCGATACCCATGTCTGTGAAGTTTTTACGAAAAAGAACAGATTATTAAACTGATATTTCAAGTGAGTACAATAACTGCGGTCGATCACCCCACAAATTCATCAAATTAATTATTTTTTTTGTTTTATCGTGTATCGATATCGCTACCCATCGCATCTGCGGAGTTTAGCTAGCCAATTTAAAATAACCCGGTATTAGTTAGAATAGAATAGAACAGAATAAACGTTTATTGTGTCCAGTATTACAGCTAGTAGTAGTGGTACATACACAAAACTGTAATACCGGAAGCAAAAGGTTTAAGCGTCAGCATTAGTTACGTCATTAATGTTGAATGTATAAATTATATGTATGTGAGAACGATGTAAAAAGCCGCGCACTCAAATAGTTAATGCTAACCAATTAGTTGTGTTGTGGAGCAGGACCAGCGTTGACGCAGAATGTAAAAGACATTCATTTCTTATAAATCTCAATCTCTCTCTTTCTTTGTTTTCTTATTAATTGTTACTATATTATTATGTACTCGTATACTTAGGTTAACGTGTGTATCTGTGGGTCTTTGTCACCTGAAAAGAAATTATTTATTTATATAATTTCATATTCGTTAGGTCCTGTTTACGAAATCTTGAGAATTAATAAAGGAGGAACAGGTTGCAGTCGACCGATGACATCGAATCTTCCACTGTTGCGATCGATACAGTGCGAGCATGACAGCCTGATCAGCACCCTAATTGCGTAACACATTATCAATCGGAGTTGGTTTAATTTTGAAACAAATTGTTAATCCATTGCTTCATATGTTCGAAAAGTTTGTATGCTCGACAACGTAAATAACGCAATGAATGTTGTTGAACTGTCAAAATGAAACCAACTCCGATTGATAATGTGTTACTCAACTGGGGTGCTGGAGCTCGACCGAGGTGGTGGTGTTCGCTGGGCGGGACGAGACAGAAGTTAACTAGTAAAACTACTACTAGTAAAAAACTTTTTTACAAAAAAATACAACCGACTTCCAAAAACAACACTACAAAATGAAAAATAACTTTAATTTCGGAAGTCGGTGTCTGATTAGATGTATTTTCGTTTTTGCCACCGACTTCCGAAATTAAAGTTATTTTTCATTTTGTAGTGTTGTTTTTGGAAGTCGGTTGTATTTTTTTGTAAAAAAGTTTTTATTTTTCACTTTTTAGTGGTTCACATGTGCTTACCCCTTCACAGCGTACTGGCGTGATGTTATGTTATGAACTGGTGTAAACAACAAACATACATAAGATTTCAGCAATCCCAGTCCATTTGCTATCATTTATTGAGGAGTTCCGTTGCCTATCTCAGAAGTTCTTCATCAGATCTTCACCAAATTGAAATGGGACCACTCCAAGAAAGTACTCTTCCAAAAACTATCCAAATCGCTTCAAGTGTGCCTATAAAATTGGAAGAGTTCTCTCTATTTCTCCAGGATCCCATCATCAGATCCTGGCTTGATGATCATGGGACCACCTGGGAAGTATACCCTTTCAAACAAAAAAAAAAAATCCAAATCGGTCCAGCCATCTTCGAGTAATCGGGGAACATACATAAAAAAAAATAAAAAAAAAAAAAAAAAGGTTCCGACGAATTGAGAACCTCCTCCTTTTTGAAGTCGGTTAAAAACGGTCGTTCATATCGCTTAGCGGTCGATCGATGTACGACTGACCAACGATTTTTTCAACCACTATTTAGTTTGCACCTTTAGTCAGCAAAGTTACCTCCAGCCAAGCTAAGGGGACGATTCATTTCATGTTCTTTTCTCCATAAATGGCATCTAAGATAGATTTACTGAATAGTGATAATAACATGACCACCAGTGATTATCATCATCACCATCATCATTTCAGCCGAAAGACGTCCACTGCTGGACACAATGAATCTCCCAAGCACCGCCACTTCGACCAGTTCTGTGCTTCTCGCATCCAGCGGATTTCTGCGACCTTCACCAGTGATTATGCGCAGATAAAATATCAAATGGTTTTATTTCAAAAAAAGCCTAACCAAACTCGAGTCGTGTCGTGCGTCCAACCTGACGCGCAGGCGCCGGCGCCGCGCCGGGTCAATATCAAGAGTCACTGCATCTATTGAGATACGATTTACAAGTTACAACGTTCACAGAGCTCCCGGTAAGGAGGCGATGACTAAGAGCATAGAACTAATATCGATTTCTATGGAAAATCGAGTCATGCTAAGTTATCGAATTTTAAATCTAAAATAAAATAAATGAAAAGTAATTTTTGTAGCTTTTTGTTTTGATTCGTTTAATAATATATATCTTCTACACTATGACTTCTATTAAATCTGTCTCTTTCAAGAAATATAAGGTTAGACTGAAAGCCGACTCCAACATAGTTGGGAACAAGCAGATGCATAAGCTTTGACAGTTTTTGTCCACCGCACCGAAACGGGTCAACGAAAAAACAGATGACGGCGCCCAAGTAAATGCGCTGTCGCTACGACAGCGCCGTTATCTGTTTTCTCGTTGACGTCTCGGTCCGGGTGCGGTGGACAAACAGTCTCAGGGTGGTCGCCCATCTGACGGAAGATGCGTCACGTATCGTCGGTCGCGTAACGCCAGAACGGACAATCGTTTTGATTGTAACGCATAATCGGATGAGTGTGTAAGGTTGAATATTTTATTCAACATTACACACTCATCCGATTATGCGTTAGTGCGTCGAGCGAATAATTAGACGCGACCGAAGTTACGCGCGCCGCATGTTCCTTCAGATTTTTATTTTTTTTATTTATTCACTCCAAACATACAAATATCCTTACAGGCTAGACCCAATGCGATATTGTAGCACACATACAAATTAGATAGTTCCACTGCTTGTACCATAACAAATTCTATGGGTAGCTATTCTTTCAAATTCACCCAAAGTGCAACAGAATATGTCGACGTCATCAGCAATGAGGTTGAGAGTGCGGAGCGCGCTCGTCAGCGGCGCCTCACGCAGCAAGTTAGTTCGCGCGCGCGGTACCGCCAGCAACCGCGGCTGACGACGACGACCCACATACCCGTCTGGCACGACTAGTCCCACCCTTCGCAATACATCCGCATTGTGTATCTTCCCTCTAATTATCTTAAAGATATAAGTAACAAGTGTGAGTTGCCTCCTGACCCTCAGTTCGTTATATCCGACCATACCTAAGATAACTATGTCTAATGCGCGCGAGAAACTTATGGTCACACACTTGGATGTGTTATAATATATATGCGACGACCTTACAGTTCAGTAACACTTAGCTCAAAACAGAAAAAATTACATCATTTTGCTAAAATACGAGATACAATTTATCACAGACAGACACACAAACACGAAAACACGACAAAGCAATTAGAACTTCTCTCCTCACCACTGGACACTAAAATTAAAATCCTTATGAAATTAAATCCTTATGAAATTAAATCAAGATATCGTTCACACCCTAAACAAATGAATAACACTAAACAATAGAACTCTACTGACTAATTTATATTGAATCAAGGTGTCACGAATATCTGTGTCTAACAACTCGACAACAGCCGCCCCGCAATACATTACCATCTAAATAAATCTTAATGTTGTGTTAAATCAGGACACACAGCAGGAAAGTAGAGAAGGACCACTGCTTGCACTGCACTGGTTGGGTGCTTAGAATTACCATGGTCATTTGAAATAGATTAGAAGTAATTTAAGTGGCATAAACGGTACAAAGATAAGCTATTGCAGCAAGCGCGGGTAATATGTTTTCATCAATAGACCAGTTCCATACTCTATCTCAGAAAGTCTTCATTAGATCTTTGCCAAAAAAATGTGAAATAAAATAATGTCCAAAATAGTGTAATACCATTCGTGAAACATAAGCTGCAAAAATGAAGCCCTTACAATCGAATTGAGAATCTCCTCCTATACTTAATTGAAGTCGGATAGAAATTATAATCACAGTTATGGAAGTAGAAAGAAATTAATAAACTCGAATTATAGTCACAAATAGAAGTTGGGGCAAAAGTAATGTCATAATGTGAATTGGCTGCCATTTTGTTGAAAATTAAAAAAATTGGGCTCTGTTTTCACGGAAAGAATAGGTAAAATTGATGATATTAAGTCGAAAAAATTATATCGATCAAATGACCACTGAGTTGATGCACATTTTGTGCTCGTTTTACGACATTTTGAATTAATCTAAGTAGCTCTAATTTGGTGATTTCTTGTTCATGGTTGGCTTTCAAGACTTGCAAGGTTTGTTCAAAAAGCCCCAAAGAAAGAAGTCTGTCGCCGTCAGATCTGGCGATCTGGCCGGCCAGTTCAAATCGCTAAAACGTGATATTATACTCGGCCCGAAAATTGGTGTGTAGCGTCATTGCATTGTCAAATAATTCTTTATCTGTCTACAACGTAGTGTGAAATCACAATGAAATTATGACGCCATTTGCAAAAATTATGGCATAGTCACGTTATGAAATAATTCTTGCCCCGCCTGATAATTACTACCCGTCAGTTTTTTCCTCCATTTGCCTCTGTACGTACTCTATACGACCGTTTTGGGCGGTCTTTCCGTAACTATTCTGTACAATGACACTGCGACAAAGTGCATTGATAACGAGCGACCGTCGAATAAACTCGTCGTACAGTAATCTCCGGGGGTTCAGTCCTAGTGGAGCACACGCCCCGGTGATTGAGGCCCAGTGATACAGCATCATAGTTATGGTGGAGATTAGAGCTGCTCTGTAGAGGTGCCCCTATCGCTCGTGCTATTAACGATATTGGAAGAGTGGGTGCACGATAGAGGGGTTTGATTCAGCAAATGAGAAGTGGAATTGTCAAACAAATTAATTTTAACAACATAATATCATGCCTGTTATGTTTAGCTATGAAGAGGATAAAATCAGAAATGAAATTATTCGGAAAAGAACCGGTATCAGCGACGTATGTTGCAGAGTTAGCAAGCTGAAATGGCAGTGGCCTGGCCATGTTTGTCGAAGGACTGATGGCCGGTGGAGCAGACGAGTACTGGATTGCGTGCGCGTGACGCCCCCCAGCTAGATCGGGACAGACTCGCCAGGCTGGGACAGACTGGATGCGGAAGGCGCAGGACTGGGTGTTGTGTCGCAGCCTGGGAGACGCGTATGTCCAGCAGTGGACTGCGATAGGCTGAGTTGATACGAGTATGTATAGGTCCTACTAGCTTTTGATTACTAGCTACCATGAGGAGGTCGGAATTTATCCCATAGGAACGTACTATCGGGATAAAAATTATCGTATGTGTTGTGTTGTGTACCCAGGTCACGGTCTATGCGTATGTGTTGTGTTGTGTACCCAGGTGACGGTCTATGCGTATGTGTTGTGTTGTGTACCCAGGTCACGGTCTATGCGTATGTGTTGTGTTGTGTACCCAGGTGACGGTCTATGCGTATGTGTTGTGTTGTGTACCCAGGTGACGGTCTATGCGTATGTGTTGTGTTGTGTACCCAGGTCACGGTCTATGCGTATGTGTTGTGTTGTGTACCCAGGTGACGGTCTATGCGTATGTGTTGTGTACCCAGGTCACGGTCTATGCGTATGTGTTGTGTTGTGTACCCAGGTGACGGTCTATGCGTATGTGTTGTGTTGTGTACCCAGGTGACGGTCTATGCGTATGTGTTGTGTTGTGTACCCAGGTCACGGTCTATGCGTATGTGTTGTGTTGTGTACCCAGGTGACGGTCTATGCGTATGTGTCAAACTCAAACTCAAACTCAAAGCATTTATTTCAATTAAACCAATTACAGGCACTTTTGAATTGTCAAGGGGTCGGTCAGTCAAAAAGATGAAGCTAGGCGCCCATTCCAAAGCATAGTAGGTAGAAATTACATTGGGAGGACAGTGTAGGCCTGTCAACAAGTAAGTTGCAACACACAGCCGTAACGTAAATGTTTACTTTCTCACCAAATGAATGTTTGTACTGTTATCCTATAAATTAAAACATTTATCATTAGGAACAGTACCTGAGCCCAATAATCGTTACCCTAACTATTTCCCAACGATAACGCCCCCAAGCTTACTTACAATTAGCGACCCAGCGTGATACCGATATCGAGACCGTAAATCTGATACCGATACCAACTTTCTACCCGACATGATAATCAAGCGGTGCGATATATTAATCTGTGGTGTATTTACTGCATCGTCGACAGATGGAAACGGTTCAATTTGTGTAAATCTCGGGCCGACTGCATTCAGGACACAAAGTGCTGCGATAGGTAGGGCTGTTCGATAACGGAAGTATCGATAAGTAATTTAAACTTAAACATCGATTCTGAGTATCGATCGAAAAAAAAATTTGATGTGGTCGTCGTATCATAGCTGACTAAACTCAAACTCAAACTCAAAGCATTTATTTCAAATAAACCAATTACAGGCACTTTTGAATTGTCAATGGGTCGGTCAGTCAGAAAGATGAAGCTAGTTGCCCATTCCAAAGCGTAGTAGATCCCTATGGAGAAGAACGGTCAAGAAACTCCACGGACACTCTTTTAAATCATAATATTTTTACAAAATATTGGTTACATCGACTACTACTATAATCATACTACTCCCAGAAGAAAGGCCGAAACAAACTCAGCGGTCTCTTTTAAAGTCCAGACATAATCTTCCGATTATAATATCGCACACATAACATACAGATCATAACATGCCTGAAATGGATTTTTGAGGAAAGATCCACACAGATATGAGTGCACCTGTCAGCTGTCCAGTCAGTCACGCATTTGTCAGTAATCGTGCAGCTCAACTCAGAACTCAACGATTCGACGAACTATTGTTCGTCCGTTCGTCGTGTTGTTGTTGGTATTCCAAAGAAAGGAAATTAAAACTTCACATAGTCCTTAGGTTCACAATAATTAAAATAATAAATATAAACTCACGCCTTCTTCCCATGGGGTAAGCAGAAACCGCCACCTGCTACGATCCTTACATAGGTACTCCTTTTGCTTCTATACGTTCATACATCTGGTCATATACGCACACGGGTTGCGAGTACTACGCACCTGCCCTTGAAAATAATATAATAGAAATTAAAACTCTTTCAGAATCGGATACTTAAATTATTACACACACACACACACACCATATTCGCCGCGGTCTACCTCGATGGCGATGTCCTCACTGAGGCGTCCAGCAAGTGACAACCTTTGCCCATGCACGTGCGACGTGACCAGCGCACTCCCACTTCAGCCTGGCTGTTTTTTCTGCTAAATCTTCATTAAGTAATTAAATCATTCTCTCAAGATTAAGAGGGACCTAATTCGTGAGCGGTTTATTCATACGCGCTTGAGCTTACAGATGTTATAATTTCACGCCTACTTTGCAGGTCTGATTCGATAGAATGCCGTTAATCAACGACTGACTTATATTAGATACCTATAGGTACTTAGGTTGTATAGATTATTTGAATTAGGCATAAGTCACGGTTTATTGGCCAATTAATTGACTAAATAATTGAGACTTCACGGTTTGTTCAAACTCATATAAGTATAAACATAGATCTATAATCTCTACTTAAAGTAGCTTTTCGTGTCTGTCTGTATGACCGCGTTGTTCTTCTAAACTGCGCAACGGAATTTGTTGCTGTTTTCACCATCATTTTGATAATTAATTCTGGTAGGTTTATGTGTATAATACAAACATATTAAACGTTCATATAATAAGAAACAAATTTCAATGTTTTGTCAAGTCGTTAAAACCGTGCGAAGCAGGGACGCGGGGCGCTAGGATAATAAAAAGACATGACATCCTTCATTCCCACACACTACAAGATATTTAATTTTATTTCGAAGAATTAGAGTAACAAAACGAGCTCGTCTCATCAATGACTGATTTAATTAAATTACAATAAATTATGTATGTGTGTTGATGGAAATAAGAACTATTCACTCGATATAATTTCTGCTTTTTAAAGCAAATGAAATATTGAAAATATTATGTAAAATAATAATAATGTAATACATATTATGAAATATTTTTAGTTACAATAAAATACATGCAGTGCCACTGGTGGATACAAGCCTCTTCTTGATTAGCATCTGTTGAAATTCTCTATAAAGTTAACCTGAATACTCTCCGCACAGTACCGGCTAGCTAGATTTGACGTTAGTATTTATTTATATGTATACTTTAGCACTTCTGTGAAACTACCAATATATTGAGTGCGGCGATTGTTTGCGGAAGCCGCGCCCGCGCTGCAAACATGTCGGTGCGTACCTAATAGATGACATAAATATGTGATAATGAGCCTCTCCAGACGATCCGTGAGTCACAGCGCACAGAGCAGGGTGGCACAGTATACCAAGGTGTAACCCGTTGGTTAATGATGTTAGGTAACCATTCAGTTTCAGATGTATTCATTCAAATCTGAAGGTAAACTTGTTAACCGCTGTGACCATAGAAATATTTGCTTATATCCTAGGGCCGTGACAGTAAAAAAGTTACACGAGAATTGATACTTAATTTAAACTAATTCCGTCTTATTACAAAACAAGGTTCATCTTCAAACCCAGATTTAAACCATGGACCCTTTTTTGAATTTCGAGCTTTATTCTAACACGTTAAGATGTCAGTTTTACAAAACTGACAACTTAGTACCGGACTAAGTTGTCAGTTTTGTATAAAGAACTGTATTTCTATAACAGCTAGGTTCATCTTACAAAAACTGGCTCGATGGTTTAAACCATGACGAAGAAAAACCTCGTTTTGTAATAAGACGGATTAGGTTTACAGAAAATTGAGATTTTTTGTTAACAACAACTGTGATTTAAAACAAGTTTATTTGTCCCGTAGCTTAAAATATAGATTCACAGTTATTTGAACAGGCACATTTCAAATCTAGCTAATTAGAAATATTTTTTCAAAAAAAAAACCTGCTTTGTAGGAATTTGCCATAAATCATAAATTATTTCTTAATTAAAAGCATGAAAATTATACTTTTATTTAATTAGCATTTATTAATGAACTGCATAATTGGTTACGGTATAAAATAGGTATGATATTGATACCGCTAGCACAGTGACTGAACACTTGCCAAAACTACTTACAACACGCCAGAGCTCCGTTTCGTCAATAGTGATCTAGAGATCAAGCCTTTTTCGAGATGGAGATCAATTTCAAACAATCATCTTTTTATTCATCTTTCATACTTAACTGTTTTTTCAGTGATAGACACAGTGGCTTTTAAAGCCCAGAATATAAAAGATCAGCTAATCCTAACCTTTGACATACAGACAGACACCAATCATAATTCTACCGGTCTTCACAATAACGGAATCTCAAAGTTATGATAGACTAAAACAAAAATAATATTTTTTTTATAAGACACTGATATCTTCATCCAAAGCGGAAACGGGAAATTTATTGCTACCGTAATTGATTAATAATTTATTAATGAAAAGGTCATTCATGTCCGTACACAACGTTACGTCTACGAACAGGTTCAAGATGGCGGACCACCCGTTGTTAACGACGCTGTGGGATGAACGTTATTTTATATTAATTAAAATATTACTTTATTAATAAGCTATTTAAATGACAAGCTAACTGTGCAAGAATGACCCAGAGGCTATTATTTGATACTGTAATAATAATACCAGCCTATTATAATAAAATAAAATAATTTTCATCCGATTTTTTTCTGCAGGGCAAAAGCCTCTTCTGATACAGAGAACGCTTCAGCATTGAGCACCACGCTTGCTCAAGACGGGTTGGCAATTTCAGACTTATAATAACTACTAGCTGTTGCCCGCGGCTTCGCTCGTGTGGAGGTCGGGAATTATCCCACAGGAACGTACTACCGGGATAAAAAGTATCCAATGTTCTAATCCAGGTCATGGTCTACCCATGTGCTAAATTTCATTCAAATCCGTTCAGCCGTTTTAGCGTGAAAGCGTAGCAAACAAACAAACTCACTTTCGCATTTATAATATTATTAATTTAGGAGTAGTATAAGTCCATAGGTTTCCTCACGTTGTGTCCCTCACTGAGGTCAGTAATGTCCAAGATAAACACAAAAAAAAACGTAATATCACAGGTAATATTATGAACTGAAAAAGTCACATTATTGGTACTGTCACTGCAACAATAAAGCCGTAGTTCTACGGAATGTGGCTCAACTGTAAATGAGTTTTTTTATTATATCCCTTCTCTCATTGTTGAACAATTTTCACAGCAGCTACATTACAAGCTACATTGCAAGTGTTAGTGTACAACTGAAGTTATTATTTTTTTTTTTTATTACCAAGTTCTTCTGTAATGTCAAAGTGAATTTTATCAATAGCTAGCTTTTGTCCGCGACGACGACGTCCGCATGAAATTTCTTGTTTTAACTTAAAATATATCAGGATGTAGCTGCATCAACATATGCATACCTATACAGAGGAAAGCGCGCCGCGCGCGCCGGCCGAGTGACCGACCACTGGCTATCGCCACCGCGATGGTGGCGCTCCCGTTCGTGCATAGTGCGAACTAAAGACAATACGTGCAGTGCCGTGGTTGGTTTACTTAATTTGCAATGTTTTAAATTCACCCGCAACAATATTTTTCATTTTTGTAAAAGAGTATAAATAGCTAAGCATACCTAAAATAAACTCAGTACTATTCAGTGTCTTCTCTTTTAATCATCTCGAATACCTAACAAGGACAATACTGTAGCTTCCCCGATCTGATAGGTCCGAAGATTACCACATACGTACCTCCATAAAATATTATTATAGATTTTCTTACTCACTCCTAGCTCTAAAAGTCAAGATCTGATATATATTTCAGTACCAAAAGCACGTAATGTCTCCAATATTTCAGTACATTGAATTATTATTACTTTTTTATTATTTAATTTTATTTATAAACAAGTAACAATAGACTCATTATTGGGCACACAATTACTATAGACAATACACAAACAATTACAGAAAAATAAATGAAATCAAAATTGAATTAAAATAAAATGTAATCAAATTATATCAAACTAAAATTAAATCAACTTAAATTACATTACTGCTCGTCAAAAAAAAAAAAAAAACGCAACACCTAATTGTAATCTTCAAACAGTTTTAATTTAATTATAAGAACTGACTTTTCACCTGTGATGAACAATAAATTAAATTGATTTGATTTTGATTTGAGTTGGTATATTGTACTACTCTGTAAGTTTCTTCTAGTTGGCAGTAAAAGAGCGTCAATTTGGAAACGTATCCTAAAGTGACCAAATAAAGAGTAGCTGCACTGTGGCGCTTTCAATTAATTGTATAATCATTAACTTCACGAGCGGGACACACACTTCATTGTCTTTTAATTTAAGCTTATGGAGGTGCGTGGGTGTGTGTGAGTATAATTATTATATGTAGGAAGGTATTAAAGAGAGATGTGTGACTATTTAGTTCCATTGCCGAAAGTTACCCAGGTAGATATACCCAGTAGAATGATCTTTGGAAAAGAGCGGACAGCGACGTGGACGAGCAGGCACTTCGACGTCTAAGTGTTTTTTGTTTGTGTTTTTGTATTTATTTGTATAGTTAGTCATATAATTCACTACCTTAGTGTAAATAGTGAGTCGTGTAATAATTGTAGCTAATAATACGGGCTGGTGTCACTCCACGTCAAAACGCGTTTTTTGCGTACGTTGTACATTGGTAAGTAGTTTAATATAATAACAAAGTTTTTAGTTATTTGTAAGGAGAGTTGCTTCGACTCCGATTCGAAGGGCTTCCTTGTAATCAGTATAACTACAAACAATGATTACTACTCGTACATATACTCACGCCTTCTTGGAAACTATTATTACTAACTTGAAAAATGATAGATATTGGAAAAATCCTAATAAAATTATATATAGGTAGTTGTTTTTCAAAGCATTTCCGCTCCTCTATTTTGCTGCCCGACAGGGTTCATGATGATCATTATTCTCCTGCCCTTATCCCAATCTATTTGGGGTCGGCGCAACATGTCCTTTTTTTCCATACTTCTCTATTATTCGTTATCTCGGCAGTCACCCCCTTTCTAGCCATGTCATCTTTCACACAATCCATCCATCATTTCTTTGGTCTTCCCCTACTCTTATAGCCATCGAAATTCATACTCAAAACTTTCCTCACGACATTTTCCTCAATCCTCCGCATCACATGCCCATACCATGACAGCCGATTTCCGCACAACTTTTCAGTCACCGGTGCCACTTTCAGACTTCCTCTTATGTACTCATTTCTTATTCTATCCATTCGTGTAACACCACACATCCCTCTTAGCATTCTCATCTCAGCTGCATACAACTGCTTTTCATTCATCCCTTTTGTGGCCCAACATTCTGATCCATACAAGACAGCAGGTCTAACCATTGTTTTATATATCTTCTCCTTAAGTTTAAGGGGAATGCGGGAGTCGCAGATTGTTCCAGTGATCTGCCGCCATTTCATCCATCCAGTGTTAATCCTATGCTTAACCGTCCGATCTACTTCGCCATCGCTTTGCACGAGTGAACCGAGATATCGAAAGTCGGAGCAAGCCATCAAGCGCTATGGCTCCAGAACTGGAGATACCGCCGAAATCGCAGAACATATGTTCAGTTTTGGTTTGGTTGGGCTGATTTTCAAGCCAACATTCTCCAGTTTCTGTTGCCATTTCTCCAATCTGCTCCGAATCTCAGGTACATCTTCACCGACAAGAACAATGTCATCGGCAAACAGCATGCACCAGGGTGCCTCTTCCTGTAGATTCGACGTCAGAGCATCCATAATCAACAGGAAGAGGTAAGGACTTAAAGCCGATCCTTGGTGCAAGCCAACAGCCACATTGAACTCGTCGGTATTCCCAGCAGCCGTGCGGACGTAGGCACGAATTAACTCTACATACTTCCCGGGCAAACCTTTCTCTTTCAAGGCCCAT
Source organism: Cosmia pyralina (assembly GCA_946251885.1). Taxonomy (NCBI): domain Eukaryota; kingdom Metazoa; phylum Arthropoda; class Insecta; order Lepidoptera; family Noctuidae; genus Cosmia; species Cosmia pyralina. The sequence continues at coordinate 22,045,435 of OX276365.1, forward strand.
CACAACACATCCCGAGGTACCCTATCATACGCTTTCTCCAAATCAATGAACACCATGTGCAAGTTCTTGCTCATTCAATTTTAAGTTACCACCTAAGTACCTAGACATTGCGGAATGCAAAACTTGAATACATACTCGACCCAAGTTTATAGGACAGCCGATATTTTTCTGCTCATTACGAATTGGATCCCATGGAGAAAGTTGTTCAGTTCGATGGTCTGTACCACACCCTTAAGTTTGACCACACCTGTCTGGTACACCCTGTATACTCATTCCTTATTCTAATTGGCCAGTACACAATACACATATTATTTTACTACAGTATCTACATCATGATCACCCAGTGACCAATAGCAGTGTCTCCACGGCGCGTGGGCTCCGCGCTCCCACCTCTCTGCTGACCTCCTAATACGACGATATGATTGATGCTAATGTGCGACAGTGGCGCCCACTTCACCATAAACATGACAACGTGACTGCTACGGTGATATTAATTAATTTACATTTAAATTATATCAATATGGACTGAACGGAATTGGGTTACAAGTTTATGATAGATGGTGAAGGATGGCAATTAGAACGAAAATTGAGCTAATATCAAGAACATTTCGTGTTGTTTGGTCAATCAAGGTTAGACAGCTATTTTTAATATAATTGGCCAATCAAAGCCAATATTGGTTAGGAAACTATTCAATATAATTTCTCCCCTCTCCTGTCGCGGGTGTCATTATTATCCACAAAGAGGACACTGCCACACATCCTCTTAACATATTCCCAGTTGAGGACGTAGATAAACTTCTATGAATGACTTACTGAAAAGGATCAGTACTTGTCAGAAAGTTTCAAAAGAACAGCAAGTAAGCATATAATATTGGAGCAATCTTAACATTTATTATTTATTTTATAACACGTTTTATTTGTAGCTATAAGAGTAGGGAAAGACCAAAGAAACAATGGATGGACTGTGTGAAAGATGACATGGCTAGAAAGGGAGTGACTACCGAGATGACGACTGATAGAGAAGTATGGAAGAAAGGGACATGTTGCGGTGACCCCAAATAAATTTTGATAAGGGCAGGAGAATGATGATGAATGATGATTTTATAGGAACACTTTTTAAACCTGAAAAACTCCGAAACTGAATTGATAACACCCTTGGAAGAAGAGAAGCTTATAAATTATCTCTTTCTATCTTTTTGCCAATTCCAAGCTACCTCTGTCAATCGCCTCGGTAAAATAAATTCACAAAGATTTAACTTTTTACGAGCCAGAATTCAATTGTATCTGGTCAGACTGGAGATGACCTCAATGATGACCGAAAATCTTAGAATAATGACAAACATGTAGGTAATAACACTAAAAATGCCAACAATAGTATTATTAAAGTCTCGCACTATAAAATGATGTATATCTTAATGTGCAGGTTGTGACGGCATGCCATGTCGGTAATGAGTGCCTAAAACGATTGTAAACCGTGGTTATTATTCTGTGCTCATCTCCACATTGCGACATCTTGTGTTCACAATTTGTTTTAGGAATGTGCTTCGACTGACTGTCCGTCTGTCACCAGGCTGTATCTCATGAACCGTGATACTTAGACATTTGAAATTTTCACAGATGATGTATTTCTGTTGCCGCTATAACAATAACAACAGACAGCAGAATAAAATAAATATTTAAGGGGGCTCCCATACAACAGACATGATTTTCTGCCGGTTTTATAGATAATGGTACGGTACGGTACGGTGGTGGTACGATATTATTATTATTTTAAAATGTCTTTGTCATATCTCGGGACCCTGGGGTCCCGGACCTTTTGAAGGCGTACGAGGGGCCGAAGCTAACACGCAGAGGCCCCTTAGACAATTTTAAATTATGAGGAGGCACCAACCGACGATTATCCCTGTATGCACTATGCAAGTGCACCCAAGGATAACCCCCGGTTGGTGCAGGACTATTGCAGAACATAAAAACAAAACATATTGGGCTATGGGTTTGGGTGGCTGTGGACTGGTTACCTAGAACTATGGAAACACTATGGCCCCTGCCTGACTAATGTTTTGTATACAATACACAGATAAAATGGCAGGGGATGACTTGCACACTCAATAATGGGCCCCCGAAAACGGTCGCTACTACTTAGTGTCGTAGCGGCAAGGGGGCAACATATCCCGAGGTGCTTGTGAGGAGTGGAGAGGTATCCTACGGCTATCAGCACAATCCCGGAAGTACGGTCAAGATCCCTACCAGCATCTTACTGGAATACTTCCTTCCTCCGAGCACGTTTGTTCTTGCGAATCTCCACTCAAGCCGGCCAATAAAGGCAAGAAAGAGGTGGGAGCTCTACTCCTCGTCAGTGTTCACTCCAGCCAGCCAATAAAGGCAAGCGAGTACTGAAGAACGAGACTTCTCCCGGGAGATAGGGTCCGTGGGGTCGCTACTGTCCAACAGCTCGCCACATGCTGCCCTGCGGGTTTCTGTATCTCTCTTGGTCTGGCTCCTCAGCCTAGACCTGTTCCGGCAAAGTAAACTCTACAGGCACAGATCTAGAACTCGAAGCACGAAGGCCCCACCACGACGACAACGTAGAGATACTGCGGTGCGGTTATTATTATTTATTAATGGTACGGAACCCTTCGTGCGCGAGACCGATTCGCACCTAGCCGGTTTTTAACATTCCCAGTTTTTTTTTTTTTTTTACAGTAACCTTACAGACTAATATAAGAATTATAACAATCATTCGTAGGAAAATTTGCTAATTACAAACTTCCATCTATATACTTCTAGATACAAATATTTTGCGTTGATTGTGTTCGTTAACAGCGATTTGCAAAGAAAGAAAAAAAAATGTTATAAATGCAAAAAAAGCTAATTAGTTGAATCGTGCAACATCAAAACAGTTTAGTAGTTATTCATGACTATCTCCAAAATATTCCTTGTTCAGGATCTTTCTATTCCTGCGCAATACAACGCCTGCTTCAGTAGCAAAGTGTTACCTAAGTGATGTCTCGTTTTTCGTTTTCCATCGGACAAGGTTAAATATAATGTTACATGTCCATGCGTAACTTCTGTAATCTCGACTCGAGGATCGAACCTATGACAATCGAGGCAGCCACTTTTTGCTCAGATATCCCTGGGGCTGGGACAATTGATCAAGCAAAATGAACCGGAAAACTATCAATAGTCAAGCATGAACTCAATGATCCGTCTTAGGTCAGTGAATCAATCGATTATCTCTCAATATGCCCAAATATGGCAGTAAGCATATAATCCGCATGACATAGAGGTGCGGCCAATCGGATGTCATCGGATTATTGTAATATTACGATAGAATGGCGGATAATCTCCACTCATTGCCAAATAGACGATTCGGTGTGCGAGCTTTAAAATAATTGTAGGTATCATTTATTATTCCTAAAAATATTAATATTTTTTAAGATGAATCATAAAGATCCATTCATCCATTCAGCTCTTGATCGTCAATGCTGCTTCATTTTCTCTTGGCGTAGCCTCTTAGTCGCCTCTTAGTCACCTCTTAGTCGCTTAGTACTTTAAAAGACCTGTGGAGAAAATGCCCGAAACTTTTGCATATAATTATAATATAACATAACATCATATCTTGTTTCCCCGAAGGGTTGTCAGTTATGTATAATTCCCATATAATAGGGGGTGAGCCTATTGCCAACAACTGGACACTAATCCAGACTCCGGGCTGTTACTGACTAGTTCTTGGTGAAAAACCCAATAATAATGTATATATTAACATATCATTATGTTTACATTATATCGTTAGCATATTTGCACCTGTTGAACAGTTTCTTACCCACATTAAAGGGTCACGCGCCATTTCACAGCCGGCTCATTACCATGATACTCCGCTCAGATTACAATATACACGCATCGCGCGAGCTTCGCGCTATCTCACGCACTCAGCTGAAAGGGCACCGAGAGGGCAGGAGTAGATAATGAACAGAGAGCGAACCTCGCTGTAGCGGCGGGCGCGGCTATGTGTGTGTTGGCGCGAGAGGACAGACCGGCGATGACAGCTTTACGAATGGAAAACGTTATATTAAAACATCAGAATCATGCCTATTTTCCCCAAAGGGATAGAAGAAAGGTATACATCCACATTTCGGCAGTTATATTTAAATCCAATGTAGTAAAAGGCAAGTCTATTGTCATTAGCCGTAGACAAATCCAGGGTCCAGGCACTACTAACAATTCTATAATAGAAAATTCCAATAATTCCATGACCTGATGTTAAAACCCTGAACAGCCGATAGCAGTCGTGCTTGCGATTAGAGTCAACCAACTCGCCAGTCAAAGCTTAATCTCTGTTTTACATCTACTCTGTGACGAGAGCACCTGAGGTTGTATAGGACATAACTAGTAACTCTAGTGCTATGCACTGTACAAGTGTATGGTCAATGTCCCAGTTTCAGCAAATTAATTATTACGCTAGATAATATGCTAACATTTCCTTAGAGCCAAAAGCTGTCTGAGTTATTACTGGCCTAATAAACTTGCTAAGATATTTTAAGCCAGTGTAAAGGGAACAGGGGTATGTTCTAATGATCCCACTTTCACCTCAAAGACACCTACTGTTGATTTGATTGTGAATGAAGTGCGTGACGGATACTATTAACTTAACGTACCTTGATCCGAGTAAAGTAATAAATCAAGTGCCTGCTACAACTTGTACTCACTAATCGATGGCTTAGCGCTCCCAAGCGCGGCTGCTGATCGTGGGCTCCTTTGTTTGATGCTTAGGTCGCGCAAAGAGTTTTATTACTTTTTCCATTAGGAATGTCTCAGCCCGGAGTCTGAATTTGTGCCTACTTGATGGTAATGGCTACATGGAATTTAAATATAACTGACAGAAAGTCCTAATATAGGATTCATCATTATCATTGACAACCTTGTTCCACTACTGCTGAGTGCAGCCTTCCTCTCTTTTGTGTCATGCTTCCCTGGTCCGTGCGAGTCTCATCCAGGTCTTCCACACGACCTTCTGTAAGTCGTCCTTGTTCTTGGCTATTGGTCTGCCAACGTTACGTCTACCGTCTCTCGGCAACTATTGTCCATTCCGAGGGCTCTGCTCCATCTGCCATCACCACGTCTAGTCAATTTGGGATTAGGATCTAATAACATAAAAATAGTTACAAAAAGAATATTGTATTAAAACCAACGACGTTCCGCTCAGAAATGGTTATTATGTCGGCAACGGCATCGGATACAAGTTTGGTATTTAATGGCTGCCATAAATGTTATTTTTTGTAATGAAGTGCGCGGCCGCTCGTAAATAATATGAAACTGCGTCGTAAACAAATCATCGACGCGATACTCTGTCATAATCCAATCACATGCTGTAGGCCGGGTGCACACTTACGACTTAGTATACCTATAAATTATGCAGCATTCACTCAGTTTTCCAACTTTTGTAATGTTTTCACGTGTATATCACAAATTTTAATTAAAAGCTGCATAGAAGTTTAATACCTGGATGTGGCCCTGGAGCTCTTTATCAGCATCATGCTCCTGCCCTATACCAATGTGTTTAGAGTCGGCGCAGCACATCTTGTTCTTCTAGACACCTCTGAAGCCCTTTCTAGCCATATCGTTGAGCTCTTTACCATTATCATATTTTCAGCCCGAGCACTCACTGCCGGGTATAGGCCCCTGTCTGTCCTGTCATTCTTCACGATGTCATGCGTTGCTCGTCCCGAGGGTTTTTTGCCATCATAGTCAACCCGAAGCGCTTTCAGACGGACTGAGTTTCTTTTGCCATCATTCAGTGCAAACCGCGTTAATCACATCGTCTGTTCTATGTTAGAGGGTATGGTTTCCGCACTTAGTCCTCCATGTGGACCATTGTACGTGGGCCATGGCGGCCGTCTGAATCTAATTGGTATTTTGCATACAAGCAACTTTTTTTTTCAAGCCTCCTATTTTTTGAGCAGTGAGTGCATGGATTCTTTCAGCGTTTTTTTCTATTATTTAATTTAGAACCTACCCAAATTGGCTGAAAAAAACACCCTGAAATAAAACCCAAACTAGTACAGAGCCGTAGCTCGGAGTGTGATAAATTAAAAATAAACTGTACGATATTTTGTGCTATCTAAGATCACGAAACTAGCCCAGAATCACACGACGAACTACTTATTTCTAATGACTGGAAGCGATTGAAACTTGGATTATTAGCTAAGTCGTGTTAGTTTAGAGATACTGACGATAATCCCGGCTGATGGAGAGAGGAGCTAGTGAACGAGCTGCACGTATCATATTGAGTAGCTTCTGCAGGTACATTAACTAGAAATGACTGTGCTCTAGATAACACGGAGCAGCTATGTATAGCAATGGAACTAGAACAACATGTAACACCTCGCACTATGGATTGTTTGACTTTTTTCTACTTAACAATAAAGGCAAACAAACAATTTTATTCAAATTCTAAACAATGACTCCACTCTAGCTCATATCGCACTGCGTGTACAAGTCACTAGTTTTATGGGAGGCCGTCACCTCGCGCCCCTAGCCGCCGCAGAAGACGCCCTGGGCGGCGGGAATCTATCGCCGATTCCCGGCCACCGTAGGCACGGGCTTGCGGACGACGAGTAATGGGTAGCTCGCCGTCCGGTAAGGACCAGGCCCGGGTCAATGGCGCGTTGTGTTCCACGCACGCCTCAAAGAGATGTCAGCAGCGACGGGGTCCAATAGCGCCGATGCCGCCGGGGTCGCGGGTAGTTCGAAAGAGATACCGTAGCCCTGGCACGGGCAACTGAATGAACACGGGTGGGTTTTAGTCAGTAAAAGCCTGACACGCCCTCCGGCTCTACCCGGAGCGGGAGAAGTCATTTGATGATTTCCCATCCACAAAAAAAAAGTCACTAGTTTGTAAGCAGCCTACAGATCAACAATAACATCAACACAATCAACATTCAATACGAACCGAAGCAGATTTTGTGATAACGGTGACATTAACGGTAACACAAGCAGACATATCGAATGTATTAACAAAAAATACACATATTTGTACAAAAAACATCCCACAAGTGACATGACATACATATCAAATTTGACGTGTGAACATCGAATGTTGACATTTTGTGGTAATTGAAGTGTACGATGACAAATGTCAAACAAAATAATAACAAGATGTTTATGATTAGTCAATCACAGCTAGTTTGTTCAAGTTGGCGGGTTTGTGGGCAGTTCTCACGGCAGCCGATAGTATATTGAAAGGGCCAACGCGCAACGTGGTAAAGCGTGTAGCTGCTAGCTGAGTTACCAGAGGTGTATTAACTCCATCAACATATTTCCAGTTATGTTCAAGTCCCATGTAAAAGTAGCTAAATACCGCGTGTATCAGAAATGTGTGCTCATAATATTTAGGGGTGTGGTACAGAGTAGACCATCAAACTGAACAACTTTCTCCATGGGACCAGCATCATAATCACGACAAAATAATCTGCTGACCCATACAAAACTTCAATAACTACTCGACCCAAATGTATGGGACGCTATTCTGATATACGCTGTATTTTTATTTTTATATAGGGCACAAATCTACACTCCATGCTAGCAAAGGAACTACATTACTAATGGAAAACCTACTAATACCACACACGTAATAGCTCGACCTGACAGAATCAGGAGCTCACGTGCAGCTGACGCGGTTGCGGTTGGGTGGTAGTTCAGTAGGTACTTATTATATTACACAAAGATCATTACCTACTGTCGTTAAAACCTTGAATTTTCTCCCATTACTATTACGACCAATTAGAATCCAGTAAAATGTTTGAACTCCTCAAATTGGCAGCAACTTCATACATGATAATAAAGACATGACCTTCAGGAGTTTATTAGCGTAAAGGTAAAATTATAGCCTCTGTAGCACTGCCAACCTGGCTTTCGAGCTATTTAAATTAAATTTATTTAATTTTACTGAAGAAAGAGCTTGCTTTTGTGACTTCTGACTCACTACAATATAACATCTTGCCTGTTTTTCCCGAAAGGTTGGGCAGAGCAGTACCCACATTTCATCAGGGAGACCACTTCACTCACTGAACAGATTTTAAATATTGCTTGTTTTAATTCAGATTTCTACAACAAACTTTAATCCCCTATTTAACCTCTTTAAGGGATGAATTTTCAAAAATCCTTCCGTAGTGCTCACCTTCATTACATAGTGAAGTCTTGTTCCAAACTTCATGCTTCTAGAGCCAGCGGTTTGGCTGTGAGTTGGTTCCCTGCTGACGCACTAGGAAGTGGTGAAGGCGGGGGTGCCGGGGGACTGTCTCGTGTAATTTTGAAGTTCGAAAAGTGCAAATTCTCAGCCTAGTTTGAATAAATGACTTTTGATTTTGCCAATAAATAAGGTTTTTATTAAGTAGAATATGTATTAAATCTATCAAATGTCATCATGAGTAAATAATGCAGACTCATATTTTATAAATTAACTATAGTTAAGTAATTATGAATTCCAAGTACAAATACAGACTCAATCCAGATACTCGTAATGACAGTGAGGCGGCCAAGCTCTCGCACATTCATTATGATTTATTAGTTTTTACGACAGTTAGTTATATTCGCTGTGTATACATATAACTAGTAAAGCCTGCCTGACACTCGTCCATCACACTTTTATTAATTTAATAACTAACCAATTTGAACACCTGACAGATCCATAAAGTCTGTACATTTTTTCTAGGAACCATAGACACGTAATAAGTATCTTTTATTTGAATTCATCGAATGTGCTTCGAGTTTTGACAACTTTATTAGTGCCTTTGCTTACGGTTGAGCAATAGATTTGTAATTTATTTTATATCGTAGAAGAGTTATTATATCTATAAGAAAAAAGTTAATTGCATATATTTAATTTGTTAAGTACACTCTTGTAACAGCTAATATAAGACGAATCTTCCTTTAGCGATGTCTTACTTCACTCAATTGTATAACTATAATACTGAGTACCTACGTATACCTATGTTTTATTTATTTATGTCAGGCACAATGATCCATAGTTATGTTAGTACAGGTACCAACTTAAAAATTATGTTAGTAACAACAGAATAAAATACACGCCACATTAATACTATTATAATAAATAAAAAAAAATATATATATATATATATATATATATTATATTAGGTCTTTACCTATGAAATTGCCGTTCTGCAGTACTGGTCATTTCAAATCAAAATAATTTTTGTTTGGCTAAGAATTCTAATTTCAAATTAATTTTATTTTAAAAACATGGATTTTTTTTTCCGAAAGTAATCATTTGTTTATTGATTAGTGTTACGTTTTCATCGCATTTCAATCTTTTTCGTCATCATGGATACGTTAAAAATTCGAGTAATTATGGAATATGAGTACCGTCGTGGCAGCAACGCGGCACAAGCGGCACGCAACATCAACGACGTTTACGGAGCTAACACTACAAACCAACGCACCACTTGTTATTGGTTTGATCGCTTCCGTTCTGGAAATTTCGACCTGAAAAATGAACCTCGCGGTCGTCCGAAGACTTTGGTCGACAATGACGAATTAAAGGCGATTGTGGAAGCTGATGATACACAATCTACGGCTGAATTAGCAGCAGCTTTCGACGTTAGCGTCAAAACAATATTGGTCCATTTGCGTCAAATTGGCAAGGTAAAAAAGCTTGACAAATGGGTGCCCCACGAACTCAATGATCGCCAGCGCGAAGTACGCGTCGAGACGTGCCTTGCACTGCTCAACAGACACACAAATGAAGGAATTTTGAACCGCATTGTTACCTGCGATGAAAAATGGATTCTGTTTGATAACCGCAAGCGCTCAGCAAGTTGGTTGGATCCTGGTTCAGCACCTAAACAATGCCCTAAACGAAAACTTACCCCTAGAAAAGTGATGGTCACTGTTTGGTGGTCTAGCGCCGGTGTGATTCATCACAGCTTCTTACCAAACGGGGTGAGCATTACTTCAGATGTGTACTGTGAAGAACTGAACACAATGATGGAGAAGCTGGCACATCTCCAACCAGCATTGGTCAATCGCTCGTCTCCGCTGCTCCTGCACGACAACGCGCGACCTCATACTGCACAGCAGACGGTCTCCAAGTTGCAAGAATGGGGTTGGAAGCTCTCCGTCATCCGCCCTACTCACCAGACCTTGCGCCTACAGACTACTATTTTTTCCAGAATTTGGATAACTTCTTGGCGGGAAAAAAATTCAATACCCGAGAGGCAGTACAAAATGCCTTTGAAGAATTTGTTGCCTCCCGTCCAGCTGATTTCTTTAAGAAGGGCATCAATAAACTGCCACTGCGTTGGCAAAGATGCATTGATTGTATGGGTGATTAATTCGATTAATACAAATAAAAAATGCATGAAAAAAATTCGTTTAAATTTTTTCATACAAAACGGCAATTTCATAGGTAAAGACCTATTATTATATTAGGTCTTTACCTATGAAATTGCCGTTCTGCAGTACTGGCCATTTCAAATCAAAATAATTTTTGTTTGGCTAAGAATTCTAATTTCAAATTAATTTTATTTTAAAAACATGGATTTTTTTTTTCCAAAAGTAGTTATTTGTTTATTGATTAGTGTTACATTTTCATCGCATTTCAATCTTTTTCGTCATCATGGATACGTTAAAAATTCGAGAAATCATGGAATATGAGTACCCTCGTGGCAGCAACGCGGCACAAGCGGCACGCAACATCAACGACGTTTACGGAGCTAACACTACAAACCAACGCACCACTTGTTATTGGTTTGCTCGCTTCCGTTCTGGAAATTTCGACCTGAAAAATGAACCTCGTGGTCGTCCGAAGACTTTGGTCGACAATGACGAATTAAAGGCGATTGTGGAAGCTGATGATACACAATCTACGGCTGAATTAGCAGCAGCTTTCGACGTTAGCGTCAAAACAATATTAGTCCATTTGCGTCAAATTGGCAAGGTAAAAAAGCTTGACAAATGGGTGCCCCACGAACTCAATGATCGCCAGCGCGAAGTACGCGTTGAGACGTGCCTTGCACTGCTCAACAGACACACAAATGAAGGAATTTTGAACCGCATTGTTACCTGCGATGAAAAATGGATTCTGTTTGATAACCGCAAGCGCTCAGCAAGTTGGTTGGATCCTGGTTCAGCACCTAAATAATGCCCTAAACGAAAACTTACCCCTAGAAAAGTGATGGTCACTGTTTGGTGGTCTAGCGCCGGTGTGATTCATCACAGCTTCTTACCAAACGGGGTGAGCATTACTTCAGATGTGTACTGTGAAGAACTGAACACAATGATGGAGAAGCTGGCACATCTCCAACCAGCATTGGTCAATCGCTCGTCTCCGCTGCTCCTGCACGACAACGCGCGACCTCATACTGCACAGCAGACGGTCTCCAAGTTGCAAGAACTGGGGTTGGAAGCTCTCCGTCATCCGCCCTACTCACCAGACCTTGCGCCTACAGACTACTACTTTTTCCAGAATTTGGATAACTTCTTGGCGGGAAAAAAATTCAATACCCGAGAGGCAGTACAAAATGCCTTTGAAGAATTTGTTGCCTCCCGTCCAGCTGATTTCTTTAAGAAGGGCATCAATAAACTGCCACTGCGTTGGCAAAGATGCATTGATTGCATGGGTGATTACTTCGATTAATACAAATAAAAAATGCATGAAAAAAAATCGTTTAAATTTTTTCATACAAAACGGCAATTTCATAGGTAAAGACCTATTATTAACTACTAAAATTGAATTACTTATAATCAATTTGTAAAATAATCTTAATGAAATCACAAAAAATATTTAAAACACATAAGTACATTACACATTTAAAATAATATCAATTTAATCAAGAAATTCATAATATTAAAAATAATAATTAAATGGAAATATAATTAAACAATAATCATTTAATAAATGGTGACGAACTGGCATGCAGGTGTATCCACCTCTCCAACAGCACTGAGTCCCACCGCTCGGACAATACGCTCAGGATACTGTTAGTGCTGCATCGGAAGCGACTTAGCAGCGAGGCGCTCCGTTTCCTAATAATAGCATAAAAGTCATCAGTTTGCGCCTGCGCGAACATTGTTGAAGCGCTGCATAACCGCGGCAGCAATTATTTATGTTTTTAAATATTTATAACAATTTAAATTGCAATGCCTTAACAGGCAACTAAGTTCTAAGAACCTACTATTGTTAACATCTTCAAAGTTATACACTTAGTTCGCAATAAAGAATTTGAATTTGAATTTTGAATTTTGAACTAACTATGATTTTTCTCTCAGAATCTCGGAATTACTGTCTGTTGCATTACATACATACATTTATTCAAAAAGAACAACTGTTTGGTCCCCAGTAGGTGTTAATAATATGTTAGTCTCCGGGCCTGATTCACCACCTACGGGTAAGTTCTTATACTAACTTGGCAGATAGATTCATAAAAATTCTGTTCCATTTTTGAATTTATTCGGTAAGTAGTGCGTAGGACATCGTATCTATTTTCGATTTATTCTAATTTTGTACTAGGTTTCTACCTGCGGGATCGAAGCGCTCAACCAGAGCAAGAATTTCTCTAGAAACACATTATTATCTGTACCTACAACTTTATAGAGTCATAGATAAATCTATACTAATGTTATAAAGAAGTAAAATTTGTAGTTAAGGGGGAAATCTCTGGAACTGCTGATCCGATCCCGAAAACTGTTTCACGATTGGGAAGCTACAGTTTTGCTGAGTGTAGGATATATTTTTATGTTAAAACAAGAAATTTCAAGCGAATAAAGTCGCGGGCAGCAGCTAGTACCTGTTATCATAAACAATAGCACAATATTCATTCAAATGTTGACCTCTCTTTATCAATTAAATATTGTTGCCATATTCTAGAAGCACGCTCAGTCGTGAATATCAATTTAAATCTAGATTCCAGCTGAGATTAGCGTGAAATCTATGAGATGTAAACAGAACTTCATAACTGAGCTTCGTTCTATAAATATATTTTAAATTACGGCTCTTTAACGTCTATTGCTTCAGAGTTTTGCTAAACTTGGAAATATAGGTATCATCACTATCTACCTAGTCTTTCCCCAACTATGTTGGAATCGGCTTCCAGTCTAACCGGATGCAGCTGAGTACAAATATTTTACATGGAGCGACTGGCTATCTGACCTCCACAACCCAGTTACTGGGTAAGACGATACCCCTTGGTAAGACTGGTTGTTTTACTTGAACATATGTATACGAATAGTATAAACATTGGTCGAGTTCCTTTTTTAGGGCTTTTATCGCAAATCGGTTTATACTTATAGCACAGTCTGTACATCATACAGTCGTCCGACGAAGCCCGAGCTGCAAACGAAGTTTGGCGAACTTCGTAAGCAGCTCGGGCTCTCGTCCGTCGGACGACTGTATGACTGCGCTTATAGGTTTGAAGTCGGTTGTAATTTTTGTAAAAAAGTTTTTGATCATAAAGCGCCATGACACGGGTCGTGTGAGTCATTATTTTTCAGAATAAAAAACGACGGCGACGGCGTGCCATGACTACTTGGTAGGTAATCCTACCAAGTAGTCATGGCACGCCAGAATGATGATAATTCATTAAACTAAAGCCCTCTTTCTCACTCCTACGGTGCTGTGCCCGACAGGGTCCACAACGATCATGTCTCGATAAAACCATACACCTAAGTTCACATTGAATGTCGAACTAAAGGACTAATCTTACTGAATGTTTCCTGATCAACCAATCTGCCTAGCCTTTTCCCAACTATGTTGGGGTCGGCTTCCAGTCTAACCGGATGCAGCTGAATACCAGTATTTTACACGGAGCGACTGCCTATCTGACCTCCACAACCCAGTAACTGGGTAATACAATATCTCTTGGTAAGACTGGTTGTCAGATTTTCGGGCTTCTGACTACCCGTAACGACTGTCAAAGATCCACGAATGACAGCCGGGACCAACGGCTTAACGTGCTTTCCGAGGCACGGAGGAGTCTCGATATGTAAAGATGGTCACCCATCCACTGACCAACCCCGGCAAGCGTAGCTTAACCTGACGGATCGACCCGTGCGGCTGTTATTACTTAGCCACGAGCTCCTCCTCCTGTTTCCTGATCAACCACAGACATAATAATGTTACCGTTAGCAAATGTGCAAAAAGTGGAGAGACATAGAACATTTGCTGTTCTCGAGTGAGTGCAATCACCTTTACGAGGGAAGGTCAAGGTTTGTGCTCAGGTGGAACCAAAACGCTTTTTTGTGTAAACTACATAATTGATTTGTTAAGATCAACTAGTTTTTTTTTTACTGTTCACCTGCTGTTTAGTTAAGCCGTCTGTTAAACAGGTATAGAGTGACCCACATTACACCAGACCCCATGTTAAAATCGACCGCATATCGGAACAAATTAAAATAAGGCATATTGCACATTAAAGACTTTCTCTCAAAATATCTGTTAGTGTGTAGAAATACTAATGTGAGAACTATGCTTTATACTGGGCCTATTGCAAAAGCCATATGACATACAAAGATGTGGTAGATGTATGAGTCTCATTGAAGTAACGGCTGCAATAAACAGTGTTAATGTTTGGTTAATTAGTGGCGCTACAACAGTGATATAATAATAAATTAGCAGCGAGATTATATCTTAAATGGTGTAATTAGCTTGTACGAGTAGCTACACGGTACGTAATGCTGATTGTATCCAGTATGTGATTGTCTCGTGTCTACCCGCTTAACTCAATATTACAGTAATTAAATAGACGATTATCTCTGTATGTCTATGTAGGATGGCAGAGCTTCACAAGTCTGCATGGGCGGCAGTTCCGATCACAACCTCGTTACGTAAGGAGCCTAGTATAAGACATGACATGGCGCACACTACGCAACATGCCACTGCGACAGCTCGGCGATTAGACGCAACGACAGCCTGCGCCAGACTTATTAATATATTTTTTTCGAAGTTCCGCACCATTTGGTATCGAGTTGCAGAGTCGTGACTACAGGCTAGGGGAGTCAACGTCGACGGTGGCGCCGAGCTCTCGCAGCCCCATGTTGCATAAGTGTGCGCTGTGGTACGGCCGCGATCACGCCAAAGCGGATAGTTGGCCGCCGACTGTGAGCGTCCAGTGTTTTTATGAATAAATTACAATTTCAGCCGCCAATTGACTGTCCTTAGTTTTTCATTCGTTTTCACAAATGTCAGATACACTTGGTGTAAACACGTTAGGACTCCGGTTGATTCCGGAACTATTCAGCCATATGCGATTCGAAAGCTCGTGAATGAAACTCATTTAAGACTGCCTCGTTGGTCTCGTGGTTGCAAGCGCTGCTGCTGAGCATGAGCTCCTGGATTCGATTCCTGGGTCGAGTAAAGTGGTATTGTGCTTTTCCACCTGGAATTTCTCAGTAGCAGTCCGGAGTATGGATTTGTGCCCGGTTGATAGCAATAGGCTCGCCCCTTACTACGTGGGACTTGAACATAACTGGTGAAATATATGTGTAGGTACTATATTTACGCGTCTGCCTCACCCTGCGGGGCATACAGGCATGTTACTATCTCTGATTCCGCACACAAACACAGCTGACTGACTTATAAACAGTACATTTGAGCCCCCCGAGTGTATAATTAATATTGTCTCATATACAACATGGCCCAGAATTGATGGCGCAACCGCTTAAGGGGTCCCATAGTCCGGGGTCGTGGGTAGTTCGAAAGAGATACCGTGGCCCTGGCACAGGCAACTGAAGGAACACGGGTGGGTTTTAGTAAGTAAAAGTCTGACACGCCCTCGCGCTCCGCGCAGAGCGGGAGAAGTCATTTGAAAATTCCCATCCACGAAAAAAAAGGGTCCCATAGTAAAAGTTGTTCAAAATGACGAATTAAGTGGAAGTGCCATCAATTCTGGTATATGTTGTATAACCTGACCTTGTTTTTCTTCGCATCGCGTTGGAACTGAAATAAGTCATACAAACTGTCGTGTATCTACACTACCTACACTTTGTATATAGAACTGGTATCTGTGTGCACGGCAGTGGAAGGCCAAGTTCGCGAATAACTTATTGTATTATATAAAACACCTGTACTCCCGGGAGGATTAGACAGAGTGCTGTGTAAATGATAAACGATTTATTTCTGTAAGTACGTTTGTACAAACACTTTTACACGTCAATCATATTTTTTAAAACTACATGAGGTCGGCGTTTCCTTTCTGATTACTCTGAGAAGTTAAGCCGAAACAAACTCAGAGGCCGCAGTCTCTTTTAAAGTCCAGATATAATCTTGCTCAGATCATGTGAAGACCACGTAGATGGGTGTCTGAAATGATCTTTTGAGGAAAGATCCACACAGATTGAGTGGACCCGTCCAGTCAGTGCACGCATTTGTCAGTAATCGTGCAGCCTCAACTCAGAACTTATGGTAGTACCTATTTACAAAATACTTAATTTTATCAATTATGTTTAAAGGCCATATAATAGGAGCCGAGTCTATAGTTTAAACGTGGCACAAATCCAGACTCCGAAATGCTACTGAAATCCATAATGGAAACACCGTTTAACTTTGCTTGACCTGGGAATCGTACCAAGGAGCTTATTCCTCATTCGTAGCCTCCTGGCTGGACGCAGGACCCCAGCTTCAGCAGTCACGTTTGCAATAGGAGTGTAAAGTTCGCTTACCACTGACTTTAAAGCTCGAAGAAAGCTTTCAGATTTTTTAATATTGTCATTAAAGGCTCTATTCTTCAAGAACTTGGCGCTCTTCTCTTATACTTTCTCAGCAGGCCCGTCGCGTCCAGTTTCTCAGTTTTTGCGCCATTTAATAGCTGCATGCGACACTCGTTATTAATAGAGATATCTGTATAAGGCTCGCGGCTGTTTGCGGATCATTACTACATGGAGAAGCTGCATGCATTCTGAGTTCATTTCTTGTAGCCTAAAGCTCAGTACTCACTAGGCTGCAATAATAATATTGTAGCGGCTGTCACGTGATATTGTTTGAGTCTCAGCTTGTTAAAACAAAACACTAGACGCGTTTGTCAATAACAAACTAAAACGCTCTACAAATCTATTATAGTTACAGAAGTGTTTAGTCGATTTCTTTCGAACTAAGATTTGAGTTTAAAAGGAGTGACAAAACATTTATATAACTAAAATAGGTTTACGGACAGAGCGTTTTAGTTTTTTTTATGAATAACGGGTTAGTCTGTAGAAATTGTAAAATAAAGTTGAAGTGTGGAATAAACCTCCCAATACAGTAGACTATTGGAACAATAATTGTATTGTGAAATAGTTCGCAGACTGTCTATTGTTGCAATGTTACCTATCGACTTATCGTCCACAGCGTGTTCACTGCTAGTGCTGCGCTGTCACTGTCAAATTGTTACAATAGACATGCTGTTGAACCGTTCCTTTAATCTTTACATATACCCAATACTAACATTGGTACAACTCTATAACAACAAATTTACAATCCAAGCCATGTGACCCACAGCTCCTGAGATTCATACTAATTATTAATCTCAGAAGGGTTCATATTTCATTTTCATAGTTGTTTAGATCATTCTGAACAGTCTGTTCGTCCCGATATTATTGACGCTGACTGGACCTGTGAGCGGGAGAGTCGATATTATAAACTAAAGCAGTGTACCTATTTACCGAATGCTCAAATGCCCATTGGTGTACATACTTCTCTGTACTAGCTACTTAGTTGCTGTGCCAGTGCAGTGCAGAGGCTGATCCAGAACTATTGTATTGATGCTGGTGCTTTCGGTTGGTTGTCAGCGCCTGAGCTCTCCGGAGGGGGGCAGAATAGTGTATAACTTTTTTTTTTTTTTTTTGTGGATTGGAAATCATCAAATGACTTCTCCCGCTCTGGGCGGAGCGGGAGGGCGTGTCAGACTTTTACTGACTAAAACCCACCCGTGTTCCTTTAGTTGCCCGTGCCAGGGTCACGGTATCTCTTTCGAACTACCCGCGACCCCGGCGGCATCGGCCCTATTGGACCCCGTCACTGCTGACATTTCTTTGAGGCGCGCGTGGAACACAACGCGCCGTCGACCCGGGCCTGGTCCTTACCGGACGGCGAGCTGCCCATTAATCGTCGTCCGCAAGCCCGCGCCTACGGTGGCCGGGAATCGGCGATAGACTCCCGCCGCCGAGGGCGTCTCCTGCGGCGGCTTGGGGCGCGAGGGCGCGGCTGTTGCCTCTCCCTCACGCGTTCCGCCTCCTGCTTCGCGAGCATTACTGCTTCGCAGAAGGAGGTGACGGCCTCCCATGCACTGTCGCTCCGCACCATGGCCTGAACCAGGTTTGGACGCGAGAGATCGCCGCCGCCGATCGCCTCCGTGAGAACACGGCGGTGCTCCGCCCAAGCCGGGCAGACCTCCACTGTATGCTCCACCGTGTCCTCCGGGCGATCCTCACAGTGATAACACCCGGGCGTTTCCTCCCACCTTATCCGAAACAGGAACCTTCCGAAACAACCGTGTCCGGTGAGGACCTGCGTCAGGCGGAAGGTGAGGACGCCGTGGCGCCTCTCCAACCACTCCTCAAAGATGAGACTTATCGCCGCAATTGTGGCGTGCCCAGCGCTGGGTTGCGACAATAGCACTCTCCATGTCGCCATGAGATCCCGCCGGAGTTCTGTCCGCTGTACCGTGATTTCTCGCGGCAGCGGAGTTACGCCCCGGCGTTTCGGATCCTCGCGCCACTCCCACACGTGCGCGAGGACTTTTGCGTCCAGATCCCATGGCGGACTATTGTATACCTCACACACATTATTGACATTTGACAGTCGTTACAGCCTGAGCCTTCGCCCAACTAGCTTGGGCTCGGCTTCCTGTCTAACCGGATGCATCTGAATATTTTGAAATGTAGCCTATTGACCTCCACAACCCTGTTACTGGGTAACATGATACCCCTTGATAAGACTGGTTGCCAGACTTTCGGGCATCTGCCTACCCGTAACGACTCTCAAAGATCAACGAAAGAAAGAGCGAATCTACGAATGTATGCGCCTACGTCGCCTATTGAATACACAGCTTTAGTGGTCCCCTCATCCTGCGTGCCAACTTATCGTCGTCCCATTCACTGCGCGACATATTTATATTATTTATCCTTCAAGTCGGCGTGACCAATACAGACTTGTGCTGGATGCGCTGCCTCGATCAGCGAAATATAATAAAAACTCTCTGGCTATGTGTGTACGTCTCTATAATAAATTACCAAAAATGTTTAAAACATTAAATTGTAAATTATTTAAAATCCAATTATATAAATGGCTCAGTATTAATAATTTCTATAGCATTAATGATTATTTTAATAAGAATTTAATATAATATATATCTCAATGTCATGACGTATCTTTAGTACTTAAGTAAGTTTGCATGCTTTAGTATTAAGCAAAACATGTTCGATCTAATATATATATTTTTTTTTTTTTTAACACCTTGTATACCATGTTTTACGCAAATAAAGAATATCTTATCTTATCTTATCTTATCTTAAGTTAATTCGCACTTAATTACATACCTCCTACAGGTTAGCAGACATAATTTACCATTATGTATTCGACAAGCAGCCAGTAACCGCGGAGTTATGGACGAAATAAATGATAACATTTACCTGTAAACTCTAATACATGCACTAATCAAATGTACCTACTATTATGTAAATAATGTGCGATAATAATAAATTATTCAAACACGACCCCACAATACCTCAGGCGACTGTATTAGCATGCCAAAGAAATAATAATAAATAATGTAATTATTAAAACTGCATTATTATAATAGAAACATGCTTTCGAGCAATATATTCAATGCAATTAGCTTATAAGATCAATGAGTTTTGCATTAGGCGTTGGGCCACAAAAGCACGTTGTGGCCACAAAAACAGCGATCTGCGCGGATTAGTTGAATGATATGTCAGTTTTTATTTGATTTATGTTCGTGTCTGATATCGGATGGATTCAGAGTTAATTTAGTTGCGGTGCAAGGCATAAGCTTTGTTCATTACTTGTCACGATATTTATTCGCTTATCTTTAAAAACAAGTAGATACAAACAAGGTTTTTTTTTATTTAAAAGTCATGTAGATACCTAATTATCTGATATGATTCAAGCAGTCATCCAAATTCCTTATCTGCCATATAAATATGTATACAAATGATAACTTTTTCTTTTTTTTCCAAACAAAATAAATATATGATAATAAATGTTCAATGTTCATTGTATGTTGTGTTGTATTGAACACGAGCTCTTTCATGCATAAAAAGTTTAAATGCCCACTGAAGTCCCAAATAAGGCACTGTCAATAAATAAGCACTTCCCCCCTCTCCGCTCTTCACTTGCACCACACGTCACTTAGTGATTACAGCACACATAATTACACGCCGGCTGGGATTCAGACATCTCGCGTTACACTACCGAACGCCTGCGCCGCCGGCATTAGAACTTAATCATATAGGAAACTAAGGTGTAGACTTTTGGTATATCCAGACAGCTTTACCTGGGAGCTAGTAACAAATCACAGATTACGATAAGGTTATGATGCCAGCGAGTTTTTTTAAAGGTTAGTTGTTTATTTGTTCTAGTGGTCGTGGATTCGTGGCTGCTGAGTTCAGGGTCTTGCGTTCGATTCACAGGTTAGACTAAATTGCAAATTAAATTATTTCATGAAACTCTTAATATAATATTAAGAGTCTGAATTTCTGCCCGGTTAAAGGTGACAGGCGCTAGGCAACAGGCGCGCCACTACGGGACTCAAATATAATTAGCCCGTTGCCCACCATTTGATGTCATACTTATCTTTGGGCGTCTAAAAAGAAAAAAAGATACTTAATTGTGTTTTTGTACTTAGATATTCGTGCAGAAAAATATAAGGTCGCTTTTATGCTTCCGAAATCTCTGTTGAATGTTTTAAGCAAGTAAATTATCTACTAATAATACCTAACAAACACGAACATAACACCTCGTCCTAGAGCAGCCACAGACGCAAAAACTACAATAACCATACGTCTGTGCGTCTGGCTGGAAGGTTGATATCATTGGACACGCCTGTTGAGGCTAGCCGAAAATGATTACATTACATGGATCAGACGGAGTCGTGGGTAGCCATGACTGTATCGTTCTACACTTATTTTAAATTACTTATATATGGCTAATGTCAAATTCTTGGACCTCGATGACTATGTGGGGAAGGAATACATCGCGAGGGAACCTGCACCTTTATTGCGTAACACACTGGGAATGTTTAAGACCTTTATTTTGACAATTCAACAACGATGTCGAATGGATTTTGTTGAATTATCAAAAGGAGGAATTATCATTCTTATTGTGTACTTAATATGTAAGTCGGTAATCGTCAATAGTTGCTGATGATGTGTTCAATGCTTGTTCCTGTTCACTAAGAGAAGATGGCTGCGCTGCAGTGGAAGAAATTCAGTTAAATTACGTTATATTTATTCAACAGAGCACGTCTCTGTCAGACAAATTAATAATTTTAAGAAAACACCTATTTTGCAAACTAAGTTAGCTGCACACGGAACGGTAAATTGTTCTAATTCTCGGATTGTCAGTTTGCATGTATGTCACCAGCCATAAATCTCATACAAACGGGTGCGACGAGCGGTGCCTTTGTGTGGCGCGTGATTATATCGCGTGTCGCGCCTGTTTGAAGGAGCCTTTAATATTTGAAGACGTGGACAAGCAAATCACAACCTGCTTATGAGTTCTACACCTGACATCAAGTTAGTTCATGTGGTCCTAGTACTTCCATAGTGTTCGGACTGGCCGCGCGTTGAACAAACAAGCTTAGTTTTACTATGTATTACTACAGTAAGTCGACTTCGAGGGACTTTACTACGCACTATCCTTAGATTTATGTGAGCTGGTACTTTCGTTTCGTCTCAGAATACAGTTCTGCCGCGAGCCGATTGGCAGTTTAGACTTCAGTGTTGGGTAGTTACTGGAGGGATTATCTGTGATATGTGTCGTGACTGTCACGGACGTGTCTGCTAATCAGGGTGACAGTGGCGGTGAGGAGTTGTAGAGTAAGTCGGGAGGAACTTCAACTCAATCTGCCTAGCTTTTTCCCAACTGTTGAACAAATGTTGAGTTCGGCTTCCAGTCTAACGGGATGCAGCTGAATATCAGTATTTTACATGGAGCAACTGCCTACCTGACCTCCACAACCCAGTTCCTGGGGAACACGATACCCCTTGGTAAGACTGGTTGTCAGAATTTCGGGCTTCTGACTACTCGTAACGACTGTCAAAGATCCACAAATGACAGCCGGGACCAACGGCTTAATGTGCTTTTCAAGACTCCTCGTCTATAGGCATGTAAAGATATGCATGGAATTGAATATTACTACTTAATAGTGGTGGAACAATGTTAAGCTTGGTATGAAAATCATACAAAGTACAATCTACTGAAAATATTACTGTGGTATGAAAACTCACACCATGTTCGCGCAAGCGGTTAGTATTGTTTTATGGATTTTAGTGATTGCACGGCCGACTGCCGAGCAATCGATATGTGTTAGGACTTCACATTGATAAATAGCTCGAGTTTGAAAATACGCCAGGCAGGAATAAAATAATAATTATTATTTCTACCTTAAAAAAGTTATGGGTAGGGGAAAAAATGCATGATACGATTGAGTCTTGATAAGTAAGCCGTGTATTACAAAACTCGAATCTGACTCTCTCGTCAGATTGTCCTTAACAGCACACCTATGTTCATAACTATTTCGGTCCCTAGATCAGCCAGCTGTAACCGATTAAGAGTCCAAGACGTGGACACAATAATTTAGTCCGCATTTTCGCCCCATTCACAGTAAACTCATTCGGGTCAGTAGTCACGCACTAGTAGCGTTCAGTTCAGGACTCGGTAGTAGGTACCTACGTATTATAGGTATCGACAGCCGTATAAGTGTTGTAGAGAGGTGGTCGAAGAAAGTCGCGCTGTGATAAATATAGACTGTGAGGAAGGCGACCACGTGGTGCAGACAAATATGAGCTTTGTAGTGTTTACTGATTACCGCGATTAAGCGACGATACTAAGACGTAGGCAACAGCGCTATAAGGATCTTTGACGCTGGAATGACATTGATAGGGGATGCTGTTGGTCAACATTTAAGAAACTATTTCGTGAAATTGCATTGAAAAAACAAGATGGGGGCGTTAGTTTCGATTTTGACCACGTCATCACGTCACCACGTCACCACGCGCCAAAACATCCTTGCACAGCTATACATGAGACATGTCGAGCTTCAGTAAGGGACTGTTCCACCCACTAGTAACAGTGATACAGATCACATCGCGACGCTCTGCAAAAATGAACTTTTTCTAAATCTTAAAGTACAATATTTTATCCGAAATTATCAAAATAGGTTCAGTATTACTCATAAATACTTAAACGTACTTATCAACTCAAACTCAAAACTCAAACTCAAAGCATTTATTTCAATTAAACCAATTACAGGCACTTTTGAATTGTCAAGGGGTCGGTCAGTCAAAAAGATGAAGCTAGGCGCCCATTCCAAAGCATAGTAGGTACCTATGGAGAAGAACGGGCAAGAAACTCCACGGACACTCTTTTAAATCAAGATATGGTTACAAAATAATGGTTACATCATTCATGTTGAAATTTTACATGTGAGAACGATGCAGAACGTTAAAAGCGTCCTTAAAAAAAAAAACAATTCAAATATTTAAATTAAATTAAAATAAGCCGTGGCCGCTAAGAAATGACCAGCCTTCACTGACAGCGCTTGTTCACGAACCTGACGCATGGATTAGCTAAATGATCCAACACGCGCCACCATCAGCGAGACATTAGAGTGAGCGTCACATACTCTCAGCCGCCAGGGCATATTCAAGTCAAACAAAGACGTACCCAGTAAATGGTAGCTTTAGAGTATGTACATAGTACTCACACATGTGCTATGCAATTATATAATACAAAGGAGATTGAGACAACACAGAATAATAATATGGCTCAACACCAATGAATAACATTATGGCTCAATATTATACCTACCTCAACCTCTAAATCCTGCGATAATCACTAAGCACTCGAACATGGAGCACTCTGGAGCACATCCGTATTATACATATTCCAAGTCAGTATTCATGAAACTGTTGCTATGGTAATGTGCTGCTTGTTCCAACTTTCCCTTCAGTAGCGCATGCGGACCAGCCGGTCTATTCTGTAAAAATCTCACCGTGAAAACTTAGGTGAAGTGATCTTAAAGTGAACTGTCAATAGTGTCAACCCATAGCATCAGGTGGAATGACGACTCACTTCACGCTCACTTCACCTAAGATATCACGGTGAGATGTTTACAGAATAGCACTACGGACACGGGAACTGAGCGGCTGCTAATGTGCTCCGCTGTGAGGTGTGCTAACCGGAGGCAAACATCCAGTCTGTGTTTAGACGTAGGCAGACGTAGTGTGAACTGACATATTATGTAATGTTACGTAGAAGGGTTAGGTTAGAACTGTGACGAACCGCGCGTGAGTAGAGCGAGCGCTACTGACCGGCTAACTAAGACATTTGACTGCGACATATTCGTGGCGGAAATAGCTTGATGTGAAAACTTTTAGTGGCCAAACATTATTTCGCAGCTCAGAGTTTTTTAACACAGAAAACCCTTTTAAAATTGTGAAACATGACTGATGATCATTATGACGAATCAAGTTTTCTTTACTTCCTGAAAATGCTTCGACTTAATTATTGCTTGCATTTTGCAAGATTCTTCTTTGCTCAAAATGGATTTTGTACTATAATATTAGGTTGGGGAAAAAGTCTTTTCGCATTATAGTATGTATGAACATAAAATAAAATCTCTTTGGCTAAACTATTTGTATCTGGCTGGTTTTGGTATCATTGAAAGTTTAAATTTTAAAGAACATAATTCCAAATTCAAATTTGGAAAATGTGTGATTTTCATTTGTTTTTCGTACTGTCAAGATGAGTGAATCTAATGAAGAAATTCGATACATTTTAAAATTTCACTACAAAAATGGTAAAAATGCAACGAAAGCCGCGAAAAAAAATTGCGATGTTTATGGACCCAGTGCAGTGTCTGTGAGAGTAGCACAAATTTGGTTTAAGCGTTTTCAATCCGGAAATTTTGATGTCAAAGATGCACGTCGCTCTGGTCGCCCTATTACGGATAAAATGGATGCCATTTTTGAAAAAGTGGAGCAAAATCGGCATATCAGTAGTTACGGAGTAGCTGAAGAACTGGGAATTGACCACAAAACAGTTTTGGCGCATTTGAAAAAAACTGGGTACACAAAAAAGCTCGATATTTGGGTACCTCACGAGCTCACTGAAAGAAACCTAATGAACCGTGTACTCATTTGTGATTCTTTATGACGACGTAATGAAACCGAACCATTTTTGAAGAAGCTGATAACTGGTGATGAAAAGTGGATCACGTACGACAAGAACGTGCGAAAAAGGTCGTGGTCAAAGGCCGGTCAGGCTTCACAGACTGTGGCGAAACCCGGGTTAACTCGCAACAAGGTGATGCTGTGTGTGTGGTGGGATTGGAAGGGCATTATTCATTATGAGCTGTTACCACCAGGCAGGACCATCGATTCTGAACTCTACTGCGAACAACTGATGAGATTAAAGCAAGAAGTTGAGAGAAAGCGGCCGGAATTAATCAACAGAAGGGGTGTGGTTTTTCATAATGATAACGCTAGACCTCACACGTCTTTAGCCACTCAGCAAAAATTAAGAGAGTTTGGCTGGGAGGTGTTAATGCATCCGCCGTATAGTCCTAACCTTGCACCTTCAGATTTCCACCTGTTTTGGTCTCTTTTGAATTCTTTAGGCAGTGGCAGGGTCACGAGAGGACTGCCAAAACCACTTGTCGCGGTATTTTGATCAAAAATCCCAAAATTTCTATAGCAATGGGATCATGTCCCTACCTACAAGATGGCAAAAAGTTATCGAACAAAATGGTACCTACATACTTTAGATAAATGTAAATAATGTATATTAAAAAATGTTTTGAATTTTCTTAAAAAATGCGAAGAAACTTTTTCCCCAACCTATTATTTACTTATCTTGATTTAAAAGAGTGCCATTGAGTTTCTTGCCCGTTCTTCCATTGCCATAGAGATCTACGTTTTGGAATGGGCATCTAGCTTCAAATAAACTACCAAATAACATCAAAAATGGAAAATGCATGTCAACGTATAAGAAACAACTAAAATTGTTCATGTTTAATAAAATGAGCGCACTTTAATACATTGCATACCACATCCAGTTGCGCGTGTTCCGTGTATGTTTACATTTTAGTTGTGTTAAATTATTAGCGATTACCCTACACTTTTAGAATATTTTGTATGTTTTATTTTTTTTTGCCAAAACTGTACGTGAAATCAATTATGTTCATAAAATAGTTAAATATTTCTCATGTAAGTGAAATTTCATATGGGAAATAATAAAGACATCTCTAACCCGAGCTTCAACTTTCTGTCTAACTGACCGACTCTTTGACAATTCAAAAGTACCTGTTAATTGGTTTAATTGAAATAAATACCTTGAGTTGAGTTGAGTTGAAATGAAATACAGCGCACACAAAACTCCGCTTCCAAAGTTATAAACAACAGGCAACCTATCACAAGTGTCCGTTCCCGGTTTACAACTTGTAGGTACATCATTGTATTGAATGTCACGGTGAATAACGATCGACATCCGAACACACGAGATCGGTTCGAACTGATTGATCGACGTCACGGTAACGATCGCTTACCGGCGCGGGCGGCGCGGCGCGGCGGTCACCTCCAACATCTGGCGGTAATCCGTAACAACCGGCGGCGGTAAAATACGCGGTAACGAACAAGCGGGAATTTACAATATCGCACAACTGCCTGGGGACTTAAGGCGAACGCACATTGTCGATTGTTTTTAGTTTCATCCGTGACGAACTCGATTTATTTTTGACAAAGTTTAAAAATAAATAAATTAATCTTTATTTTCAGACCAGATATCCTTATGATGCAAGCCTTAAAGCCTTTTCCAATTTATTAATTTTTCTAGCCTTCTAATGTATTCGGATTTGGCGCAGCATGTATTTGTTCTTCCAAAAATCTCTTAAGCCATCATCTCAGACTCGCAGCATCTGCCCCCTTTCTAGCCTCAACTTTCACTCAATCCATCCATCGTTTTATTAGTCTTTCTCCTATAGATATCCACATTCATACTCAAAAGTTTTCTCATGATGACGCAAACAATGTACCTATGTAGTTATAGTAACAGTTCAAAGGTAAAGAATTAAGAGTACTTCGTGTCCGCAAAGTATCCAATCCATGTGAACGACAACAAACTAGTACATACAGCTACCACCAGCCAAGTGATACACTAACAGTCATCAGTGTGCTGCAGCTCTTACAGTTAGTTATAACGACACATCTCACAGTATGCCGCAGTAAGTCAAACTGTCAGGTGTCAACTGATCGCCCACTACACATCAGCTGCGAGTAGATATACAGCTACTGTCACTGCAGTGCAGCTGGTGTGGGCTGGCGGGTGATGACTTCATTATAGTGGGAACGATAATTGAGATAACAAATGACTGGCTAATAATGACATTACAGGTAAATTAAGTTCTGCCGCATTAGCGTTAATTTATCCAAATATCGCTTTCAGCGATAAGACCGCACATTGTGTCACCCTATGTAAACTGCATTTATATCTATACTAGCTTTTGCCCGCGGCTTCGCCCGCATGGATGTCGCAAATTATCCCACGGGAACGTACTACCGGGATAAAAAGTATCCTATGTGTTAATCCAGGTTATAAACTGTCTGTGTGCCAAAGAAAATTATTTTGCTACCGTTTTAAATAATTTTCCTCGCAATTTTTAATCACAATTTTTCAAACCAAAAAATATTTATTCAAATTATGCTGAGAGGAGCCTGTGTCCCAGCAATGGGAACGTTGTAGGCCAACATAAAATATGCTGAGAGGAGGCCTGTGTCCCAGCAATGGGAACGATGCAGGCTAACATAAATTATGCTGAGAGGAGGCCTGTGTCCCAGCAATGGGAACGTTGTAGGCCAACATAAAATATGCTGAGAGGAGGCCTGTGTCCCAGCAATGGGAACGATGCAGGCTAACATAAATTATGCTGAGAGAAGGCCTGTGTCCCAGCAATGGGAACGGTGTAGGCCAACATAAATTATGCTGAGAGGAGGCCTATGTCCCAACAATGGGAACGTTGCAGGCTAACATAAATTATGCTGAGAGGATGCCTGTGTCCCAGCAATGGGAAAGTTGTAGGCCAACATAAATTATGCTGAGAGAAGGCCTGTGTCCCAGCAACGGGAACGTTGTAGGCCAACATAAATTATGCTGAGAGGAGATCTGTGTCACAGCAATGGGAACATTATAGGCCTACATAAATTATGCTGAGAGGAGGCCTGTGTTCCAGCAATGGGCACGTTGCAGGCTAACATAAATTATACTGAGAGGAGGCCTGTGTCCCAGCAATGGGAACATTGTAGGCCAACATAATTTATGCTGAGAAGAGGCCTGTGTCCCAGCAATGGGAACGTTGTAGGCCAACATAAATTATGCTGAGAGGAAGCCTGTGTCCCAGCAATGGGAACGTTGTAGGCCAACATAAATTATGCTGAGAGGAGGCCTGTGTCCTAGCAATGGGAACGTTGTAAGCAACATAAATGTACAAGGTTGAATTCCAAGTACAATTTAAGTTTCACCTGGTTAAGGAGCGGGTTTACCAATCACGGCGCCATCGCCAGTGTGGTTGTGACACTGGCGCCGTTCATTCCAATTGTTACTTGAATCTGTAGTTCTCTACAACAGGTCAGCCCACCACAGAGTATCAAACCGTAGTCACGTCTACGCTTCAATAGTAAACAACTGAATGTGATTCGTCAAGCTCACTTTGTCACAGATCACAGCGAAAGCAAAGAATTCGATTGAGTTCAATAGTCCAACCACGATGCTGACAGGAAGTATGGAACTAGAATTAGTCGCGGTTTTACTTCTATCTATGTATCTAGCACGTAATGTCCCACAGCTGGGCAGCGGCCTCCCTCTTAGCGCGGGAGCTCTGTCTCGCATAGGGTCGCATTATGCTGAGCGATGGCCGTGTTACGTGGATGTGATGTGACGCATATTTTCAGCCAACTTGTTCTTTTTTTTTCTGTTAGTGTAATTTCTTTGCGTCAAATTTACCGCAAATAAACGTATTTTCTTTCTTTCTTTCTCCTTTTCCTTGACCACACACGTCTGTTCACTGCTAATGCGGACGCGACTTTACTTACTTGATATTTTTTAATGCTTATAAATAACTTTAATAACTAAAACCCGACGACTACTGAAAATTCACTCTCTAAAAAGTATGAAACAAGAAAATATTCTCATCTGAAATTAGAAAAAGACAGACAAATTAAAAATCCGGAGTACAAGTAATCGGTTTGATTTATGCCCTAACATGATCGTGTGACTCCGGATTTTTAATTTGTCTGTCTTTTCTAGTTTCAGATGAGAATATTTCTTGTTTCATACTTTTTAGAGCGTGATTTTTTAGTACTCGGGTTTTAGTTTTTAAACTTATTTTTTATTTAAATTATTTTGGGGTTCCTTATAATTCCGAGATAAACTATTTGCAGAGCTACTTTACATTTTTAAATAATAATAATACATGTATTTTGGGTAGGTTTGGTGTGAAAATATGTTTGGCTCACACCTGAGGCGTAATTTTATAGAAATTATTCCCAATTATCGGGTGCTTGCAAGCAAAGCCGCGAGCAATAGCTAACAATATTTATATTTTTGATATGTGTTAATTAAGCCCTTTCATTTAATACCCAACACGGCATGATTAAAACATATTTTTTTTTAGTTCATCATTTTATGTCCTCTAGAGGGCGCCATATTCAATTTAATGTGACGTCACATAGCCTATAACTAGCGGACGATCAAGTTGCTTCTAATGATACCTCATTTGTCAAATTATGATAAGAAGTTTAGAAGTTATGAGCGAACAGATGAACATACATACTTACATACATAGATACCGGTCAAAATCATAACCATCCTTTTTGCTTCGCCGTAGTCGGGTAAAAATTATATCAAAAGCTTGCTCAGAAACATAATTTTTTGACTTCGTGAGTACAAGAGGTACTCACGAAGTCGGTTTAGTTTAGCATGAGGTTTTGGATTAGATGAAGTTAGATCCCAATAACACTTTTACAGTGTTGTTGGGTTTTTTAGTAGGCAATCGATCTTCAGGTCGGCAGTGTTAGATTTTTGCAACAAAGCACCTTCGAGTCTGGATTTGAGCCCGGTTGATGGCAAGAGGCTCACTCACCCCCTGATAAGTAGGTACATGGGAATCAAACATAAGATGCGAAATGTTAGCGTAAGAGTACCACACACCTCAGCTGTTCCCATCGGGACACAAGCGTAATGTTATGTTGTTTCTTTAAGTTACTTACAAATCAAACAATGCCACAAACTAACACACTTCTTCCACAACTACGTAGTCAGATCAACGAGAGGTCAGCGTGCGATGAGTCAGCGATACTGATCGGAAACTAATTCGTTTCGTTCCGTACATTATGTAACAAATCATGTAGCTCGGCAGTGTTCGTCTTGAAGCCGTGAGGCTGGGCATCTTTAGATGTTGCCGCATCATGGTGCGATCACCATACAATCTGTCCGCCAACATGGTAACGGCTTGCTTACCCTCTTATAATCGTTGAAAACAATAAAAACACAGTTCCAATGTTTTTTCTTTATTTTTTTTTTATTTTATTGTTTTTTTTTTTTCATTGTTTATTCTTAATTTTAGGAGATAGGATACTTTTTATTCTGGTAGTACGTTCCTGTGGGATAATGTCCGACCTCAACGCGGGCGAAGCCGCGGGCAAAATATATAATCTATCAATAATTCAGCTCCTATCACAGCTCTCTGATGGATGTGCACAGGCCTCTCCCAAGTTTCTCGAAAACTCCCTCCTGCTCCGCCTTCCGCATCATCACTAACCTGACTTTCTACCGCCTATTTAACGTCGTCGGTCTATCTAGCTGCCGATTCCCTGACACCACTCCAGGAGTCGTCATTAACAGCCATCGGCCCTTTGAGAAACAAGGCTGGCCTACTTCAGCTTGCTGCAGCACGCTCAAATATTCTACGTATGTTTTCAATGAATTCGTCCACTTGACACGACCCGCGTATCTCGCAGACAATCTATCATTCATTCATCAGCTGAATGGGAGCAGACGGAAGAAATAATTAATTGGTGGAAGCTAACGCCAGCTCAATGATAGCAGTTACAGCCACAATTGAGCCGCGGCTAATGCGCTAAGTGGTTAATCTCCTTGAGCGGTGAGCGCCGCAATTGTTCTGTGGAGGAACAGTCGGAGTTTTGCGAATGTTAGGACCTGTTCACACTAGGACACAGCGCATTCGCATCATGCAATATTTTGTAAAGTGTTTTGTGTGATGTGAGGGATGAAGCGCATTTGGCCAAGACAGTCATTAATATAGTTTTGAATGTTTTTGTTGATATACTAGGCGCTAGCTGACATACTTAATATGGGAAATAATTTAAATTAATGTTTTGTGTCAAGTTCATCTAACTGAACAGACAGCTGTGCTCCTGGGGAGTTTGTTGCGCCACTTCTTCTTCCCAGCTAAAGTGGTGAAGGGCGGGCGTTTTTGGGGACTGCCTCATGTAATTTTGACGTACAAAAAGTGCTGATTCTTAGCCTAGTTTGAAAATGTCTTTGATTTGGTCTTTTAAATATTGATGGCCGGATTGTGAGGGATGTCATGAAAAGAGAATAAATGATAACGTGACGGCTGACAGAATGGAAAAGGAAAATACTTTTCAACCAACCTAAGGGCAGGCAGAAGAAGACAACATCTAGCGCTTTGTGCTTTCAAATTCATCCTTAGGTTTATATTTATACAAAACCGCAGAAACGTCGCTGCAGACGCTGGCGGCATCAGTTCCTGACGTGAACATTTAAAGATATATTCCTGCATACTTCGTGTACCCTTTTCAGCAATGTTTACGCGTGCGCGTTTTTCTTTTCATATAAAAATGGTTGTGTGTATAGTCCCTTAATATTAGCAGTTTGAGACATTATTGTCAGTGGTGTCATGTGTGGATTAAGATGTTATGAATGAATGAGTATTAGTGGCATGATTCAGCCGTTCATATCATATTCCATATTTAGATCTAGGATGCACACTAACCAAGCGTGTTCGTGTTGTGGATATGACGGACACTTTTAGCAAACAGGTCTTTAATTATAATTAGGTAGGTACTGAAAGCTATTTCAAATTTTGATCCAATCATTGAATTTTCATGAAGTGTTCGCATGCGATCTTCGCAGTTATGCAAATATTATCACAAATCACTTTCACACGAATCGTTTACATAGGAGATGCTTTGTTTGCGTTCATATTTAAGTGTAGACTACAGTAGAAGACTACAGTATATCGTTGCAAATCAAACTCAAACTCAAACTCAAAGCATTTATTTCAATTAAACCAATTACAGGCACTTTTGAATTGTCAAGGGGTCGGTCAGTCAGAAAGATGAAGCTAGGCGCCCATTCCAAAGCATAGTAGGTACCTATGGAGAAGAACGGGCAAGAAACTCCACGGACACTCTTTTAAATCAAGATATGGTTACAAAATAATGGTTACATCATTCATGTTGAAATTTCATATGTGAGAACGATGCAGAACGTTAAAAGCGTCCTTAAAAAAAAAACAATTCAAATATTTAAATTAAATTAAAATAAGCCCTGGCCGCTAAGGTATGCCCAGCCTTCACTGACAGCGCTTATTCACGAACCTGACGCATGGATTGGCTAAATGATCCAACACGCGCCACCATCAGCGAGACATTAGTGTGAGCGTCACATACTCTAAGTCGCCAGGGCACATTCAAGTCAAACAAAGACGTACCCAGTAAATGGTAGCTTTAGAGTATGTACATAGTACTCACACATGTGCTATGCAATTATATAATACAAAGGAGATTGAGTCTATACAATGCAATGATAGTCTTACAATCTTCAGCATCTCCAACAGTATCTTCAAATGTTAATTAATTAGTTGTGGTTGTGGAGCAGGACCAGCATTGAGCCAAGCATTTTTATCGGTTATGTAATCCCCAAACTTATAATATGCCTGCCTGCATAGTGTGCGTTTTATACAAGTTTTGAATTTAGTCTCATTGAGTTGAAGTATGTGTGGAGGTATTTTATTGTAACATTTTAAACAGTATCCCATGAACGACGTGTCTACTTTAGCTAGTCTGAAACCTGGTTGAGCTAATAGGTCCCTTTTTCTAGTACTATAATTATGCCTTTCACCTCTTTTACTAAAAAGATGTAAATTTTTCCTTACGTACATGATATTTTCGTAGATATATTGACAAGGTACCGTCATGATGTTAATTTCCTTAAACAGTTCCCTTAGAGAATCGCGCTTGCGGAGATTTGCTCTAATGGCTCTTTTCTGCAGAATAAAAATTGACTCGATATCTGCAGCCCGTCCCCAAAGTAAAATACCGTAAGACATGATACTATGAAAGTAACTAAAATAGACTAGCCGCGCAGTATCTACATCAGTAAATTGACGGATTTTTCTGACAGCATATGCTGCTGAACTTAGCCGTCCTGCAAGTGATGTTAAATGAGGACCCCATTGTAGCCTAGAGTCGAGCGTGATCCCCAAGAAAACGGTTTTATCGACGAATTCTAGTTTCTCTTGATTCAATACTATCTCACAATCACTACTTTTTACATTTGGTAAAGAAAATCTAATGCACTTAGTTTTTTTCCCATTTAATACTAAATTATTAGCAGTGAACCAATTTTGGACCTGCAGTAGGGCGTTATTAACTTCGTCAAAATTTGTATCACGTCTACCTACCTTAAAAATCAAGGAAGTATCGTCAGCAAATAACACCATTTGTGGTTGATTTTTTAATAAATGGAGTAAATCATTAATATACACTAAAAAGAGGAAAGGACCCAATATTGAGCCTTGTGGAACACCCATTTTTACATTTAAACCAAGTGAAGTGATACCATTTATTTGAACTTGCTGTTGTCTATCATTTAAATAAGATTTTACTAAACTGAGCGCAAGTTTTCCAAGTCCGTAATGCTCAAGTTTCAAGAGTAAGGTTTCGTGATCGACGCAATCAAATGCCTTGGAGAGGTCACAAAAAATTCCTATGGCGTCTTGGGCCTCTTCCCACGCGTTAAAAATGTGTTTTAATAAGGTTACACCGGCGTCGGTCGTACAACGTCCTTTGGTGAAACCAAACTGTTGATCGCGAAGTATTTTATTCGTGTTAAAATGATTGAGCATTTGATTAAGCATTACTTTTTCAAAAACCTTGCTGAAAACTGGCAACACGGATACGGGTCTATAATTATTTGTGTCCTTACTGTCCCCGGATTTAAAAAGTGGTATTACCTTACTGTATTTCATTAAATCCGGGAAAACTCCCTGATCCACACACAAATTAAATATTAAGGCTAAGTAAGGCGCTATAGTCTCAATTATGGAGGTACAGACTTTAATAGACATTCCCCAAAGATCTTCGGTCGGTTTGATCTTAATTTGCTTAAAAGCTTTTATTACTGTTATGGGGTTAATGTGCTTAAAGTTAAATTCAATCGGGCAGGCCGAAACGTTCGCCTTTACTAAATCAAAAGAAAGTGAGGGCGAGGAGTTTAATATTTCAGTAGTTTTAAGTGGGATACTGGTAAAGAAATTTACAAATTCTTGAGCAACTTCTTTGCTATCGCAAATGAGACCACATGACGTCTCCAGTGTGTAATCAAAATTATGCTTTTTGATCCTGTTAGTTTCATTATTGATAATTTTCCAAACTGTCTTAATTTTATTCTCTGCTGATTTAACCTTGTTGCTAATGTATAAAGCTTTAGCTGCCTTACAAGTATTCTTAAAAATTCTAGAGTAAGTAGAAACATACTTATTAAATGATTCCGTGTTAATATAAGGCTTAAGGCCATACAGCTCGAAAAGTCTTTCCCTACTTTTCCTGAGTCCTCTAGTTGCCCAGTCACTAAATAAAAACTTAGGGCTTATAGTTTTTGTGATCTTCTTAAAAGATTTATCGAACTCTGTTTGGACTACCGAAAAGAATTCTTCATACAAAATATTAACATTGTTCATTGTTAGTTCTTGGTCATTTAACTTACCAATTAAAGTGCTATTAATTTTTTTTAAATTAGCAGATGTTATTGGTCTGGATTGTATCTGCACTTTTTGTATTGGTATGTTGGACTCAAAAGTTACAGTTTGACCGCTGTGATCAGAAGGGAGATAATTAACGATGGATTTATCTAAATAGTCACAGCAACAAAAAACATTATCAATACATGTAGCAGTAGTCGTAGTAATTCGGGTTGGTTCTACAAACACATTTGACAAATTGAATGATTTAAACAAATTTAACAATCTACTGGTATTTGAATTGTTTTCTAAAATATTAATATTAAAGTCACCACAGATAATTACTGACTTATTACCAGCTGCAAGTTTTGCCAAAACTTCTTCCATTACTGACTCGAATATGGAGTAGTTTTGATAATTTGGAGGTCTGTAAACGCACACTATGACATGCTTATCCAGCTCAACACAGGAAAGTTCAATGCTATGTTCAACCGATAGTTCAACTATGTCTGTACGAGTTTTTGATTTAATACAATTTTTAATTAAGATTAGTGAACCACCTCGCATCATTGATGTTCGATTAAAACAACTGGCCACACTATAATTCTCATAATTAATTAACATTTCGTAATCTTTTAACCAATGCTCAGTTAAACAAATAATGTCAAACATTGTTTTTTCTAAAAACAATTCAATTTCCAATTGTTTGGATGAAAAACCTTGAATATTTTGATGAAATAATTTCAAGGATTTCTACTTAGCCCCTTTTCTGCAGTTAACAATTTTAGTGCTAGAAAATACCTTTTTGTTATTAAGTGTAACTATACTGTTAGTGGTACCTTCTGTTGTCTTACAAACTAGTTTAAATTATTGACTACCTTAACATTAGTACTATTACTAACTGTGGTGCTAATTATAGATGACTTCGACATACTAATTATGTCTGAGTTAATATTAAAAGCTAATAGCCTAGCTATTTGACGTCTAAAACTACTGGGCAGATACACCGTATCCCTAGTCGAGCTTAGCTTATCAACAAAAATGTTGGTGTCAAAAAATATAAACTTGTCACTATGGTGACTAACTATGAATTGTATGTGACTATTTAACATATGAATGTAGTTGTTTTGTCTGTTTGACAAGTATTCAAAATATGGAAAAGCACACATAATTATTTTTTTACAATTTAACTTCAATAGCTCGGTGACACTATCAGTAATATCATCTTTTGTAACATTAAGGCTGTTACCTATAAGTATAGTAATAATGGCATTAGGATCATATTTATTCCTAGTTATTGAAGCCATTATTTGTTTGTGGGAAGCCTGAGGCATACAATAGTTTTGAGAAGAATGACTCAGGTTATTGCTAAGTAATTTTCCTAACCCTTTTCCAAAACTATCAGAAAACATAATTGAACTGCAACATACTTTACTACTATAAGGGACAGAACTAGCATCTATCTGAACTACTTGCAAATAGTAGTAGTAGTCGTTGTTGTTGTTGTTGTTGTTGTTGTTGTTGTTGTTGTGTATGTTGCAATAGGTGAGCTTTGTGCTTAGTGCTTACATCCAGAATTACTTATTTGGAAAATTATAATTATGTACATGCCTTTTCTCGAACAATTAATTTATACCCGTCAGGAAAAACGAATGTAATCAAACTACATTGCTAGAAATTGATTATTATTCCACTGAAACTTGTAAACATTGTAATTCATTAGAAGAGAAAGCGCGAAGGCTAATCTGAGTAGTCGTAAAGAGCA
The DNA here is from genome assembly GCA_946251885.1 of Cosmia pyralina. Taxonomy (NCBI): domain Eukaryota; kingdom Metazoa; phylum Arthropoda; class Insecta; order Lepidoptera; family Noctuidae; genus Cosmia; species Cosmia pyralina. The sequence goes on from OX276365.1 coordinate 22,082,428, forward strand.
ATCAGAGACAGCACAACCAACAGTCGATCGTGCGTCGTGTTGCGGATCACCCGGAGCTGCCGGAGCTGCCGGAGCTGCCGGAGCTGGCGGAGCTGCCGGAGCTGCGAGCCGCGCGGAGGTTCATTATCATTACACACTCGTTTGTAGGGCTGCTACTACGCGACTGCGGCAAAGCCAAAGGATGGTTATGATTTTAACAGGCTGTGTTGTATGTTCATTTTTCCCTCATAACTCCTAAACTCCTCGTCGTATTTTGACAAAATAGATATCGTTGGAAGCGTAATATTATTGCGCGGGGTATAGGCCTATATAAAGGCTAACGTTACCGAAAAATATCTTAACTAATATTATAAATGCGAAAGTGAGTTTGTTACAATTATAAATTGAATGCTAAATTTGATTTGCCCCGCCATCCCACATGAACATTGTGGTCACTCTGTCAACACAACAGTTCTGTCTGGTGCCATCTACCTCCCGCTCTGTGACCACTGCTACCTCAAGCGTTTCTGTAACTGCCATTCTAGAATAAATTAACCTGACTTTCCTAAAAACACTTTCAAGTCTGTTTCTTACATATTTCCATATTTCCAACGGATCTGTAAAATCCAGATTTTACATTTTTTTTTTTTTTGTGTTTTTAGCTCTTGGCAGCCCTGAGCTTTGCCTCAGAGACTCCGACGCACCCGATTGGAACGAGTCTCCGTTCAACAAATATTTTTAAATGTAACGTGAGAGAATGTTCACAGATTATGAGAAATATGCGACTCGTATGATTACTGGGAGTCTGTGCTTATCTGTATTTGTGCTATATTGTAGTACCTATACGTTAAGGAGAAGTTGCACAGGTAGTATTTGAATTAAGCTGTAAGGAATAATAAGGAATTGTTTTGCATGAAATACTATTTTATTTGTATTTTTTATTTTGGCTATTTATACGAGTATTATACGCTTATTTATTTACTTTCTGTTATTTATTCTCAACAAAATTATTTATCTTGAAATTCAATGCAATTAAATAAAAAACCCATGAATAAGCATGAAGTCTTTCGACTATCATCTAATACGTTCTCCATGTTCAGGTAGGCGTGGATTATCGGGTTTAGAAGGATTTCAGTAAAATAACACTTGTCACAATCACTTCGCTTGTTCAATCAAACACTTTACAAAATTACTATAGATCGCTTAGATAAGAGAGATGCGCTTACAATATAACGTCCACCGGCACGTGGTTGCGCGCGCACTCTGCTGCGATCCGAAGTTCACTGCCTGTTTTTACAAGATGGCCACCTCACCAGTGCCCGGTGTTCGTTTTTGACGTTGACATTTGTACGAGATGTCAATTGACGGACTAGAAAAGCGGAAGCGCCAACAAGCATTTTAAATTAAAAATCATATTTTTGTTTTTATTAAGTAGGTTATAATAGAGGAGCTCGTGGCTAAGTAATAACAGCCGCACGGGTCGATCCATCAGGTTAAGCCACGCTTGCCGGGGTTGGTCAGTAGATGGGTGTCTATCTTTATATATCGAGACTCCTCCGTGCCTCGGAAAACATGTTAAGCCGTTGGTCCCGGCTGTCATTCGTGGATCTATGACAGACGTTACGGGTCTTCAAAAGCCCGAAAGTCTGACAACCAGTCTTACCAAGGGGTATCGTATTACCCAGTTACTGGGTTGTGGAGGTTAGATAGGCAGTCGCTCCATGTAAAATAATGGTATTCAGCTGCATCCGCTTAGACTGGAAGCCGACCCCAACATAGTTGGGAAAAGGCAAGGCAGATTGATTTTATTATGTAGGTTAGAATAATGAAATAATATTAAATGAAAACATTAACTACATCTGATACAATCAAATAGAAACTGCTCTACTTACAACATTTTTTCGAACACCAAACAACTTAGCATCATAGTTAGTAAGTGATTCAGCAGCGCTGTCAGACTTCATTCGGCAGGATTGATTTAGTTTACTCCAATTCCTGTACCTCTGACCTTCTCCGACTATATTCACATTCAATCCAATAATCTGTTACGAATGTAGGTACGCATGAATGATTATGACAGTGCTAGAGTGAAAGTGAAAAGGTGATGATAAAAATTACAATTACAAAATTACAATATACAATTTTTTGGATATGGGTGGTGAGTAGTCGAGTATATTTTCGTAGATGATCAAAGATTTCATAGAACAGAAGGCCAAATCGCAATCTCATGCCAGCGACAATCAAATTTGAGATGTCATTGCAAACGTTGTTAAAAATACGGGAATTGCCCCTCTGTTTTGGCCAGTCTCCTTTATATAGTGTGCCTCGACAGTTCGAGTGATAGCTTAACGTTTCCTATGTTTGTTGGTGTGAACTAACTCCGCCTTAACTCATTTCACTAGGATTCCCGCGGTCGCTGTACTTGTCATATTTAGTTCGTCGCCGCTCTCCGCCCACCTCTCGAATTGTAATCATCTCACTGACAGTTATGTACCAAATATTATACATATTACAATTAATTTAAAATTTATTATACTTAATAAATGGATGTTATTTCACACAGCTTCTATTAAAAAGCGTATAAGTATTGGAAACATCACTAAAATTCACTATAAAATATGTCGCTAAAATCTGATTCCTACACATTATTGGAAATTCGCACGCGATCATTCAAACTGACATTCGCCAAATTGCCGACCCATACAAACTAACAACTGACATAATAATAGTAAGTCCAGTAATATGAACGATGTGTGCTGTTACTGTACACTGCTACACGACTGGATGTAATAAAAGATGAGTCTATTATAAAGGAAGTCTGAAAGTGGCACCGGTGACTACAAAGTTGTGTGGCATATATGATGCGGAGGAATGAGGAAAACGTCGTAAGGTAAGTTTTCAGTATGAATGTAAGACCTGTAAGAGTAGAGGAAGAACAAAGAAACGATAGATGGAGTGCTTGAAAGATGACATGGCTAGAAAGGGAGTGACTACCGAGATGACGACTAATAGAGAAGTATGAAAGAAAGGGACATGTTTGGCCGACACCAAATAAATTGGGATGAGGGCAGGAGAATGATGATGACTTTAGTAATGTGAACCATTTCGTCATCATCATATTCTTATCGACGACCACCTAACATTTCAGCAACATATATCAAACCTCTCTGGCAGAATAAGAAAACTCATTCACACCATGCGCAGACTACGAGACTGCCTACCCACAGACACACTACTACAAGTTTACCTAGCGCTATGCCAATCCATTCAGTATTGCATCAGTGTGTGGGGTAGTGCTGGAAAGACCTACTTGATTGAAGTAGAACGAGCACCGAGAGCGCTTCTTAAAGTAACTTTTAAGAAGGCCTACCGGTTCTCTACTGACTTACTCTATCGTGAAACGAGAGGTCTCAGAGTCCGCCTTCTTTTCATCCTGTCTGCCTGCACTAAAACTCACAAAACTATTAAAAGCAGACCCGACTACACATCAATCATAAGCAAAAGAAACTATAGAATCCCAACACCTGACAACACCTCATTGCTAGCTAGACGCTCCCTAGCTTACTCTCTCATTAATACTTACAATAAAGTCTGCAAACTCTGCGAAATTAAAAATACTACCTTATTCAGCTGTAAAAAAATAATAAAGAAAATGTTGCAAAACTCCGGTTACGATGACTCGGAACAACTAATATTACCCTGACCTGACACTGACTCAAACGTCAAACGACGCACAATGAGAACAAATACGCACACACACACACCCTCACACGCACAACACACACACATCACATTTATACAAACATACCATACAATACCTGAAATCACCTTTCTAGTCTCCACTCTGGAATCCGTACCCTGAGCCCCAAGATACAGACTAACTGTCTAGTTTGGGGCTCACTGGCAAATAATATTTTGTAACCTAGCTATATGTAATATTATAAGCTCATGTCGTCTCAACTTGTTGTTAACATGTAAGCCTGCTGACTGTGTTACGGACAATAAACTATTTTCTATGCTATTTCTATCATCATCATTATCTCAGTCGAAAGCCGTCCACTGCTGGACATAGGCGTCCCCCAGGCACCGCCGCTTGGACCAGTTCTGTGCTTCCCGCATCCAGCAGAACGTTTAGTCCAACCAAATCACAGAAAAGAATCTTGAAAAAATTATAGGAAATTAATTTTTTATTCGATGCTTATGGTATTACCACGGAACCCATAAACACCTCATTTGTTTCACCATCGACTTAATTTCCATCGTTAACGACGAGACGACATTCTTGTGGTTTTAACTACACATCGCGTAGTTATCGTCTGTAACCTACCGCCCTACCGCGGCCCGCGGCGATGTCCGTAGTTTCATAATTAAACATGGCTTGATTCATGATTATGGCCCGCAGTGGAATATGTTTGAGAATTATATTGGTATGTTTGTTAATTTTTCTGAAATAACTTTGGTTGAAACTATTTTTATTTGAAATCAAATATTTTGTTGCCGTTGGGCTTGTGTTGTGTATTTTAGGTCAAATCAAGATTATGCGTATGTGGTAGTATTGAAAGAATTGTCGCTGGTATTTAATTTGAGTATGTGATCTAAAATACTGTATCACATCTTTTCCCTTAGAAAAAAAATCTTAAATTCACTGCCAGACAACATGCAGCGTACACCGCTGGGTCTAAAAGCATAAAGTTGTGCACAAGAGTTCCATAATATAGATGACGAAGGTAAACACTGAGGAAGCATTTTTGAAAATTCATCCTTCTTATCGGTTAAATAGGGGATGAAAGCTTGTACCTACTGTAGTTCGTCACTGTCGCATCCCATGGGAAATCCCATCGGGCACACGGCTTGTACATACACAAATGTGGTGAAGGTACAGTACCTATCAGTAATATCTATCTAACTCAAGCACTGTCTTTTGCACTGTCGAAGAGTCGTTCTGAAAGGCACCTGTCCCACCACGCCGACGATGAAGCGATTATCAACAATTTTCTCGCTCAAATAACGTATAAAAGATTGTTTGGTCCCGTGTAAGCCGACGTTCGCACGGGCGTAAAAATATCGCGGCGGGAGTTTATCGCGCACTGGATTTTCAACTCTCGTTTTTGAGCCGAGCGTTGAGAATTCAACTTAACAACAAAAGAGTGCATTCTAGCGCGTCGAAATAACACACAGTTGGATTTTCAACTCTCGGCGCTAAGCAGAGCGTTGAAAATCCAGTGCGCGAAATAAAATCGCCGCAATATTTTCACGTCCGTGCGAACGTCGACTTAGTTAAAGAGATATATTAATAGTTGATCGCTGACTGTTCACACCGTCGGCGTCGACGAGTACTTGTTTGTCGCAGCGACAAGGGCTATCAAAGAGAGACTCGTGCAGAGCCGCCGGCTTGGCGGCCAGGACACTCGCTGAGAGACTCTCGCTTGGTAATTCGTATACCAGCGAGTAATCACTCGTCGCCGTCGAGCATTAGCTCGCAGCTCATCAACTCGTGGTTAGTTGTTAGTAGAGCTAGCTCTGCTCGCTGCTCGTTACTCGCCGGTGGTGGGCTAGGTGCCTCAGTCAGAAAATTGAAACTAGTTGTTAGTAGAGCTAGCTCTGCTCGCTGCTCGTTACTCGCCGGTGGTGGGCTAGGTGCCTCAGTCAGAAAATTGAAACTAGTTGTTAGTAGAGCTAGCTCTGCTCGCTGCTCGTTACTCGCCGGTGGTGGGCTAGGTGCCTCAGTCAGAAAATTGAAACTAGTTGTTAGTAGAGCTAGCTCTGCTCGCTGCTCGTTACTCGCCGGTGGTGGGCTAGGTGCCTCAGTCAGAAAATTTAAACTAGTTGTTAGTAGAGCTAGCTCTACTCGCTGCTCGTTACTCGCCGGTGGTGGGCTAGGTGCCTCAGTCAGAAAATTTAAACTAGTTGTTAGTAGAGCTAGCTCTACTCGCTGCTCGTTACTCGCCGGTGGTGGGCTAGGTGCCTCAGTCAGAAAATTTAAACTAGTTGCCCGTTCAAAAGCGTCATCCATAGGTGTCTGAAGCACCTACAACATTTATCTTTCAAGACGAAAGTAATACAGGTTATCTGATCGATGGCTGACTACAAAGTAGTCATGGAGTGAATAATCCTCAAATAGATGGCCCATCACTTCACAATAATGCTAATCAAGCCTCGCATCTCACAGAGCCTCACTGACTTACGGCCATATCTTAGAGAGGTCAGCTGATAATCTTCACTCACACCTCTTTCTGATTAAATTATAAAGCAAGGTCTTTATAAGTAAATGAAGTAACAAATTAAATAAGATGTTGATATACGTGACAGCTCGTGATGGTGTTGGCTGATGCCAGATAAAGTGTCGATACTTTTGTGATGTTGAAGATTTGTGGTATAACATCGACGCCGACGGGAACTGTCTTCATTTGATACTTAATTGTGTTGGGTAATACTACTTTTGATCTTTGATACAATATTGATAGAAACTATTGTATTCAACTGATATTTCTTAATATTGCATCTTCTTTGTCACAATAGAAACTGACGAAGCAGTTTCTCTTCGTATTTATTTATTCATTACAGTAATCAGTAAAATTACACAATTTGAGATGAGGATGTCAAGTTATGAATACACTGATGCCTCGAAAACCATGGCTACCTATATAACTGGGTCCTCACAATCGGAAAAAGTAGAGGTAGTTATGTTACATAATACGAAAAAAGATACAGAGTTACACAAAGACAAGATAATTGTATCGATATTAAATCTATCGACTGCTGTGCAACACTAATCGAGTACGAAGTAGGCAGTGGAGAGATTTGAAAGTGCAGTAAATATTGCATAAGTAGTGGTTAATTGAAATCTCTCGGTTGGACAGATCCGCAAATGTACGACACGAGGTCTTCATGCAATGTTGTTAACGTGCGGATAACTGATATTTATGGGCGTAAGAGTGACTTATTAACACGAGTGCTTCCGAGAGGCGAAGGACGGTAAACGATCGAATGGTTTTAAATTATTATTATGTATTTATTTATTAAACCATTTATGTTCACACAATATAAAGAGATAAAATAATAAAAGAACAGAAAATACGTACAAAGGTGATGCTTATTGACGTTAAAGCGTATTTTCGCTCGGTGTAGGTAATGGCAAGTTCAATGTTTCTGACTGATATTTCAACCGCAAATAACTTTATAACGAAATTTTTAATCCTAGAGTAATGGTTGAGCATTCAAAAGATAGGTCATATTTATAACAATTTTATGGCCGGATATAATTTGCGTATGACGTCACACTGCGAGTGCACGCGCATGCGCTCATCCCTCTACTTTTCTTTATGTGTTGAAATATCAATTCGTACAGCGTAAAAACGTGTTTAGTTAAATCACTTATTCTGGTGTCCTTCTCAATAGTTGACTTAGCACTACCAGGACCTAAAAAGAAGCAACAGAATTATTGGCCAAAATAGGGTTCAAAATTAATATGAAATAGACAATAGCAAAATAATGTCAGATATCGTCTCATATCTGCCGTAAATCTGCTCAGAACTGAAAAAAACCGGCCAAGTGCGTGTCGGATCACGCACAATGAAGGGTTCCGTAGTTGGGATGAATTTATCCCAAGAACAAACTTAACATTGTAGTGAAAACCATGTTCTCCCGCTCGTACATCCCAACTGTAAACGTAAGATTGTACTCACAATATTCAGAGATTTATCATGTTATTTTAAGACCCCAGACTTCTTATAGGTTTTCCTGTAATTTACAGGTAAAGAACTATTTTCCATTTTTTTTTAAATTGTATAATTAATCGTCTATTTTTTTAAATAACTTTTAAAGAATCTATTTGAAAACTATAAAAAAATAAATTTGAGATTCTCATAGTAATCCCTTTCATTTGATATGTGACACGGTACAGTTTGCAAAACTTTTTTTTTTTTAATTTCCTTATTTGCCCCCAAAAGTAGCCCCCATATTCAAAATTCATTTTGGGTCGCAGAAATTCATATGTGTACCAAATTTCAACTTAATCGCTCTATTAGGTTCGGAGCGAATTGGCTGTGACAGACAGACAGACAGACTCACGAGTGATCCTATAAGGGTTTCGTTTTTTCCACTTACCACAGTACAATTAAACTATTAACTGAGTAAAACACTTTCACACTCGACCGACCGAACGCTGACATGACAGAGAAAAAAATATTTTTTAATGTCATAGACGAGTCTCAGTCAGTGTTGACGTATCTTAAATCGTTCGGAAATAAATAACGCATCAAATTAAATGCATAGAATTCTATATTAGTACTTAATAGTGATGAAACAACGTTAACAATAAAAAAATATTTTCTTGGTATAGAGCCCACACCACGTACAATATAAGGTAAAATGATTCCACGGACCCGATGCACACTCCACTCCACTCGCACACTCCACTCGCGTGAGTGGCTTATACAATGGCTACAGCAGTATCGCAAACCGCAGTCAAATTTCAATCTGTTTTCACGAAAACAAACGGCGCGGACTCGAACTGCGCCAAATTTTTTTTTCTCTATAGAAATCTCACCCAGCGTACCTGCGATTGAAAAGTAGATAAAATAAGACTTAAACACCTTGTAGAAGAGAAAAAAGTGTGTGTGTGTGTGTGTCAGCTCCGGCGCACGACTAGAGTTTACTCCTCAAGGCGCGGTATTAGCTCAATTTTCACAAGGTTTCTTGGATTGTCGAGTATGACGTAACGCAATGAAACTATCCGGCGCAATAAATACAGTGGACAAAGAAGGGTTTAAAGAAAAATGTTAACTCAATAGAATAGTAAAAAAATAGTTTGATATTCCCAACAAAAAATTTGGAAGTTGCTCCTCAGAAATAAACTTTGACGTCGAACACCTCTGTATTTTCAGCGATAACGACATTCTATTTTAAAGAATTTAATAGAATTAACATTTTTTTTTAAACATTAACCGGACAATTATTTAATTTATTGTGTATATTCTGAATAATCTAAAGAAAACCCGGAAAATAAATGCACATTCGCAGCTTATTCACATCTCGGCAAAACAAATATTATTTTTAATTGTCAACCTTATCTAAGCCAGCTAATGGTGAGAATAGATTACGCGGTTGTGTGCCGTTTAAAATCGTAGTCAGTCCGCGCCTTAAGTACGATTGTCTTTGAATATAATGGATAGATTAACCGCTGCAAAGAAGACTGGCCGAAAATAAACAAAACAAGTATACACATACATGATTTCAAAGTGAAAGGTGCTCAAAGTACGTTGCGCAGAAAAACTCCTCATAAATTTTTTAGGAAAATTGATTCTTAAGGAGTAAACTCCAAAAATGAATTCACTAATTATTGATAGAGTGGAAAGTGTTGAGTGTGATGTGGATGGTTATAAGAGTGGAGGAACACAAAATAACGCTACACGGATTGCGCGAAAGATGATGTGGCTAGGAAAAAGGTGAGTACTGAGATGACGACTAAAAGAGATGTAAGGATTGTTGGCAGCTCCAACAAACTAATATCTTTTATCTATAATTGTTTCCTGTTTCCTTATGTCAAACCTAATGTCATTCGTTGAGTCGACAATAAAGATCCGCTCCATTCACGTATCGCCAAAGCCTGCCTTTTATTTCTGCGTCCACACCATCGATTACCTGCAAGAACCAGCCCTGCTGCATTGCTCCAACAAGGATGAAGAAGACATACAACATAAACCCAGGAGCCCACGTGCAACAGTCGCTTGCAGCCACTAGGCCGACGAGGCGGATACCGCCGTGTCACTTCATTACCGATGGCTGGCAGCTGGCACTTCCGCAATCGTTCGATTGAGTCGACTCGTAAAACGACGAGTTTTCACTCGGCAATTAAAACTGAAACTTGTTCGATTACTGCTTGGCTAACTTAACGATAGAGTTTTATGGGGAAGGCTTCATCAACGTCCAATGGCTGTAAATCACTTACTTCTGGTACTACCTTTATACTGTCTGCTGTTGACTTCGCGCACTACATACACATGTTACTAGTTACTACTGATGGTTCTGATTCTCTGGTACCTATGTATCTTTTTGTTTTGATGTTATTATCCCTATCATTCATTCTCCTTCCAATCTGCCTAGCCTTTTCCCAACTATGTTGGGGTCGGCTTTCAGTCTAACGGGATGCAGCTGAATACCAGTATTTTACATGGAGCGACTGCCTATCTGACCTCCACAACCCATTAACTGGGTAATACGATACCCCTTGGTAAGACTGGTTGTCAGACTTTCGGGCTTCTGACGACCCGTAACGACTGTCAAAGATCCACGAATGACAGCCGTGACCAACGGTTTCACGTGCTTTCCGAGGCACGGAGGAGTCTCGGTATGTAAAGATGGTCGTCACCCATCCACGGACCAACCCCGGCAAGCGTAGCTTAACCTGATGGATCGACCCGTCCGCCTGTTATTACTTAGCCACGAGCTCCTCGTGTATCATTCATTCTCCTTCCGTTATCCTAATTTATTTGGGGTCGGCGCAACATGTCTCTGTTTCTTCTTGTTTTTTTCCTCTTTGTCGTCATCTTGATAGTCACCCCTTTCTAGTCATATCATTTTTCACACAGTCCATCTATCACTTCTTTGGTCTTCCCCAACTCATTAAGCCATCCACATTTAAAGTCTAAACTGGTTCTACATGTCTACACTATTTTTTAAGTTTAATGTGACTGCCTGCGTCTATTTACAAAAAACTTTTTAACAAAAAAAAAAACCGACTTCCAAAAATCACTACAAAGTGAAAAATAACTTTAATTTCGGAAGTCGGTGTCTGGTTAAATGTATTTTCGTTTTTAGGTGTGCTTATAATATTTGAAGAGTTCCTTCGATTTCTCCAGGATCCCATCATCAGAACTGGATTTTGACAAAAATGGGACCATTTGGAAAGTATACCCTTTTCAACAAAAAAATAATTTTTCAAATCGGTAGGCAAGCGACGGAGTTATGCGCGAACAAACATAAAAAAAAAAAAAATATAAACATCCGAATTGAGAACCTCCTCCTTTTTTAGAAGTCGGTTAAAAATATCGTAGACATTTTATTTTCACGCACCGTTGTATCGTCAAACCATTGATAGTTGTTTGCTCTGACCTTCCATAACAGAGGTATTATATCAATAACATCACGGCAGACATAATACCAGGATTTCATAAAAGTATAGCAGATAAACTTTACGCATATCCCGCATATATAATTTACATACGCAGTACCTGTACGTATAAGCACGGTTGACATAAACTCGGCTTTCTTAATAGCATTCTCGTGTCGGGCGCGAGTAATGAGTAATAACGAATGCTGCAGTACCGGTGTACCAGGGGCGCAGGGCACGCGGGAGATGGTCGCTTTATGAAGGCAGGGTAGGTGGTCGCTCATAAATGAGGAATATCATAGGTTGTTGAATCACTGCGCATTGTTTGGGAGTCGTGTGTGGTCTGCAGATAAGGTTTAACTAGGCCGGTTACCTGTGTACCTACTCCTACTCTGATTTGAAGGTAGGTGGACATAACTTTGTGCTCACTGTTTACAAAATAATAAACGTTTTGGCAATGTTCCATTATCTATCACACAGCATTTTTTAAAGAAACGTAATATAGAACTTCACACTTAGCATGACCGCCAAACGGGTTTTGTCGAAGAAAGAATAGACAAAATGGCAGATAGTAAAAATATTTGTACTCATACTACGTACTAGTTTTGTATATTCTTCCGTCAACAAAACGTCGTCATGCTACGACGTAGTAGAATTTCATTGCCCTTCCTTTGATGACACCAATTACTATTTTGCTTCAACGACGAAAAAAGGTGCGTTGTCTTTACCTTTCTAGGATTCATACAGCTAAACCCCGCGCTATCTTGTGAGGATCCCCAATGTATATGACTCGTAGTTAGAACAATAAACGAACGCGGTCGAGTGAGAGACAGTAACGTCGCACTTACAGATAACAAGAACATCGGACACACCTCCGTACGAGACGTGTGGAATATTATGGTTTACGATGAAATGGCATGAACATTAAACTACATACTAATATTATAAATGTGAAAGTACCTAACTGTCTGTTACCTTTTTACGCCTTAACGGCTGAACGGATTTCGATGAAAGGCACACAGATAGATCATGTTCATGAAATAGGGTACTTTTTATACTGGTGGAAGGTCTCCATGTAATAAATTTGGGACACGACACAGGCAAAGCCGCGAGCAAAAGTTAATGTTCAGTAAAATAATAAAGCGGGGTAAAGAAAGTACAAACGTTAACTATATTCGCAGTATTGGCAACCTGGCATTGTCTAAAAAGACTTAAGTTTTAATTGGCGAAGCTGTGCGACTGTCTGGCGGAGCTCTAACTTTTGACAGACAAAGCTCTAAATATTGACAGATGACAATATACAATTGACTACGAAGCTCTACAATCGACTAACGAGGGACTAACTATAAACCAGTAAATCTCGGGCCCTTTTCAAGAAGAAGATGACTACTAGGATGACTTGTATACGTCACATTCGTCACCGCTAAATCCTTTTTGAAGTAAACCCTTCTGCTGCTGTGAATGCTTTGCTTCATGAACAGAACTCACAGCAGTCAGTCACACACACACTCTAGCTAGACCAACCACTTACAAAGAAGAGAGAAAAACGGTTTAGAGAAAACATATACCTAGTGTTTGTTCAAGCACACAGTTTAATATTCATAAATGTTTCATAATTTGTCCGCTAACAGCCTCACTGACCATAGACAACGCGATTGAACTCACCAACACAGACACTATGAAATGAACTTTTAATGTACGCCACACATGAGTCACAGAAAAATAAATGCTAAAAGGCACTTTATTAACATTAGTCTGGTTGTCACATAACGTGTCTCACTCCGAGCACATCGGCACACAGTACACCGTCATACCTACTCATAGCTGCACCGCACTGCGCATTTACTGTTAGCATTAGCATGTCGGTAACACGAACCCAAGAGTTGCCTCTTCTTATCAAAAATCGCTCAACGCGCCGAAAGAAGTTTTCAATTAAAAAAACAAAATAGACCAAGTGCGTCTCGGACCACGCACAATTAAGGGTTCCGTAGTTGGGATGAATTTATCCCAAAAACAAACTTTGTAACTGAAAAACATGTTCTCCTTATGTACACGGATCTCGTCACGATCAATCTCCAACTGTCTCCAAATCTCCACCTGCAAATGTAAGTTTGTAATCGCAAAAAAATATGTTTTTGTGTGATAAAGTTTTATCACTCATAAAATTTTTTTCTTTCAAATTAACGGTTTTCGGACTTTTTCTTTTACTTGTGCTGTGAGACCTTGCTTCTTGCCAAATTTTATGATTTTAGATCAATGGGAAGTATCCTATAGGTTTTGATTATTTGCGAGTATCAAAATATGTCACATAAATGGCCGTATTTTGTTTGAATTGACTTAGAAGCTTGATTTCTTTTAGAGCTCTAAGGGACCGTAGACTTACGTATTTTGGTGTTAATTTGAACTTGCTACCATTACGCGTTCTTGAGAAAAAGGGTCTTGACAAATTGACAGACAGACGGACAACGAAGTAAAGTAAATAAGGAGTGTATAAGGGTTCCATTTTTTCCTTACGGAACCCTGAAAAAAAAACACAATTATTTACAGTGCACTGGCAAATAGTTTCCGAATCCCGGGCGCGGCGGTCATTATGGCACAGACTGTTTCTTTCATTGGTCTAATGGTAGCAAGCGCTGCTTCTGAGCATGAGGTCCCAGGTTCCATTTCCGGGTCGATCAAAGTGTTATTGGGTTTTTCCATCAGGTATTTCTCAGTAGCAGCCCGTAGTTTGGTTATATCGCGGTTGAGGGCGATAAGCTCGCCCAACATTGGTCTTAGACATAATTGGCGCAATGTGGGTGTACTATATAGGTACCTCTGCCTAACTCTTCTGGGAGTATTGGCGTGACGTCATGTAAATAGTTCGCAGTCCGGGCGGGCGTCAGTTATGGCACGTCGGGGTTAGGAAGAGACGATCACACGCCGACTATGATAGACGTGACGCTCTACAAAGCCCAACTTTTTCTAAAAGCATGTCGAATCTATAACAATTCCCATTTTGCGCTTCTAAAAATATTATTGAACACTTTAATATAATGGTTGCGGCTCTTTTTGTTAACCTCAAATAATTCCTATTTTAGGGTCCTAAAAACACTAAATAGTAACTACGACCAACTTGGATGTGCCGCTCACCGGCCGCTGCCGTGAGGTACCTACGTAACCCTAAAAAATCCTGCATCGTGCAAGCAGAGTTTACCGCGCGATTAGCATACATATACAACGTCCCGATATCAACCGTTAAGCAGTAGCCCACCAGACACAACACCGTCAGAGGATCCTCCCTTTGCTATGGAAGATGAGTGAACTTTACACCCTGATCCTCTTACCGCTATATTGGTGTCCTCGAACATGAACGTAGCATAGCCTTCGTGCAACTAGTTCAGCGCGACGTCATCATCATAACTTCCTCAAGCTTTCGAGCGGTGCGTCTGTAGAGGACTCTACATTTGCAATCGGATACTGTTCACCCCTATCTGCATTTTGCCTATATTTAGTGGTCTTTAAAGGTTTTTCCTATTATATTTTTCCTCATAAATAAGCTGAGTGTATCTATCAATATATCTAAATCCTGAGCTAAGCTATAACTTAGCTTTATCTCGTACTAAAGAGTCTACTTTATGCGCACCATCTCGAGTCACTCACGTCGAACCCGTGTCGTCCAGCAGCAGTGTTGGAAGTCGAGTAATACTAATAAACATTTATTAATGAGGAATTAAACGAAATTAATGAGCCGAGACCACGCGCACGCAATGAAAAATATATTTATTATAAAGGTTTCATATTATTTACGATAATATTGAATTCATAATTCAAATATTAATAATTATATATGTAACCTACATGATTAATGCAGCATATCCACTGTATATTGCAATACTGCTACTGTTTTACATAAATATAATATGTCAAATGTGGTAAGTAATTACTTCTAATATTAATGATACTGCAGAGCTTGTGAACAAATTGTAATACCTTCACACTTATACTGCAGATTAAAACTAAATCCCATTCGATTGAGATAAGATTGAGTTTATAATGGTAATGAATTGGCACAAATGCAATACAACAAATGTCGAATAAACGTAATGAGAGAATGATTGACGACCGCAAAGAGATCGTATCGATTTGTCATCGCACCATTTGTTACGACGTAGACGTCGGATAGATAGATGTCCTGTCAAAGGAACCTCGTCGTGCGGTACCTACACTATCGTAAGCTGAACAATCAAGCAAACAAAATTAATTACTCGATAGCTAAGTCAGAACTAACGCAGGGAACAATCATATGACTGCGATTAATACTAATAGTCCAAAGTAAGATTGTGATCAAAAAGCAAAAGGTAAAGCAACGTGTAGACAAGCGATCTTGAGGACACTCTACCAAACTTAGGTATGTCAAAACTACAGAAGTGGGTTTCTAAAGAGTACTCATTGCCACTGCTAGTAGAACTTACTAACCTGTAGTCAACAGATAACGAAGCATTCCCGATTGAGCACCTATTTTTTGAGCACCAAATGTGTTCCCATCTGAGCACCAATCAGTATTTTAACGTGGTGCTCAAAAGGGAACAATAAAAAATATTAAACTTTATTCCCTTTTGAGCACCTACGGTAGCTTCTAGTGATGGGGTGTTTAATAAAACATATCGATACAAATTGGCGGTACTTTAGAACATCATGGGATACCTTAAGAGTATTGACCTTGACCTCAGGGTCATTGACCTTGAGGTCAAGGTCAGAATTCCGGAAGTCAAGATCGGCTATTTTACTAAGGTCACTGACTTTGACCACAGGGTCATTGACCTTAAGGACAAGATCAAAATTCTGGAAGTCCAATTCGCGGTTGGTATTTCTGTGTAAAAGGTTTAAAGTAACCTAACCATTTTTTTTTTTTTTGTTGCCGGGGTGGAAAATCCTCATGGATGTCCCCCGCCCTGGGGTGAGCGGAGGGGTCTGTCAGACTCTTACTGACTAAAAACCACCCCGGTGTTCCCTTCCCACACCTGGACCGGGGATCATGGGAACTTGGGCGCCTTCCACGATCCCCGGCTAGTGCCGGCCCGCATTTGCGGGCCTCCTCAGGCCTGCGAGGGGAGTGAGGTGCAGGACTCCCCCCGCAACGTCCAATAGGGGCGCGCGCGGAACACTACGCGCCGCCGCCTCGGGTCCAGCTGGATGGGGGCCGGCGGACGTCCCCGAGTCCACCGTCCCTCCGGACCTGTTTACGGGGGCTGGAAGAGGGCGTTGTCCGCCCTCCGCCGACGCCCGGGCCGCCTTCTGCGGGTCGGGAGAGTCGTCTCGATCTCCCTCTCCCTTTCCGCAGCCTCCTTCCGCGAAATGACGGTTTCACAGAAGGAGATCACCGCATCCCACGACTCGGCGCTCCCGAAATAACCGTAAAGTAACCTAACCAAACCTAACCTCGGGGTGTCCTTCGCTCTTTGTTGCATCGTCGTTATGTCGAGCGAAGGGCACCCCGAGGTTAGGTTTGGTTTTAATTTTGACCTTTACCTCAACGTCAATGGCCCCTGAGGTCAAGGTCAGTAACCTGAGGAGAATCACGGACCTTGACCTTGACCTCAAGGTCAATGACCTTGAGGTCAATGCCAATGCCCTTGAGGTAACCCACGGTGGTCAAAAGTTCTGCCGATTTGTATCGATATGTTTTATTGAACACCCCATCACTAGAAACTACTGCACCGTAGGTGATCAAAAGGGAATGAAGTCGAATATTTTTTATTGTTCCCTTTTGAGCACCACTTTAAAATATTGAATGGTGCTCAGATGGGAATACCTTTGGTGCTCAAAAAATAGGTGCACCAACGGGAATGCTTCAAGCTGACCCCCAATTTTATGCGATACTTAACTTTTAGTCGTTCCGCCGCACGCAAGATACGCGCTTGGACGTGGAGAACCGGACAGCAGCCCGCTATACAATACAATACATAACTTAATAGTTCCAAATACTTTCTGTTGCTATCTTCTTCGTCTTCGTGTTGCTGATACGACAGTACTTGTTGGCTCAAAACTTTGCCACTTCGATGTCGGTGGCAGCGCAGAGGTCACTGTGGCTGCATGTTTTTGGGACACAGAGGGCAGGATAGGAGGTGCAGTACGGTATGTGACACAGCTCCACACCCACACCCTGCTGCCGTTCCCTGTAGGCAGCCCCACTCTACCTGGTAGCTCTGTTGCTATAATAATACACTTACTGGCAACTTAAAATTCAGATGGAAAACCCTTCTAACCTAGTTAGGTTAGGTTATATTATTTTATGCATATTACAATTGATTGTACACAAGCATTGTCAAGCACAAGTAAAGCATAGTACATGATACATTAACGACTACGAACATTTTGTGTCCCACTAATGGTAATATTAATTATTGTGATTTATGTGTAAGACAAGTGATAACTTAGCAGTAATGTTATGTATCTGTAGCATTAACATGTGCCCTTGCGCAGGTGTGTGGGCGGGACAGGCGGCAGTCATTGACAATATGATGATGTTTATTGTGAGAATACTTTAGGCTTGTCGATAAGTTCTTTACTTCGTCATCAGAGTCACACTTAGCATCACGCCTGTATTCCCCGAAGGGTAGGCAGAGGTGTGCCGTATAGTACCTACACCCATATTTTGCCAGTTATTTTGAAGTCCCATGTAACAGGGGGCGAGCCGGCCACAATATAATAACAATTTTCGGACTTTTTCCTTTACTTGTGCTGCGAGACCTGTATTATGCAAATAAATAATTTGATTTGATTGATTAAGACTTTGCTTCTTGCTAAATTTCATAATTCTAGGTCAACGGGAAGTACCCTATAGGTTTTGATTTACTCGCAAGTATCAAAATATGTCGCATAAATGGCCGTATTTTTTATTGCGTGGACATACAAGTTTGGTTTTTTTGAACTTCAAGGGACCGTAGACTTACATATTTGATATTAATTCCAACTTGATACCTGAGAAAAAGGATCATGACATGAAAATATATCTTTTTTTTTATCTTTAAAAATTAAGAAATATGTGGTCGTAAAATTTGTTAATTTTAGACCATTTTTGTACGAGCTCCATCGCAACAATTAAACAAGTTAGGAATTTGAAACGTCTGTTTATCATGTACCATGTACTGTATTACTATAAATGCCGATTCATGAGGAATTTCGTTTAAATATAAGCGATTTTCTGCAACTCCAAAAAATAACCTTGTCATTCACATCATTATGAAATACAAAGTTATCTTTGCGATTGTTAATAACAGATACTAAAATAAGAATGGCTACTAAAATCTATTCGCTTTATGCCCTAAAATCATCCAGTTCCGTGAACGCATCTGGCTCGCATGTCTGCGTCTCCTCCGCGTGTGACATACGACGGCGGCGGTTGGTATAGTTGCAGCCGGAAGTGTTACGCGACTAGACGCTATCGCGGCTAGTCGTAAACTGACGTGACGCTCTCGTGATGGACCGTAAAACATAAGAACAGGGACACCATCAGTTGGTGAAGACTAAACGCTTTACCGATTACGGCTAGAACAAGAGAGAGAGTGGAGAGGTCTACAAGACTAGGGGAATACCAAAGAATCACTGAATGGATTCTGTGAAAGATAAAATGATTAGAACAGGGATGACTTGGTACTGTAATGACCTCTGATAGCGATGTATGGCAGAAGGAGACAGGCGCCACCGACCACAAAGAAATTAGGATAAGACCCGAAATATAACGTTGTTTCCGAAATCAGTAAAGAAGCAACCATAAACTGAGCCCAAAAATTCTTAGGAACTATGTATTAATGGACTCAAAGAGATCAAGTAAAGAAACCAGCGGGTACATAAAACAGTAGTATTTAAACAGGACGTCCTCTTAAATCCAGAAGCATGGCGGCAGCGGCACGGCACACGAATAGTACCGCTCCGGAGCGAATGTAACGCGTTTGGCGACGCTCCACATACTCCACAATACGCAAATTTCGTCGTAACGCACTCTGTGCAGCCACTGAAGAGAGTCGATACCGGGACAAAATAGTGAAGAGATGCAGCAGTAGGACTACTCCGGAAAAATCGATGCCAGGATGACGATTATTCCCCGCCGGTGGGTTTCCGCATTCTCGAGGCGGGCGGCTCAGTAGCCCTGGCTTGGTCACCCATGGTGAAGCGAAGAGGAACCCGAGGAGGGGCCGCTCGTCAGGGCTTTTGCCATTAAGCCGACGACGTAGCGGCCAACAAGTAGGTTGCGGTGCCGTGATGTCGTATGGATGCCACCCATACGTCATCGCGGCTGTGAGTTGGAGGCCGCGGCGGGAGAGGAGTGCTGGTATTGCGGTGCGCCGCTCTCCCTACCTTCTGCGGCCTTGACGGGGTCGCCACCGTCTGATGGCGGACGCGGTGGGGTCGCAGGGGAGGAGGAGTATCGGTATCACGTTCGCCGCTCTCCCTATCCTCTGCGGCCGAAAATTGGCTCGCGGCGGGGCAAATGACTTGACCCGCTTGCTGACGCGTGTCCGTGTTGCCGCCGTAAGCGGCAGAGGAGGACAGAGGTAGTGCAGTATGCATCAGCAATTCTCCACGATAAAAAAAAAGGATGACAATTATTGAGGACCAAATTACATCACAGGAAGTGGTAATGTGACGCGTGTGAACGTGAAGTTATATTACGCATAAGATGCAGGGAAATGTGGCCCATGTCGTGAGGAAAGTCTTGATTATGAATGGCTAAGAGTTGGGGAGGACCAAACAAATGATGGATGGATTATGGATAAGAATTTGATGTGGTTGGAAAGGGAGTGACTACTGAGATGGCTAACAGAGATGTACCCACAAATAAATTGGGATATCGCCATGGACGGTAATCATTCTTATTTTGTGGTGCTTATGAAGTAGGTCTTCTGTTCCTTCTTTGCGCTGTGCTCGGTAGCCACGACTGGACATAGAATGCACCACGTATATTACTCATATGATTCAGAACTGTCATCGGCTCTTAAACAAATTATCATTAAATCCATGTTATGCGGAATTCTTAAAATTTAATTGATTGCTGAATTTCTGCATTAATATTGTCATGTATAGTAAATATTGGATTTAAAAACATATACCCTAAGAACGTAAATGATAATTTTTCAATTTTCCTGGGTTGAATGTTGGGAAGTGTCGTATGACCTAATTCTCTGTCTCAATAACTTCCACCAAGAGTTTTACTTGCAGTAGAGTTAGTCGTCTGATGCACCCTCTCGCCAGAGTCGTAGGATCTTCTACTTTACTACTTCTACTAAAGATCTTAAATTCATTCACTGACAGACAACGCACAGCCTAAACCGCAGGTTCTATAAGCACGAAATTTAGCTCAAGAGTTCTTTATCTAGCAAAGGAAGGAAAGACTTTCGAAAATTCATCAATTAACCCGCTTTAGGGGATGAAAGTTTCGTATGGTAGTTTATTAATTTTACCGATGGATAACCCCACCGAGCGCTCGGCTTATGTTGCTACTCGTATAATTAATGATGATGATCTAATAAAACGTCTGAAGAGCCACCACTCACACTTAAACCATATCTTCCGGAAACGCAGGCAAAACGTCATTTATCTCGTTGATTCCTCTGAAACAGTAGATTCAGTGAAATCAACGACAACGTGAGTTGCGCAACCGCAGGCGCGGCGCTAAGTGAAGCGCAAACGACGCATGGACAGTCTGGCACGATACACTAACAACTCACCTACACAGCTGATGCACTGACATTGAACACTAGAACCAACGAGAACTGTTCACAAGACCAACACTTGTGCAGAAAGTTTTAACAACAATCCTAAAGTACACAAAGTAAAGTTGTTAGTGAACCTAACTTGCTGGTGCTGGTGCCTTGCCTGGGCTGCGTCAGGCGGACGTTTCGTTCTTTTCTTCTTTATTTCTTTCTCTCTTTTTTTCTTGGAATCGTAATACAATACCGACAGTTGAAAATACATTAAGCGAATAATAAATGGGCCGTGCGAATCTGGGCAAAGGCTCTTGGACTGGCAACCTGTGCTCTGTAGCGCTGTGCCCAACTGCAGTTCTCTAATTTATACAATCAATTCTTGTAGATCTGGGTTCTGCTTCAACTATTGTATTGTGCAAGTTACATTGTTTATTTTCCTCAAAAGATCAAATAAAACGCCTAGCAGATGTCCTTTAGTTATTAATATTTCACAATTTCGTGTTGAGGAAAATGTACAGGCTATCACATTTCAATATGAGCGTAAAACGTTTATTATAATTTATTACTTATTCATAAATTAACTGTTTACCAAATTGCCACTCTACGTCAACTTGCCTTGCAGCCATTTGTCACATTATCTATTAATTCCCTGATTTTACCTTCGAACGATTCGAAGTCTTCATTAAATCCGTTTACACATGAAAAATAAAGGCACGTATGCACGTAAGGGTACCTACGGTACCAGTGTGAACTAGCCTTTAGTTTCCTGTATATCTGTGTATCTGCAGTCACCTGCTTATTATGCAAGTTACGCCGCTCATATTTGAGATATGTAGGGAAACGACCGCCTCTAATGACACTAGGCACTTGACGGATGACCTGTGATGACATATTGTACACGTTGAGAGGCTTTGTGTTAACGAAACATTCTCAAAATAAATAGTGTTGTTATAAATGCATTGTTTCAAAACGTAACATGAATGCACAATTAATAATTTACCTTATTTTAAATATACATAATTATGTACAATAAATAAATAATAATAAATAAGTACAGCAAAGTGAACTGTTTCACGTTATAAGTACGAGTACCTGTACCTGCACCATACTGACGAATTACTTCGCACACAATCACAAAGTTGTACCTACTCTTTCATTTCTTTGACCTCGTTTCACTTCAATATAAATAATATTGACACTAACAAAATCGTCGTGTGCATGTGTGTGTAGCTTCATTAACAGCAATTTTATTTTTTACAGATAAAATCACGAAACCCGACGCTGGCTGCACATTGCTCAAAATTCACAAATCAAAACAATGTAGACTCGAAACAAAATCACTCAAAACAACAATGTGCCATTAACTGTGGAGCCCAGTGGTCGTAACCAACGCGGACCTGGACAAAACAAGTGACAGTGAAAATGTGTTTAAAAAGATAAAAATGGCAAAAATAATTAGGATGTGAAACATGTTGGAATGCGTGCGCGGCGCGAGCACTGTGGTACGCGCGCCGGCCGAACGTGGACAAGCATTGCGCAAACAAAACACTGCGCGCCGATTTGTTTTGCTGCTCGGATTGCTGCACTGTGCCGGGTAAGCTTACAATCAGAGGAGTTACAAACTTACAATACTTTAAGGGTTAAACGCTATAGTGGCCGCGATATTATTATTCTTTTTACTTTTTCTGCAATTTGCAGGTCAGTATTAGGTTGTATGTTGATCAAAATATAATTAGCGACCGTAATATTTACAGAATTATAATCATTAGAATCATCAATACCAGAGTATTCAGCTGCATTCGATTAGACTGGAAGCCGACCCCAATATAGTTGGGTGAAGGCTAGGCAGATTGAGTTCATCAATACTGACCTGCAAATTGTAAAAAATGTAAGACAATTAGTATTTCGCGGGCTGCCCTGGCGCGCCCGCATAAATAGACGCACTATTTTATGTCTTGTTTTTGTGTTCTTCAAAAGATTCAGTAGATTTACCAAAACACGATTCGCAATTTGCATCGCGAATTACTAAAGCTAAATTATTTACGAAAACTTTTGGTAAATTATTATTGTTAATTTTATCTGCGGACGAGCTTGTTTATTGACGCCGTGCACTTCACGTAACATCTCGCCTGCGATCCCCGCAGGGTTAGGCAGAGGTGCACCTATAGTACACCCACATGTGGCAGTTATGTTGTAACAGAGGGCGAGCCTATTGCCATCAACCGGGCACAAACCCAGACAGACAGAAAAACCCACTTTTCCCGATCCAGGAACCGAACTCAAGACCTCGTGCTCAGCCGTAGCGCTTGCGAGCACTACACCAACGATGTAGTCAGTTGGCATTTAGGTTATTAATATCAACATTATTTAAATATAAAATATTTTCTACGAACTGTGGGAAATACGGCACCAAAATTGCTAGTAGGTATTTAGGCGATACACTTGTTACAGCAAAGAGGAAATGCTTCGCATGCCGCGCCGACTCCCTATTTCTAGTGTTTACTACTGAAGTAAACTGTTTGAACGCGTTTAGTTCAGTCATAGAATTACCCAAAATGCACTCAAGCGCATATGCATAAAGTGACTGAACAATATACGTGTTTTATGTGTGTTTTCTTAAAACTATTTGTTGTGAGACAATATTAATTCTGGTTTTTTTTGAGCGGACCGTGAATTGATAAATCACAGTGCTGATACCTCTACTCCACTCCGCTCTACTTCAGTGGAAACACTTGCCACTTTTGACTGCTTTTCTCCGCTCCGTTCCGCCCAGCTCCGCGTCAGTGGCAACGCACCCTTAAGCTTTTCCTAGGAAAGGTTCCGTCAAGTATTTGACATTAAGTTGTCAAAAAATGCTCTGTATTTGGACAGCCATTACTGTGAGAGCGTTCACCGCTTGCGCAGGAAATCAAAACTTTAGATAAAAAACAGTTTTGGAACACAAGAACGTAAAAAATGGTGTTGATGATGACAATTATCAATAAATAAATAATCTTCGGTTACTATAAAAAAACTAACGTTCAACACACAGGAATCACCCAAATAACGGCAGGCACATATGGTTTTTGATTGCAGATTCTTTCCTAAACTCCGATGTCATCCAGATAAAGCGCAGTTTTATCGCGGACTTGTTCATTTGTTCGTAAGTTGTGAGAGTTTTACGACACTTCTTAGTGCGAGTATTATTAGCGACTTTGTGTGCTAAAAAGTTAAGCTGTGAGTTTTATGAAACATTTAAATGTTTTCGTATAAAAGTCATTGACGCCGTGATCTCGTGTTTAAGTGATACCCTGGCTCCATTAATAATATGTAACTCAATGACTGGCTCCACTACTTTTACTCGCTTTCAATCTTTTCCCGCCATTAGTGGTGACTGACAGATGACATTAGTGACAGCAAATACCTCACTACGTGTTGGAATGAGACAGTATATAATAATTATATTAAATAATAATCCTCGAGACCGAATGTCGGCCATGGTGGCCAATCTCAGAGGAGACTAGCCATCTACGCGGGAGATATTATAGTGCAGGCGTGTGCGCAGGCACAGGTGCACTCTCTCTTCCCTCACTCTCATAGTCCGATGGGACGGCAATCCGACACGACCGGAGAGATCCAGGCCCAGGACCAGCGGCTTAACGTGCTTTCCGAGACACGGTATCACACCGCAAACTTCTAAACTCCGGGATGCTACTGAGAAATTCCTAATGAAAAAACCCATTAACACTTTCGTCCGACCCGAGAATCGAACTCAGGACCTCACGCTCAGCAGTCGCACTTACGACCACGAGACCAACGCGGCAACGGGGCAAAGAGATATGTCACAGATGAATTGTCGAAACCGCTATTTTACAGAACCAGCTCCGTTATATAAAACAGCTGTTGTCCAGCTGGATCGTTTAAACTGCTACCCACGTTTAGACGTAATGCAGAATTGCAGTCACAATAAGCGTTTGGTGCGGCTGCTAATGCCGAATCGGTCGCAGTAACTAAGCTAGAGCACCCTGATCAATTGGTTTACGTTAAGTTAGAATTGTGAGTAACCGCGCGCGAGCCGAGCGAGTGAAGCGAGCGGTGCCGCGGTAGCGGCCGGCGAGCGCTACTTCCAAGTTGGTCGCAGTTACTTGGCTGTTTAGTATTTTTAGGACTGACTTTCATATAATTCTGAAAACTTTATATTAAAATTGTCCCTATAATCATTGTTTTCACTTGAGCTAGGCTCATTTTCATTTATTTCAGTTTCGGATGCTATTATTATTGTTATAACAGAAAGAGCCACGAGCGACTAAATTTTTAACTAATATCTACAATCTGATGTTTCATTTCATTTTGCGTCAATATGTCATTTTACGAATGTGGCATTGTGCGCCTAATCCGTTTTACATAACCTCTAATCGTTGACGCTGCATTGTTATATGTAAAACGTTTATGCAATTCTGCGTGTTAACGTTCAATAATTATGAAAAATCGCTAAACTTCGATCAGCTGTTTTAAATAACCGAGACGTTTTTTAAAATACCTAAAATTTCTAACAGCGGATTCGACAATCCATCTGCGACAGATATACACTCTATCACAGAAAAGATCTTTATCTGTTCTGTGGACTCTATCGCCGCGAAAATGAAGAAATGTGACAGAAGTCTGTCATAATTATTTTTTTGGAAGTTTCTGCTACTTTCGTATTTATTTCGAATATAATTCACATTTCAATTAATTTATTACATTGTTATGTCACCTGTGAAACCAGTTTCAAAGCATTTAGCAGTTTATAACAGAGTGTTACACAGCAATTGAGCAGAATCAAATTATCATTCAAATCGTATGCTAATTGTATTCGGGCACTTTATCAGTTTATTAGAGTTATCAAAACAGTAGTTAGGACAAATTGGCTTCTACATGACTGACGGTAAACACGCTACCAAATAACATCGCTCACGGTTAAATAACATCGCTCACGGTTAAATAACATCGCTCACGGTTAAATAACATCGCTCACGGTTAAATAACATCGCTCACGGTTAAATAAACCCCAAAGTATTGAAAACATACATCAACTTTTAATAAGCCAGCGACAAGAGATCGATCGAAAAAATACAAAAGAAAACGATTCAACAAAAGGTAGTACCTAGCACAATACCACCGAACCCGTCATTACAGATAATAAATCTGCAAATTGTGGATCGAACCAATTTTAAGTTCACAAAAACTGACAAAAAACAAACATGATCACATGAACATTGACGAGAATATTCGTTTGTCAACATACTGTTTTTTTTACTAAATTAACGTGAGCGTGTGCGTTGGCCCAAAATTGTAGGTTGAAGACTCGAGAGCCGAGAGCCGGGAGCCGAGAGCCGGGAGCGGCCAATTACGATGTTTTTGTTGTCTGTAATGGGTGCTTGTTAAAAGTTATTCGTGCTTGTACTACCTGCTGCCGCTTCACTGCACTGTTCCACATAATATATGATTCACAACGATCCCTATCTAATTTCCATATCTTAATGTTAACTACCCTTCGGAAATTATATTCTTTGCCCACATCCTCCTAATCACAATACAATCACATACTAAGATACTATCTTAATAGCTTGCATGTGTGTAACATTGCAGCACAGCTCAGCTAAACTATCGATCTCAGACGTTTGCGTTTTATGAACCATTACAACACATTTGTTCAATTTGTTGTATTCACAGGGAATGCTCGGAGAACTTTAACATCTCCACAAAAGAACATTCTTGTGATGTAACTCGACGCTGACGGCGAAACCCATCATTACTGCCAATCCTTTTAACTAAACCACATAAGGGCAGTATGAAATCACCTCTAACTACCGCAACTAAATAAGACTAGACCCTACCCCGTTGGACTAGAATTTAAAATTCATTGTTGCTACACGTGATTATGACAGTCGATCATTTCCGATTTCGAATTTAACAGCCCCGCCCATTCGCCCACGAGTCCGTATCCGCCTTTTCGTTTAACGTCGAGTTAACGTTCAGCTGTGCAGGCTTTAGTCAGGGCGTGTTAACGCAAACGTGCCGCGGTGGATGAGGACGACCAAAGAACTGTATCATAAAATAAATATCACGAAAGGTTAAATCAATAAAATTTTAAGAAGCAAATTCCAGAATAGGTAATAATATTATAAGTCTTTTAGATTTCATTGTTAGGAATGGGTCTTCTGAATATTTTTATTCTGTGGTTGCACTGTGGGCTGACAGTGGTCAGACTATGTACGAGTATATTATAGCGTGGACGTCGAACAGAGGTGTGTTACGCAACCTTGTTAGCGCGTATTGTTGCAATACATTCACCATAATAGACTTTTTATAGCAACAATGGTAGATTATCTGAATCGGGTTTAAATTATATGATGGCTCCCAACGATTAGCTGCATTCCAATGCGAATGCGAACAGTTCTCAGTAACATTTAAGCGAGCAAATATTTTCCTCTACAATGTGTCTGGCTCATCAACAGCTGTTATTTGCTATGTTTCCCAGAAATATGTTCAAGGAGACAGGAAAGATCGAGTTCTATAGAAATCTAGAAATGGAGTAGTAATACAACTTACGCAAATGGAGTAGTAATACAACTTACGCAAATGGAATAGTAATACAACTTACGCAAATGGAGTAGTAATACAACTTACGCAAATGGAGTAGTAATACAACTTACGCAAATGGAGTAGTAATACAACTTACGCAGAAACTACAGAACGCCACCTGCTATGATCCTAACATACTACTTTTGCTTCGTTTACGTTGATACAACTGGTTGAGACACGCTTCCAAACAAATGATCGATAAGCTGTATTTAAAATTCCCCAGAACGAACGTAGCAACAGGATAATATAAAAAAGTCCCAGCATTTCTATGATCAACAAAAAACTCGGCGTCGTCGCGTCAGTCGAATGGCGAGAGATAACGATGCTATTAGCTATTAGCTCGCTGCAGACGTCTTTAACTCTCCGAGCCCTTCCGAGAACACGACGCGAAGCTAAATCTAAAGCCTTCGATCTAAACTCTACATAAATTATCAGAAAATATTTTTGACTACAAAATAAACATTTAAGTACTTACTAATCATCACTCTCCTGCCCTCATCCCAATCTATGCGGGCTCGGCGCAACATGCCCCTTTCTTCGTTACTTCTCTATCAGTCGTCATCTCGGTAGTCACACCCTTTCACATGTCCATCCATCGTTTCTTTGCTCTTCCTTCCCCTACCATCTACATCGTACTCAAAAGTTTCCTCGCGACATTTTCCTCACTCCTGTTGCTGTTTATAAACATTTTGCTGCTGTGCTTACTGCACATTATTTGGTTGTATGTTTTTTTACTTACTTTTAAAAATAAAATATACATAGCAGTAAAAATAAGGATGCATAAAAACATATGGCATCCGTAATGACCCATCCTTTGTCCACGTTGTGACCGCACACACGCACACCACCGCGCACCGTGCGAAATGTTAAGATGCTATCTCCACCGGAACACTGTATGTAACACGGAATTTATTGTTATATTAAATGGATACAATTAAATACTATTCAATACACTTCCTCGAAAACTTGTTCATATCGCAATTCGCACAATGCAATACTCGTATATTTCACACGCGTGTGATTTTTCATTTTCCAACACGTGTGCGGAAATAAAAATTGCCACCTACCTACCTACCTACCTACCACGCCACCTATTCTATACCTACCTACCCCCCCTATACCTATACTTAATCTAAATTGGTTCAATGCCTCTATTCGGAAGTGAATGATTTTTTAATCTCGGCAAAGAGATATGCGTCTTTATTTATTTATTTAACTTTAATTAACACGGTTAAAAACCAATTACAAAAATTAAAGGCAGAGACAAATACACATAAAAGAAAATGTAAAATTATAAAACAATAAAAATGAGCAATAGATACTTTAATGACGTCTTTACGGGACATCAGTCTTTAGGTACGTGTGTTAACGTCTTTACGGCGTTAATATTTTTTGAATATTTAAAAAACCATGATTATTACAATAAAAAAAACGTTTATGAACAAATTACATTTATTTGTGTTCTAAACTGAAAAATATTTGAATTTTCTATTTTACTCTTTATTGAGTTCGAATGAAAAAGACTTGTTATCAACAGAGACACGATTACTGCGCTACAAAGGTAGGTAATTAAACAATAATTCAAACTCAAACCATTTATTTCAAATAAACCAATTACAGGCACTTTTGAATTGTCAAGGGGACGGTCAGTCAGAAAGATGAAGCTAGTTGTCCATTCCAAAGCGTAGTAGGTCCCTATGGAGAAGAACGGGAAAGAAACTCCACGGACACTCTTTTAAATCAAAATATTTTAGTAGAACAAGACGTGTTTTACGGTTCCGTAGCCAAATGGCAAAAAACGGAACCCTTATGGATTCGTCATGTCTGTCTGTCTGTCCGTCCGTATGTCACAGCCACTTTTTTCCGAAACTATAAGAACTACTGTTGAAACTTTTTCATCAAACCCACACGTGTGGGGTATCTATGGATAGGTCTTCAAAAATGATATTGAGGTTTCTAGTATAATTTTTTTCTAAACTGAATAGTTTGCGCGAGAGACACTTCCAAAGTGGTAAAATGTGCCCCCCCCCCCCCCCTCCTTCCTCTTCTTCGTCTAAAATAAGAGAACGATATAACTAAAAAAAATATATGATGTACATTACCATGTAAAATTCCACCGAAAGTTGGTTTGAACGAGATCTAATAAGTAGTTTTTTTTTTAATACGTCATAAATCGTAAACCGCAATTTACCTTTCATTCAATCAAACGAACTACAAGAACTTTTATATTATGTTACTTGCTGCTACGGAACCCTTCATGGGCGAGTCCGACTCGCACTTGGCCGCTTTTTTTTTTATAGGTATTTATTGTTTTTTGTTAATACTAAGACATTTTAAAGACTAATAAGCCTACAGCAATTGTTGATAATTACTATAGATAGATTTAAGGGAACTTAGGACTGAAATAATTGACGTAAAACCCAGAAGATAGAAGGCGTAGCGCCCCATGTGTTGGTCGAAAGTCGCTAAGAAACCATTTACTTTTATTGTTATTGGATACTGAGTCTGAACTAAGCTGATACCCATTTAAATTCGACTGTTTTTAAGGGGCTACAAGATGACATCAAAAGACTTTTAAACACAATAATATCGTTTAACACAGGTGAACAGTCGCGTCGTGGACTCGTGGCATGTAACACGTAGTCGGCCGAACATCTCACTGTTTACGACTCCTCGCCAGTTACAACCAAATTAACTGCCTTTAATAGCCGACGAGCCTTTGAGGTCAGGGCGACACTCCACCTGAAGCTAACCTACGCTATAATTATGAAGATAGATGGACGTGGAGAACTATCGTCCAATCTCTATACTCTCCACCTTATCACAGGTTTTTGAGAGACTCGTCCAGAGTAAAATATATCCAACATTGCATAATTAACCACACGGCTTCGTTAAATAGCGATCTACTACCACAAACCTTCTGTCCTTTTCCAACTTTTTGTTTGATAGCTTCAAAAATGGCCTGCAAGAAGACGCAGTTTACACAGATTTTTGTAAGGCCTTTGACAGGGTGGACCATGAACCGTTGCTGGATAAAATTGCCTTCAACGGAATTCGAGGTAATTTGCTGAGGTGGTTTGCATCATACATTTCAAACCACTGCCAGTGTTTTTTTTTTTTTTTTTTTGTGGATGGGAAATCATCATATGACTTCTCCCGCTTTGGGCAGAGCGGGAGGGCGTGTCAGACTTTTACTGACTAAAACCCACCCATGTTCCTTCAGCTGCCCGTGCCAGGGCCACGGTATCTCTTTCGAACTATCCGCGACCCCGGCGGCTGCCAGAGTGGTACAACGGATATAGTTCTAACCATAGATATATGAAAGAAGGAGATATGCCCGGTAGTTGAAAATGTATCAGAACCCGATGTCGCTAGGTTGGCCCCACCACCGCGCCACTACTACACATGTAGTTCACTAAAAGCAATAGATACAAAGTCGCGCACACACTTGCAATTCATAAATCAGAACATACTACACAATCAATTATAAACCTTAACTCGTCACACACAGCGTGCATTTACCATGCACCGTACAACTTACTCACACAAAAACATCTGGCGCTATTATTGTGTTGTGCAAAAAGCAATTTATTTTACATATACGCTAGTGATTGACTAAATCGGAAAGTTATCGATACTTCCATTTATTACTGTACAAGAAAAATTTGGGGTCCTGAAAATAAAATAAAAAATGATATGTCCAGAAAGTATTATATATTTTAAATTTAAAAAAAATGTATATTAAAAAAAAAAAAAACACGAATCAATAAATTAAAACAATCCGGTTAAGTTGGTTAAGGCTGTGAAACCATAGG
Source organism: Cosmia pyralina (assembly GCA_946251885.1). Lineage (NCBI taxonomy): Eukaryota > Metazoa > Arthropoda > Insecta > Lepidoptera > Noctuidae > Cosmia > Cosmia pyralina. Next base: position 22,113,627 of record OX276365.1, read on the forward strand.
AATTGTTGAACCCTGTTATGATGTGTTTACTCACTGACCTGTAAAGTGGAGGTATTTGTTCAGTACTTGACGTACTCTTAATTTTGGGATTGCCCATTCAAAAAGCCTGCGAGTTTTCTTTAGAGGCTGGAACATTTCTGCCTTAAAGTGAATTGAGCATATGGTGCTACATTTTGTTGGGAACCAGTTAGGTGGCCTTCCTGTGGCATCAATCCATTATTTTTTTGTATTTGTATCTTTTGGGAAGCTAAAAAGGTACTTTATGAACTTATTTATCATTTACATAATAAGTATCTTAAGCTATAGTCTATAGTCTATAGGAACTAGTTGGCCGCTGAGACAGGGGTGAGGCGGCGGTTCGCAACGCACGTACTGAGTAATGCGCCCCCGCTCCTCCATCCCACCGCTCACATACCTAAGGCGCGATCAACTAGTTCCGCGCGGTCTATACTTCTTAACCTCACGATGAGTAAGCAGGTAGCAGGCAACAGGCGAATAGGCTTTTGTTATTAAAAAAAACCCTTAGTTAAGAAATAGTTAAATATATGAAAACAAACACATGCCATACTCATGCATAACAAATAAATAGCATGAATATGTTGACTTATTTTAAGCAAAAATCACTAAAATTTTATCTGAACCATACCGATTACTACAACGCATTCGAATCTTGTGGTGCATAGTTAAAGACTTTAGCGGAAGTAAAATACCAAAACCAAAAAAAAGTAAGGAAATAGCACGAAGATGCGATAATTTAAACCCTAAAACACTCCACCTAAACATTAATAAACTTACTTTACGACCGTTGGTTATGCATTTTTCAACTAGGTAAAATAATCAAAAACAGTAAAAAAGATTATTTTACATTCTCAAAGGTTTTCCAACCGTACTTAAACGTCATCTTTTCAAGTGTTCCAACCGGGCTAAAATGGTTGACAAATTGAAAAATAAACTATAATAGCAATATAATATTCGCTGGGCAATCGACATTATTATCGATAGCCTACTTTAGTGGATCTTAACCTCATCACTATCTCGCCGCAAGACACAGCGGCTGTACTATGCGACGCTCCGCGTAAGTAAAGTATCGTTTTGTTATTTTTACATTGCTTGTCCAGTCGCTTAGCGACATACTTAAGGTAGTGGTTAAGGAGCAATGTATTTGCTGCAAAAATAGTACAGCCGCTGCGATATTTGAAAACAAAAATAACGTAGTAAAAGCAAGAAATATTTTACGATTTGTTGTTTTTTATGATTTTAAAGATAAATACAGTAAAATACTTTTAATTACATATGGTAAGTGATTCCGTGAGATACGAAGTTTTTAATATCACTTCGGTTTTTGCAGGAAACCACTGAAGAACACGGCATTTTTATAATTTATCGTGACCACGGTCGAAAGCGTACTAGTTCGCGGAGACGGCCATTTGGCGAGTAAAGGCACAGCGTGCGCATAACGCGTGGACACAAACACGCCCCCATGCCACTTCTCCTGTTTTTTATATTTCTATGGTTCTAACACTATTGAAGATACATCCGGCCAAGCTCTATCCTTGGGCCGTTATTGTATAACATATTTGTTAATGAAGTATGATAGGTTATTGTTTTCACAACGCTAAGTTTCTATTGTATGCAGATGATCTGAAGGTCTATGAATCCATCAAAACCATTAACGACTGCACACTATTACAGCAAGACAGGCTGGACAGGTTAACAGATTACTGTCATAGGAACTTCTAAATTCAATTACCTTACTTTCACTAAAAACAATCACATTATTATCTTCGCGTACACCCTTTGTATCGTAACTCAATTCGCGATCTCGGCGATTCCAAACTACATTTTACACATTAACAAAATTGTAAGTAAAGCTTACCAAATGGATGGTTTTATCATGCGATCTACTCTGGACTTCAAAAGAACATCGTCTTAACTATGGTTGTATAAAGTCCTATTTCCTCACAATTAGAGTATGCAGTGTCACTATGGAACCCCTTCTACAAAAAAAAATGCTGAAATAGTTGAAAATGTTCAGTACAAATTTTTACGTGACATGCACTATAGATGCCATAAATGTTACCTACCGTACTCTCAGTTACTCAGTAAATGCAAGCTTCTGCCCCTTAGCTCTCGAAGAAAATACGTTGATGCCATTATTTTATAAAGGGTCTTTCAAATAGAGCGGGTCGATATTAATAATCTGTGGCGGCCATTTTGTTTTGGCGGCAACTGTCAAATCTGTTTTTTCTTATTCAGTCACTGATGCCAAATCACCATGGCAAGTTACACGGTTGAGCAGCATGTGCAAATGATAAAACTTTATTATCAAAATGAGTGTTCGTTAGTGCAAACGTTGCGCGCATTGCGCCCATTTTACGGCAGACGCGGTGGCCCTTCAAAGTCCACTCTCCAACGATTGGTGACTAAATTTGAGACGACCGGTTCGGTAAACAACCAACCAACACCTTTACGTCAAAGGAACGCCAGATCGGCCGAGAACATCGCCGCTGTACGTGAGAGTGTTCAGGAGACTCCGACGCAGTCGATTTCTCGCCGTGCTCAAGAACTCGGCCTTTCGCAGACCTCAACTTGGAGAATTTTGCGTCGGGACTTGGGTCTGCATCCGTACAAGATCCAACTGACCCAAGAGCTCAAAGTTAATGACCATAGACAACGCCGTGTGTTCGCTGAATGGGCATCGGAACGCTTGGAAGAGGACCCCGATTTTGGCCGAAAAATAATCTTTAGCGACGAGGCACATTTTTGGATGAATGGTTTTGTTAATAAGCAAAATTGCCGTATATGGGATGACCACAACCCACATGAGGTTCACCAGGTGGCAATGCATCCACAAAAAGTTACTGTTTGGTGCGGATTTTGGTGTGGCGGCGTCATTGGTCCGTACTTCTTTGAAAACGACGTTGGCGATGCCATCACCGTCAACGGCGAGCGCTACAGATCAATGATAAACAATTTCTTTTGGCTTGAATTGAACAATATGGACGTGAACGACATGTGGTTCCAGCAAGATGGCGCTACTTGCCACACAGCGAACGACACAATCGACATTCTGCATGAACGGTTTGAGGGTAGAGTTATCTCTCGCAGAGGTGACGTGAATTGGCCACCAAGATCGTGTGATTTGACTCCGCTAGACTTTTTCTTGTGGGGTTTTCTGAAGTCGCAGGTCTTTGCCAATAAACCACATTCGACCGTTGCCCTGAAAGCCAACATAACGCAGGCCATCGCTCGGATTCAGCCAGATCTATGCAGCAGAGTCATTAAAAATTGGACCTCTCGGATTCGTGCCACCATACGAAGCCGCGGCGGACATTTGAACGATGTCATATTCCATCCATAATGGCATAAATGGGCCTTTTAAATAAAAAATAAATTTCGATAATATCTCACACACATCTTGTTTTATTCAATTTTAACATCGACCCGTCCTTGTTGAAAGACCCTTTATAAAATTTTTAGAAATAAATTCAATTGTTTAAATCTAAATAAACCGATTTGTTACGCTCTACCTAGAACCTTTCACAGGCGACAGGTACGCGCAGGTACTATTTTTGCAGTAAACTCTTGCCGAACTAATTCTGGCGAGCGTACACCTGTCCGCCGTACTATACTATAGTCGACTCTTATAAATTTGAAATAGAACTTTTACTTTTTTGATATTGACATCTTCAATTTTCCAATGAGTAAATTCAAAAGCCTAACCCGCTCCTCTTTATTAAATAAATTCCAAGTGTGTACCGTTTCTGTAAATCATCAAATTTAATAAGGACATATTTTTTTTTTTTTTTTGTTTCACCTTTCCCGATGTTTGTTTGTAACATAGTCTTGCAAGTTAAATTTGATCCATGTCCCGGTTACCGATTTTTATCTGTTCTGTGACCGATTGAGCTGAAATTTTGTATGCATGTGTAAATCGGATGACAACGCAAAATTATTATGACATGGAGCTGATCTGATTATGGAACCGGAAGGTGGCCATAGGAACTCGGCAGTTAACTAAGTACTAAAATTCCTGACGATTACACTTTTTTTTCTCTTTAAACTTTTATGTCTACCTGTGGACATAAAAGTTTAAAGAGATGCGTTATGCGCTGTGGGTTACACTATTACTAATATTGTTTGGTCAGTTAGTTGTAAGTTCTTATATTGTAACTGTTTGCTGTTTCTTTCAATAAAAAAAATAAAATGGATATTTACCAGAAAATAAAAACACAGTAAAAAAACCGGCCAAGTGCGTGTCGGACCACGCACAATGAAGGGTTCCGTAGTTGGGATGAATTTATCTTAAGAACAAACTTAACATTGTAGTTGAAAAACATGTTCTCCCATACATTCCAACTGTAAATGTAAGTTTGTACTCACAATATTGATAGATTTACCATGTTATTTTAAGACCACGGACTTCTTATAGGTTTTCTAGTAATCTACTGGTAAAGATCTATTTTCTGTATTTTTTTTCAAAATTTTAGGCTCAGTAGTTTCGGAGATAAGGGGGGGAATGGTCAATTTTCGTATATTTTCTTAAATAACTTTAAAACAATTTATTTTAAAATTATATTAAAAATATATTTGAGACCCTTATAACTCCTTTCATTTGATATGCCACATGGTGTAGTTTGCAAAACTTTTTTTTTAATTTTCTTATTTGCCCCCCAAAAGTGACCTCTATATTCAAAATTCATTTATTTACTTTACCCGTCCGTGTTTGGGTCACTGAAATTCATATGTGTACCAAATTTCAACTTAATCGGTCGGATTCGGAGCAAATTGGCTGTGACAGACGGACAGACAGACAGACAGACAGACACACGAGTGATCCTATAAGGGTTCCGTTTTTTCCTTTTGAGGTACGGAACCCTAAAAAGAAATATTGATTGGTTGGCCGACCGCTAGACAAAACGAGGGATTAATTGTTTATTATTATTAAAGAATATTATCGAGCTGCAGTGAACCAAAGAAATTAATACAAATACACAATCATGATCTCACTAGTATTATAATTATAAAATTAAATTTTTAAGTCAGCAGAGCCCGATGGCGGGACGAGCTGGACACCACAAATGAGCAGTGCGCAGTGGTCCACATTAGCCCTAGCTCGGCCAGTCATGGAGAGAGGCAGAGAGGCCTGCGCCCAGCGGTGGGACGGTTTAGGCGACAACAATAGTAACTGAAGTTTTCAAATATTTTTGATCACATGATCAATTGAAGTGTTTTTGTTTATAATTTTATCTTTATGGTATTTTTGCAAGCTGCAATATGTTAATAAAATATGTGGAACTATTTACAGTTAAGACCTTTTATGTACCATATTTAATGCAGATGATTCTATTCAAAAGACAGCATTTATTGTCACACAAAATATATTAAGTTTATAGTACAATTTATTATTTAAAGCACCAGTTTATGCACAGACGTAATAATAAGAAACAATAGTGTTGATAAAAACTTAAGCGCTAACAAGAAGACATCGGTTCGCTTTGACATCATTCTCGAACTTCAACTCAATGAGACTAAATTCAAAACTTGTATAAAACGCACACTATGCAGGCAGGCATATTATAAGTTTGGGGTAATCCCCAAACTTATAACTGATAAAAATGCTTGGCTCAATGCTGGTCCTGCTCCACAACCACAACTAATTAATTAACATTTGAAGATACTGTTGGAGCTGCTGAAGATTGTAAGACTATCATTGCATTGTATAGACTCAATCTCCTTTGTATTATATAATTGCATAACACATGTGTGAGTACTATGTACATACTCTAAAGCTACCATTTACTGGGTACGTCTTTGTTTGACTTGAATGTGCCCTGGCGGCTGAGAGTATGTGACGCTCACTCTAATGTCTCGCTGATAGTGGCGCGTGTTGGATCATTTAGCTAATCCATGCGTCAGGTTCGTGAACAAGCGCTGTCAGTGAAGGCTGGTCATACCTTAGCGGCCACGGCTTATTTTAATTTAATTTAAATATTTGAATTGTTTTTTTTTTTTAAGGACGCTTTTAACGTTCTGCATCGTTCTCACATGTGAAATTTCAACATGAATGATGTAACCATTATTTTGTAACCATATCTTGATTTAAAAGAGTGTCCGTGGAGTTTCTTGCCCGTTCTTCTCCATAGGTACCTACTATGCTTTGGAATGGGCGCCTAGCTTCATCTTTTTCACTGACCGACCCCTTGACAATTCAAAAGTGCCTGTAATTGGTTTAATTGAAATAAATGCTTTGAGTTTGAGTTTGAGTTTGAACTGTGGATAACTAGAATAGAATAGAATAGAATACTCTTTATTATGCACACCATTTAAATAACAACAACAAACAACTAACAACTCATCAACAACATGAGTTTTAATAACTCATCAGTTACCTGCTGCCTTATGGCATTGTTCGCTATTTTCCTTTCACCTCCATTAGCTGGACAGTAGATACCTAGAGTTGTTGTCAAAAGTATTTAAACCTGGCTGGATGAGGCGTCGGAAGTAGCCAGTCGGAGTGCGAAGTAGCTCAATATGCTGGCCATTTTTAATTGAACCTCACATATTTCCCACTTTGCTTTCCTAAGAATATTATTGAACACTCTTCTTATTTTGGTGCGAACGGTGTTGGTCACAGTTCTAACCCTTTTTTTTTGTGGAGTGGAAATCCTCATGGACATCCTCCGCCCTGGGGTGGGCAGAGGGGTGAAGCATTCCCGTAGGAGCACCTATTTTATCAGCACCAAAGGTATTCCCATCTGAGCACCAATGAATATTTTAACGTGGTGCTCAAAAGGGAACAATAAAAAATATTGAACTTTATTCCCTTTTGAGCACCTACGGTGCAGTAGCTTCTAGTGATGGGGTGTTTAATAAAACATATCGATACAAATCGGCAGAACTTTTGACCACCGTGGGATACCTCAAGGGCATTGACATTGATCTCAGGATTATTGACCTTGAGGTCAAGGTCAAAATTCCGAAAGTCAAGATCGGCTATTTTCCTAAGGTCACTGACCTTGACCTCAGGGCCATTGACCTTGAGGTCAAGGTCAACATTCCGAAAGTCAAGATCCGCGATTCTTCTAAGGTCACTGAACTTGACCTCAAGAGACCTCATTTGTATCGATATGTTTCATTAAACACCCCATCACTAGAAGCTACCGTAGGTGCTCAAAAGAGAATAAAATTGAATATTTTTTATTGTTTCCTTTTGAGCATCACGTTAAAATATTGATTGGTGCTCAGATGGGAACACCTTCGGTGCTCAAAAAATAGGTGCTCAATCGGGAATGCTTCGAGGGGTTCTGTCAGACTCTTACTGACTAAAACCACCCCGATGTTCCCTCGTACACCTGCGTCGAGGACTGCGGGTGCGGATGTGACTTCCGCTGTCCCGGACTGGTGATGGCCCGCGCTATGCGGGCCACGTCCCATGGGGGGAAGTGAGGTATTGAACTCCACGAACGTCTTAGAGAGGCGCATGTGGAACACTACGCGCTACCATCTCGGGTCCTGTGGAATGGGGGGCGATAGATGTCCCCGAGTCCGTCGCCCCTGGACCCATTTCACAGTTCTAACCTTTTTTTTTTTGTTCCGGGATGGAAAATCCTCATGGATGTTCCCCGCCCTGGGGTGGGCGGAGGGGTCTGTCAGACTCTTACTGACTAAAAACCACCTCTGTGTTCCCTTTCCACACCTGTACCGAGGATCATGGGAACTTGTGCGCCTTCCACGATAAAAAATGTGGAACGCTTCACGATTTTGCGTGTCATCCTTGCACAGGGGCCATGCTAATTTTCTCTATATCGCTCCAATTTTAGTATATGTACTGCCAAAGCAAGTACTCACAGTTCCAACCTAACCTAACCCATTTGGTCAGGATACCCTAGCTTAGTTACTGCGACCTACACGGCTCGCGCGTGGTTGGTCACAGTTCCAAGCTCAACACGTCACTGTCGCGGTCGGCTGTCGCTAGCACCAGCGCTGGGCGCTGTCCCGAGTCTCGCATGGGGTGAGGGGTCGCATCAATATGCTGAGCGATGGCCGTGTTGCGTGGATGTGACGCATATTTTCCCCCAACTTGTTCTTTTCATGATTGTGGTCCTTCTTTGCGTCGCGTCGTGTTTACCGCAAACAAACGTATTTTCTTTGTTTTTCTTAACCTAAGCCGAGTTCGCACGGACGTAAAAATATCGCGGCGATTTTTTTTCGCGCACTGAATTTTCAACGCTCTGCGTAGCGCTGAGAATTGAAAATCCACCAGTGTCTTTTTTCGACGCACTGGGATGCACTCTGTTGTTGTTAGGTTGGATTCTCGATGCTCGGCTCAACACTAAGAGTTGAAAATCCAGTACGCGATAAAATCCCGCCGCGATATTTTTACGTCCTTGCGAACACCAGCTAACGGAGTGGCGCGGCGGTGGCGGCGGCGCGGCGGCGTGTAATGTAGTCATTTATTAAAGTTGAACGTTCTAATGTTAGTTAAAGTACGTTGTAACATCGGTAATAATGTTCTAACAGTGTCGGTAAGTGTCGGAGAATTCACTAGTGCCTTATTAGTGTTAGTGGGCCATCGTGTACACGGCTCTGATGTATGGCCGCCATCGATGTCTTAGCTCAGAATACTCACTAGAAGTTAATTCAAGTGACATAACGACCAATTATTAAATGTGTATTTGTTTTAAGGCGACTATAAAGGACTTTTAATGATTTCAAACTGAAAATCACGCCTAAACATAGATATATGAAAGAAGGAGATATGCCCGGTAGTTGAAAATGTATCAGAACCCGATGTCGCTAGGTTGGCCCCACCACCGCGCCACTACTACACATGTAGTTCAATAAAAGCAATAGATACAAAGTCGCGCACACACTTGCAATTCATACATCAGAACATACTACACAATCAATTATAAACCTTAACTCGTCACACACAGCGTGCATTTACCATGCACCGTACAACTTACTCACACAAAAACATCTGTCGCTATTATTGTGTTGTGCAAAAAGCAATTTATTTTACATATACGCTAGTGATTGACTAAAACGGAAAGTTATCGATACTTCCATTTATTACTGTACAAGAAAAATTTGGGGTCCTGAAAATAAAATAAAAAATGATATGTCCAGAAAGTATTATACATTTTAAATAAAAAAAAAATGTATATTAAAAAAAAAAACACGAATCAATAAATGAAAACAATCCGGTTAAGTTGGTTTAGGCTGTGAAACCATAGGAATTGTTGAACCCTGTTATGATGTGTTTACTCACTGACCTGTAAAGTGGAGGTATTTGTTCAGTACTTGACGTACTCTTAATTTTGGGATTGCCCATTCAAAAAGCCTGCGAGTTTTCTTTAGAGGCTGGAACATTTCTGCCTTAAAGTGAATTGAGCATATGGTGCTATATTTTGTTGGGAACCAGTTAGGTGGCCTTACTGTGGCATCAATCCATTCTTATTTTGTATTTGTATCTTTTGGGAAGCTAAAAAGGTACTATAAGAACTTATTTATCATTTACATAATAAGTATCTTAAGCTATAGTCTATAGTCTAGGAACTAGTTGGCCGCTGAGACAGGGGTGAGGCGGCGGTTCGCAACGCACGTACTGAGTAATGCGCCCCTGCTCCTCCATCCCACCGCTCACATACCTAAGGCGTTGTCTATACTTCTTAACCTCACGATGAGTAAGCAGGTAGCAGGCAACAGGCGAATAGGCTTTTGTTGTTAAAAAAAAACCCTTAGTTAAGAAATAGTTAAATATATGAAAACAAACACATACCATACTCATGCATAACAAATAAATAGCATGAATATGTTGACTTATTTTAAGCTAAAATCACTAATATTTTATCTGAACCATACCGATTACTACAACGCATTTGAATCTTGTGGTGCATAGTTAAAGACTTTAGCGGAAGTAAAATACCAAAACCAAAAAAACGTAAGGAAATAGCACGAAGATGCGATAATTTAAACCCAAAAACACTCCACCTAAACATTAATAAACTTACTTTACGACCGTTGGTTATGCATTTCTCTACTAGGTACGCTGTAAAATAATCAAAAACAGTAAAAAACATTATTTTACATTCTCAAAGGTTTCCCAACCGTACTTAAACGTCATCTTTTCAAGTGTTCCAACCGGGCTAAAACGGTTGACAAATTGAAAAATAAACTATAATAGCAATATAATATTCGTTGGGCAATCGACATTATTATCGATAGCCTACTTTAGTGGATCTTAACCTCATCACTATCTCGCCGCAAGACACAGCGGCTGTACTATGCGACGCTCCGCGTAAATAAAGTATCGTTTTGTTATTTTTACATTGCTTGTCCAGTCGCTTAGCGACATACTTAAGGTAGTGGTTAAGTAGCAATGTATTTGCTGCAAAAATAGTACAGCCGCTGCGATATTTGAAAACAAAAATAACGTAGTAAAAGCAAGAAATATTTTACGATTTGTTGTTTTTTATGATTTTAAAGATAAATACAGTAAAATACTTTTACTTACATATGGTAAGTGATCCCGTGAGATACGAAGTTTTTAATATCACTTCGGTTTTTGCAGGAAACCACTGAACAACACGGCATTTTTATAATTTATCGTGACCATGGTCGAAAGCGTACTAGTTCGCGGAGACGGCCATTTGGCGAGTAAAGGCACAGCGTGCGCATAACGCGTGGACACAGGCTCGCCCGCATGCCACTTCTCCTGTTTTTTATATTTCTATGCGCCTAAACGAGTACTGTAAATGATTTGGAAAAATTATATGCATTTTCTTAATAACATGATCTGTGAATATTTTAGATTATGTTTATATTACATAGTGTAATTAATTTTTAAAGTTATGTCTAACGCGGATAAAAAACTGAGAATCACGCAAAAACTATCGCGTATTTTTATGAAACATTCACAATTTTAGAGATAATTTAATTATTTATCTTTTAGTATACGTTTCTTTTAATATAATACCTTTTGTTTTAAGTGTAATAAATGAATAATGCGTCTAATTTGGGACAGCGCTCCTTGACGGGCGAGTCCTATTACTGGCTGGACGTACGACGCGTTGCATGAGCTCAGCACAGAACACGCAAGCTATACCGCCCCAACCACTCGAGGCGTATCCCGCCTCCTGTCAATCTACAGGGTGTCCCGTAAATAATGGATCAAACGTAACGGGTAGGTAGCTTACCTAATTTCCAACAACTAATTTGAATATTAAAAAAAAAACCGTTACAGTAACCAGGATATTAATTTTTTTTCGAATTTTACGATTTTGTCTTCCAGAATTAAGCTTTTTTAATGCTGTCGCTGCAAATGATGACATTTTTAGGTATGATTTTTATTTAACATTTCTGAATAGCTTACTAATGTTATAAGATACCATTTTTTTGAATACCGTTTTATTTGCCTTAGAAAAAAAATCTTGAGTTGAAAAGTTTTTTCTTTACGATGTTAGGACCAAAATTGAAAAAATTCTCCTGTAAAAAAAATGTATGACACCGAAAACCACCATTATTTTAAAAACTTGTACATTTAATAAGGTTTGCAAATTGGTATAAAACTTACGTCTAGTCCTTATCGTTACAAAGATATTGCTATGAATGTGATGAAGAAGACAGAAAATAAATTAAATTGGTACTATTCCATTTTTTCATTTTCGTAATGGCTTATGCTTGAATGCTTGTAATCGAAGCAGGTAGTTAAGCGGCTAGCATATTCCGACCCGATGACGTCATCTGTCCGGAATTTGGGACCGCTACCTGTGGCGGAGTTGCACCTCAGTCAGCGTGAAGGGGATAGATAGCGCCGCTTTTGTATTTTTGGTAAATTGGTATGAAGTTGTACATTCTAGTCCTTGTCGTTACAAAGATAATTGCTATGAATCTGAGAGGTGCTCCAAATCAACGTTAATAAAAAAAATAAAAAAGTGTGTACATTTAAACTTTTTCTTTAAAATGTGTAACTGTAGTATTTCAGAGGCAATGTTCATTGAATTATTGAGGCGTATGAAAAGAATTAGGAGGCCGTACTAAAAAAAACAGTTAGTTCAAATAAATCGTTTTATTTGGTTTTTACAATAAATGTTCGAATTGCCTTCCCTCTACAAGAATGCAAAGTCTGCATCTCCTAATAAAGGAAGCTCTTATCCGACGGACAAAACGGCTTTGGTTTATTTCTGATACAGCAGATTGGATGCGCTGTCGTAATTCTTCTTCCGACGTTATTGGATTCTTGTAGACCCTGTCTTTTAAACATCCCCAGTAAAAAAAATCTAGGGGATTTAAATCCGGAGATCGCGGAGGCCACAAAATTGGTCCTAATCGGCCGATCCATCTGTCCGGATAACTTTCATCAAGGTGCGCCCTTACTGCCGTCGCATAGTGAGCGGGGCACCCATCACTTTGCAACCACATTGCTTGCCGTACGTCTTCTGGAACGTTTTCTAATAACCTTGGCAACTCATTCCTTAAAAAATGGAGATAATATTCGGCGTTTAGAGTAGCTGGTAGTTCAAAGGGCCCTAATATTTGCCCATTGATTATTCCCACCCATAAATTTATTTTAAATTGATGTTGGCTCCTGTCCTCTCGCATCAAATATGGGTTTATCAGCTGCCAACTGTGCAAATTATGCAAATTTAAATATCCATCTCGGCGGCATGAAGACTCGTCACTCCATAAAATCTTGTTAAAAAACTGCGGGTCCGCCCGAATCATTCTAAGCATCCTTTGGCAAAATTCTATTCTTGGCTGGTAATCACGCGACGTCAGCGTTTGAACACGTTGCACGTGATATGGGTGCAATCGGCACCGTTGTAGCACTCGATGCACCGTCGATCTAGAAATTCCTACGCGTCGTGCTATGACGCGAACGGAGACTGACGGATCTTCCTCGATTTCTCGAAGAATGACTTCGTCATTAACTTGTCGCGGTCGTCCTTCACGGGTACCACCAACTCCGGTGCCAAGAATTCTTCCCTCAAGAAGCGCGTTATGCACTCTAATAAAGACGCGATAATCGGGATAACGAACCAGGTTCGGGTATCTTTCACGGTACAATCTTGCAGCCGCCCTGGCATTACCTCTTGCTTCTCCGTAGATAAAATGCATTTCGGCGTACTGCCGTGGCGTGTACTCATAACGAGGCATTGGGCTGAATAAGGTTTCAGCGCTACTGCACACACGTACAAGCACACACAAACGAATGTTTTCGGAGTCCGTAGGATCGCCAAGTCGTTTGTCCAATACGCAAAGAGTTCCAAATCGATAGGCAAAGCAAAGTCCAAAAACACAGCACAAGTCAAATTTTACAGAAGAAAACACCGAGCCACTGACCGGGAGCGAAAGTTGTCTGACGTAGCAACTCGAAGAGAGACTAGTTACAACTAAACTAATAAAATCAAGCAACAATGAAGCCTGTACGAGTGAAGGGCGCAGGAAAGAACAAAAGAACCTGCGCAACTTCATACCGATTTAACCGATTTACCAAAAAGCGGCGCTATCTATCCCTTTCACACTGACTGAGGTGCAACTCCGCCACAGGTAGCGGTCCCAAATTCCAGACAGATGACGTCATCGGGTCGGAATTATGCTATCCGCTTAACTACCTGCTTCGATTACAAGCATTCAAGCATAAGCCATTACGAAAAGGAAAAAATGGAATAGTACCAATTTAATTTATTTTCTGTCTTCTTCATCACATTCATAGCAATATCTTTGTAACGATAAGGACTAGACGTAAGTTTTATACCAATTTGCAAACCTTATTAAATGTACAAGTTTTTAAAATAATGGTGGTCTTCGGTGTCATACATTTTTTTTACAGGAGAATTTTTTCAATTTTGGTCCTAACATCGTAAAGAAAAAACTTTTCAACTCAAGATTTTTTTTCTAAGGCAAATAAAACGGTATTCAAAAAAAATGGTATCTTATAACATTAGTAAGCTATTCAGAAATGTTAAATAAAAATCATACCTAAAAATGTCATCATTTGCAGCGACAGCATTAAAAAAGCTTAATTCTGGAAGACAAAATCGTAAAATTCGAAAAAAAATTAATATCCTGGTTACTGTAACGGTTTTTTTTTTAATATTCAAATTAGTTGTTGGAAATTAGGTAAGCTACCTACCCGTTACGTTTGATCCATTATTTACGGGACACCCTGTATATGTAGATCTCTTTATTTCTGATTCGCACCCCTATTGCGTAACACACTTTCAATCACAATTTGAATGATTTTAAAGGATATTGAATCCATTGCTTTAGATTTTCGAATTTGTCTGCTCAACATCGTAAATAACGCAATGAATATTGTTGAACTGTCAAAATGAAAACCATTGCTACTGTAAGTGTGTTACGCAATGACCGCGCAGATCACGACGTCGGGAAACTACAAACTAACTAAAATGTCTCAATTTAATATAGGTATGTCAGTAAAGATTCGCTTTTTGAAATAACTAAGTACACATACAAATAGGTACACATACACGGTAAGTAGGTACGCAAAGCTAACACTCCCATTCTACGTACAACAGTGTGACGGCTGCTCATAGCTACTTATTACAGTAATGGCGCACTTATCAAATTGATAGTTTGCTCAGTGCCGTGTTACAGAGCTAGTTACGATAACACTCACTATAACGAGTGCCAAGCGATACGGAAGCGATATCGACGCGATATCGACGGGCGGGACCATCTCACTGTCTCACATTACATTACGTACGCCCACGTCATGTAATGTACTAGGTAAGGGCATAAGGCTCGTTGCACATTGTGGCGTATCACGAAGGAATATCATTGTTATTACACTATGAAGAGTTGTATTTGAAGAAAGGACAGTCTAGCCGTTTACACATAAGGCCACAGTTACTTACCTATTGCCGATGTAATATTATTGAAGTGAAAACTTCTCTAGGCGCACTTTGCGCTCTTTCTGAACATTGAACGAAACTGAACCGTCACGCTTGGGTCGGTGACGCTGAATCGCGTATACTCAGCTCCAGTTGGTCGATGACGCTGAATCGTGGATGCTCGGCTCCAGTTGGTCGATGACGCTGAATCGCGGATGCTCGGCTCCAGTTGGTCGATGACGCTGAATCGCGGATGCTCGGCTGCAGTTGGTCGATGACGCTGAATCGCGGATGCTCGGCTGCAGTTGGTCGATGACGCTGAATCGCGGATGCTCGGCTCCAGTTGGTCGATGACGCTGAATCGCGGATGCTCGGCTCCAGTTGGTCGATGACGCTGAATCGCGGATGCTCGGCTCCAGTTGGTCGATGACGCTGAATCGCGGATGCTCGGCTCCAGTTGGTCGATGACGCTGAATCGCGGATGCTCGGCTCCAGTTGGTCGATGACGCTGAATCGCGGATGCTCGGCTCCAGTTGGTCGATGACGCTGAATCGCGGATGCTCGGCTCCAGTTGGTCGATGACGCTGAATCGCGGATGCTCGGCTCCAGTTGGTCGATGACGCTGAATCGCGGATGCTCGGCTAAAGTTGGTCGATGACGCTGAATCGCGGATGCTCGGCTCCAGTTGGTCGATGACGCTGAATCGCGGATGCTCGGCTGCAGTTGGTCGATGACGCTGAATCGCGGATGCTCGGCTGCAGTTGTTCGATGACGCTGAATCGCGGATGCTCGGCTGCAGTTGGTCGATGACGCTGAATCGCGGATGCTCGGCTGCAGTTGGTCGATGACGCTGAATCGCGGATGCTCGGCTGCAGTTGGTCGATGACGCTGAATCGCGGATGCTCGGCTGCAGTTGGTCGATGACGCTGAATCGCGGATGCTCGGCTGCAGTTGGTCGATGACGCTGAATCGCGGATGCTCGGCTGCAGTTGGTCGATGACGCTGAATCGCGGATGCTCGGCTGCAGTTGGTCGATGACGCTGAATCGCGGATGCTCGGCTGCAGTTGGTCGATGACGCTGAATCGCGGATGCTCGGCTGCAGTTGGTCGATGACGCTGAATCGCGGATGCTCGGCTGCAGTTGGTCGATGACGCTGAATCGCGGATGCTCGGCTGCAGTTGGTCGATGACGCTGAATCGCGGATGCTCGGCTGCAGTTGGTCGATGACGCTGAATCGCGGATGCTCGGCTGCAGTTGGTCGATGACGCTGAATCGCGGATGCTCGGCTGCAGTTGGTCGATGACGCTGAATCGCGGATGCTCGGCTGCAGTTGGTCGATGACGCTGAATCGCGGATGCTCGGCTGCAGTTGGTCGATGACGCTGAATCGCGGATGCTCGGCTGCAGTTGGTCGATGACGCTGAATCGCGGATGCTCGGCTGCAGTTGGTCGATGACGCTGAATCGCGGATGCTCGGCTGCAGTTGGTCGATGACGCTGAATCGCGGATGCTCGGCTGCAGTCATAAGTTTGTACTTCTATCGTGTGGTCTGCTGCACACACCTTGTTTATATTATTGACATTCTGTGAATTTGAGAATCACCTGTTAGGTACGGTAACTCAAGCTATCTGAAACTGAAAACGAGGCCTCGAAACCTGACTTGTAACAATATTTTTTTAGTTAACGACCAGAATTTTGAGGCACAAGATTATTTTCTGATAAGTCTTTAAGAAATATTCGTCATAACCACAGAATACATGATAGTTGTCATAACAAGATTTACATACTGTACTACTTAGAAGATTATAGTTGTTGTGCAAGCGGTATCGTGCTACTCAGTCCAGGGTTGTGGAGGTCAGACAGGCGGTATTCAGCTGCATCCGGTCAGACTGGAAGCTGACCCAAAATAGTTGGGAAAAGGCTAGGCAGATTGTTATTTGTTACTCTTGTAATAGGTACACATCATTTGGTTTTATTGAATGTTTATCCTCCATGTTAGAATATTCTTTTTATTTATTTTCTTATTATTGTACACCACTCGCCATCACTCTAGGGTTAGTAAATAATTTAAAAAGTATGTTCACAACACACATAGAGCCTAGAGATATGTTGTAGACATACTTTTTTTATTTACGATATTCCATTCTACAATATTATGGTTACAATCGTAAGTGTTACACCGCAGTGCACAGCCACGTTAACTGTAGAGTCGCTGTATCGCTTTCATGACGGTGTATGAAGACATTCATTACGAGATTCTAATGCGTTACTCATCATTAGGGCTGCCTACTGCCGAGTTACGGCTTCTTCACGGGGTTTTTGTTGTAACTTGTACGTTCGTGTTATTCTGTAACATAGAATGGTCAGCGCATGTATGTTGTAGAGCCACAGGCGGCGGGCGGCGGCTCGGGGAATCTCAATAGTTTACCAATAATGTAATAACTATAATATTATCTTCAACGAAAATTATAACTCAATTTCTGCTGTACTTACTTATTATATTATCTGTGCTACGCAATGATATTAAACATCATTGGTGCTACGCATAGATATAAGAAAGAAGTTTTTGTTTTGATATTAACATTTAATGTTTTATTTTGGCTTTTAGTTAACAAATTCACTTAAACCAACGAAGCTATGGTTAGGCTGTGTGGAAAAGATGCCATCGAGGAGCAAGTGGTGAGTACTGATATGTCTGAATGAATAGAGATCTATACAGCGCCGACCACGAATTAAACGATGAGTTGATACATTCACCCGGCCCATCGCATTCCATTGACACCAAAAGCAAGGGTTTTATCCTGCCATATCCTGTTGATCGTCACAGATATAATATCATAGATATATATCAGCACGGCGCGGGCGCCACTTTCACACTAATCTGCCAACAATAGGTACTCGTATGTCATGCCAACCCTAACTAACTCAATATTGATAGACCACGTGTAACGCGTCACACTGTATATCACGTGTATGCCAAACGTAGCGCTCAGCGACAGGTGCTCAGTGACGTATGTAGTACACTGGCGAGCAGACACGTCGTTGATAGTACACTGCCGAGCAATTCATTTGTTGTGTTCATTCACTTCCGAGTATTCTGAATACTTAGGTAGGATGTTTGGCGCTTAGAAGTAGGACGATGGGCTGCTAAGAATCTGTGAGTAGTGTATAGGATATCACTAATAAATCCTGTACAAGAAACTCAAAGCATTTCATAAAAGTAATTTAAAGCCATTTGATTGATTAAAACTAGGGATGAGTACGATACCGATACCGATACCGATGTCGATATATCAGCGATACTTCGGGTTTGCCGATATATCGGCATCGGCGATATTTTTATTGTTGGTACAACGATACTTCGCGCTTTAAAAAAAGTATAATCTAAACGCTCGTGTTGTTTCGTCTTTGGATGCTACTTTAGTTTCCAAACGAGTTCTGTCGCATCTGAGAGACTATTTAAAACAGACTTAAGTCGCCAATCTCCGCAACACTTGAGAATACTTACCTACTTTGTTTTTTAAACAAACATCTTTAAATAAAAAAAATATAATAATAATTACTTAACAAAATATATAATATTGTATTGTTGTATTATATTGTTTTATTTTCTTGTTTATGTTTCTTGAATTTTTATTTAAATTGAATAAGTGTATCGGCATCGGTATCGGTATCGCCGATATTTTTATAAGAGTGATTGAAAGTTTGTTACGCAATGATCGAATCTATGCCTAACAAAGTCAGCTGATGATCTTATCTTAATTAAATTCATCGTAGACGAGCAATGAGTCTACTTTTCTCTGTGACTACTTGTGTGGTCGCATACCCGACTCTCATAAGTTCGTAACATACAACCAATACTTCTTATTACCAACCAAATTCCATTTCATTTCGCTTCATAGGAATCAAGAGGAATTAAAGAGCGCATACTAATTTCGTGTACAGCATAGTAAACAGGAATGTCTCGCGCTAAAGGCTGGGGTCAGACCAAGCAACAGCGCGCTGTAACTCGCTATTTTTCGATTAGAATAAGCAGCATGCGTGGTGGGATTTTTCTATGGCTACAATAGAGGACTCCCATACAAACTTTCATCCCCTATTTGACCCCTTTAGGGGATGAATTTTCAAAATCCTTCCTCAGTGCTCAGCTTCGTTCTATAGGGCAGAAGGTCTGTCAATTAATGTAATTAAGATGGCTACTAAGTAGGTGGAAAGCGATTCTACGCTTTTTGTTTTAGCTAATTATTTTCATGATTAAGTACTGTGAATCTTTTCTTTTATCATAAGCCCACCTCTTTTGTAGGCACCTGTGTCATTGCTAAAACCCATGAGATAGCCGCGCGGCCGCGCCCTGCGCCCGTCTGCCCTCCGCCTTAGCCTTCGCGTCGGCTATGTAGTCCTACTGCGCACGTACAGTAATGTACAACTAATAGCGGTCGGTTCATACAGCTGTCATCATTATAATGAGTATTGAATTAGCGCGCTCTACTGACGGGCAGTGCGCGCACGGCGGCGGCGGGCGGACGCGGGGACCGATATGTTACAAAGCAAACTATCTGAAACTAAAGGAAGCATAGATAGGTTATACTTATCCAGGGGATCATCTAAGTTACCATACTCTGTAAGCCTTCGTAACCGCGAGAGATCGCCCGTGCGTAGGTAGCTGCATGCATGCATGTCAATAAGACAATTAGTGAAGTATCATGCGAAGTGTCAGGCGATTCTGCACCAGGTAAGGCATAACTATGAACCGTCACCTTGCGTTACCCAGCCCATCAACTGCCTTGCGAACAGTCCGCCGGAGCCTCCGCTCACTGCATACACATCATTCTGATTACGTACTAGGAAGGGTTTCGGTCTTATTCTTCTTTTCGAGTCGATGTCAAAGATAAAAATATTGTAGATATTATGTTAGAGAAGTCAGGCCCAGTCGCGGCATCAGAGGTTTTGTAGGTCCTCGGAAGTGGGCACTTTGGATACTCCAACACATAGGACATGGTTTGGTCAGGAGCACTGCATTCGCACTGCGTGTCGGTTGACTCAATAATCCCCCATTTCGTTAGTGGTGCTTGCAGCATCCTACTTGGGTTCGCAGACCGTTGATTGCTTTCCATACAGGCCACTGCAGGTCACGTCCAGGGTTTGGCTGGCAGTAGCGCTCCATAATATCGGGCTTGTATGAGTGAGTAGATAATGTCCTCGCGATGCAGCTTTGCTGTGTTCTATTTAGGAGAATGTCCCTGTTGTCTGTAAAATCTACTGGCTGCGGTGATGAGCATTATCGGTCATGTCTTGAGTTAGATAAACGCTAGCGTTCGCCACTATGTCCTCTACCCACACCACATTGCCACATTACAAACCCACTTCTTAGCCCCGACATTGATTCCCCGTAACTTGTATCAGCTCCAGCCATCAGCTCGTGTTAATATCAGCATCATTTACCGGCGACATAGAAACTCTTTAGTAGTAAGTGTTATTGTGTCTATTGATTATATTATTATAATGACAGTCGGGCGCATGTAGCCGAGATAATGGCGGATATAAATAATACAGTTTATTGTAGATTCGTGGTTTATGAATATTTATAGTAACATAACATCACGCCTATGATCCCCGCAAGGTTAGGCAGAGGTGCACACACACGTGTAGCCAGTTATGTTGTAACAGGGGGTCAGGGGGCGAGCCTATTGCCATCAACCGGGAACAGGGCCAGACTGCGGGCTGCTACTGAAAAATTCCTGGTGGAAAAATCTAATAACACTTTACCCGACTCGGGAATCGAACCCAGGAGCTCGGTAGCACTTGCAACAACTGACCAACGAGGCAGTCTATTATAATGTTTATATTCAGAATATTGATAGTGTTATGCTGACTCACGAGTACCGGGTGTCACATTAGTGTTGGTTCGCGGTACCCAGCTGTGAAATGTTTGCTTTATTTGACAGTTTATTGCGAATAGTTCGTGTGGTCGTCGTCTAGAATCGGCTGTCGTAGTATTTTGTTGCTAAGGAAGCTACAGTTACCGCTCATCCTCTTGACGTAAGCCCTTAGAACGCCATTTTGCGACTTTCACTTTACATGTCCTTAGAACAGATTTCGCTCAATAATAATAATTCCATTTAAAATTGTCTAAGGGGCCTCCGCGAGACAAGCAAGGTGAAAACAATAACCACGTAATGATATTGAATCAAACCAACATTGACATTTTCAATGACATTCATTCCAATCTAATAGCTTTGTACAATTATATCAGTCTGCGGTTAGCGGTCGGGTGTGGCCCTACCAAGTGTCATGACAATGATGACATTACGCCGACCACGCGACCAGGCGACCGGCGCGGGCGCGACCGGCGGCGGCGGCACGGTCGCTGAGCGCACTCAATGCAACTAAGAGGTGCGTCCCATTAACAAGACCATTGTCTTCTTCGTAATTTGATTGAATTGTAAGTGCGTTATGAATGCGATATGTCACTGTGACCTCAATGGTTATGACTAAATCATATTGGAGCTGACAGTCGATTAGCAAAATGTATCGGCAATCGACTCTGAACATACGGCTTTGTCGCAGTGCCTAGTGAATTACAAACGAGAGTTATGTCGATTTGAAATCACTTTTGCACCCACACCACGGTTTATTACTGTGCTGACAAGATACGATTGAGTAGATAGTAATTGGGTGAATATCATTGGAAGCCGTAGCTGTACACAACTAAAATAATGCGGTAAATAAGTATTCCAAACTAGCTGACCCGACAGACGTTGTCCTGCCTGTCCAAACAATAATTCATACAAAATTCCCATAGAAAATTCACTTTCAGTTTTCCCCAATTTTCCCGGCAACTTTTCCAATTTTTACCTACATAAGAACCATCCTCGGACTTCAACGAATATTTGAAAGAAATAAAAAGCCAAATTGGTCCAGCCGTTCTCGAGTTTTGCGCTTAGCTTAACAACACATTTAGCTATTTATTTTTATTTATATAGATGAGCTCCACGTGACTAGGTTGTCGCATTAGTGAAAGAAACCATTTTTAAAGTACCTACTGATTACTGTACAAAAACTAGTGTAACTCAATGCGGTGTGGTAGACTAATGTTACACTCATTATAATTATAAGCTACCAAAATAATGACATAACTAATCTAAACCTCTACCAAAGTTTTAGGAGAAAACAGTGATGCGATGTGTTGCTAATATCAACACATCACAATGACATCAATTTTTTCACTTAGAAATGTTTGTGTGTATGTGAACCAAAGTTCATTCTTAGTATTCACAATGAGCCACGGTCTGCGACCCACTGTTACTGTGCTCTGTTGTCTGACATGGCATTATGATATTGTGAGACTCACTGATGGCGCCAGTTACGAACCTAGGTTTTGTGGTGCAACACTGCGATTGCCATTATGTGGCATTGTTCCTTTTTCAGTGTCGATTTGTAAATCTATGGAAGATTTATGCATACTTAGATAGTTTTAGCGAAGCATTACTTTTTTTAAAGGTTTGCATAGACTGCACAGAGGCTCGGTTTATGAAATGGTTTAGAATCGTGACCATAGACCACACAGTAATTAGTGCTAACCTAATAAATAACTCCATTTATGCAATCGTGTACTAAGTAATGTAAGCCATAATCCTACACTGAGCAGCAAGAGAAAGTTCTAATGAAACCATTCATTATATTAAACCTTACTTAATGCTTGTACATAAAGAAAACTAAAGTACCTAATGCTCGTAAATAATACTAGACAGGTAGGCGGTGGTTACTCAATAACCACTGGTTCACACCGAGGCGCTGCGCCCGCGCCACCACGCGGCCATTGCTGCCTGACCGCAGATTTAGACAACAGTCGTAATGTCAACGTAATGATGCGACCGCGGCGGTGTGCGACGTTACATTACACGGTATTAGTCACAGAAAAGATAAATCTCTTTATCTGTTCTGTGGTATTAGTGCTGAAGATGTGGTACGTTGTGTTAAGCTCTGGCCACACTGACACGAATACGGCGCGGGACGCCGGACGGGATTATAATAATACAGAAAATCTATTAATAATAATAATAATTGTTTATTTCGGAAATCAGGTTCCATTGGGACCGAACAATAATTACAGACAAAACTATACATTACAAAAGACCTAATATCACCGTTCACGACAAGATAAATAAAACAGTTTACTTGATAGATATAGCTCTATCTAACTCACACAACATTCAAATACACTAACCGAAAAACTCAGTAAGTACCAAGATCTCGCCATAGAAATAAAAACCGAATGGAAAGCACAAACCGTCCATAACGTCCTATAATAAAAAACTTTTTACAAAAAAATACAACCGACTTCCAAAAACAACACCACAAAGTGAAAAATAACTATATTAATAGGTCTTTACCTACGAAATTGCCGTTTTGTATGAAAAAATTTAAACGAATTTTTTTCATGCATTTTTTATTTGTATTAATCGAAGTAATCACCCATGCAAGCAATGCATCTTTGCCAACGCAGTGGCAGTTTATTGATGCCCTTCTTAAAGAAATCAGCTGGACGGGAGGCAACAAATTCTTCAAAGGCATTTTGTACTGCCTCTCGGGTATTGAATTTTTTTCCCGCCAAGAAGTTATCCAAATTCTGGAAAAAGTAGTAGTCTGTAGGCGCAAGGTCTGGTGAGTAGGGCGGATGACGGAGAGCTTCCAACCCCAGTTCTTGCAACTTGGAGACCGTCTGCTGTGCAGTATGAGGTCGCGCGTTGTCGTGCAGGAGCAGCGGAGACGAGTGATTGACCAATGCTGGTTGGAGATGTGCCAGCTTCTCCATCATTGTGTTCAGTTCTTCACAGTACACATCTGAAGTAATGCTCACCACGTTTGGTAAGAAGCTGTGATGAATCACACCGGCGCTAGACCACCAAACAGTGACCATCACTTTTCTAGGGGTAAGTAAGCGCTGGGTTGCGACAATCGCACTCTCCATGTCGCCATGAGATCCCGCCGGAGCTCTGTCCGATGTACCGTGATTTCTCGCGGTAGCGGAGTTACGCCCCGGCGTTTCGCCTCCTCGCGCCACTCCCACACGTGCGCGAGGACTTTTGCCTCCAGATCCCACGGCGGTAATCCGGCAAGGAGGCACGCCGCCTCACAGGAGACCGTGCGGTATCCCCGGACTAGCCGGATGGCCATGACCTTCATTGATCGGCTGGAGTGAACACTGACGTGGAACAGAGCTCCCACCTCATTCTTACCTTTAGTGCTTGAGTGGAGATTCGCAAGAGCAAACGTGCTTAGAGGAAGGAAGTATTCCAATCAGTGCTGGTAGGGATCTTGACCATCCTCCGGACTCTGGGATTGTTCTGATAGCCGTGGAATACCTCTCCACTCCTCAAGCACCTCAGGAAATGTTGTCTCCTTGTCGCTACGTCACTAAGTACTAGTGACAGTTTCCAGGGGCTTATTATTGAGTGTGCAAGTCCTCCCCAGTCATTTTTAGTACGAGAGTTCTTTAAAACGAAGGTAAGCACTAAAGAAGGATTTTTGAAAATTCATCCTCTGAAGGACCCAGGATGAAAGTCTGTATGGAAGTTCGTCATTTTTGCCGATGGGGAAACCCATTGGGCAGATGGCTTGTTATTTAATGAAATTCTTTTTGTGTATTACACTGTAAAATTCAACTTGCAGTCTAAAAGACTAAGATGCATTAAAATTGACAGTTTCAACCAGTTGCATCACAAACAAACCATTAATTTAGACAAGGAATCCTCATAAATCGTTCCATGTAAAGGGCTATCCCAGTACCTCTGTAGACGGCACGAGACGGGCTCGATCCGACCGCACGACCCGCGTAAATCACTCGCGGCATGTTAATGTCCCGATTATTGTAAATATATCGTCCTAATGATAATATATCGAGCGGCCGGCCGCACATCGACCACGGAGAACCTTACGTAAAGTTTTCAAAAGAATCTCGAGAAAAGGGTAAAACTAGAGCCAAGTTCTATTAGGTTTTAGAAGATGTTGGAAAAAGTCCATACTGTAGGCGGCGAAACGTAAAAATGTGAAAACTTCGCATATACTCGGCTCCAGTTGGTTTGTGATGCTGAATCACTTGTGTACTCGGCTCCAGTTGGTTTGTGATGCTGAATCACTTGTGTACTCGGCTCCAGTCGTAAATTTTCATTCTATCGTGTGTTCGGAAGCACGCACCCTCTTTTTTAACTTTTTGCTTCCGACAAACAAAATACTGATTGAGAAGCATATTAACATACCTAGCTCTATGTCACCTCCTTAACTGATCCCAGACTTTACGGAATCAATCAAAACTTTCTGTTCAGGTCGCACAAAGGTCTCGTATCAAAAGTAACGAGTAGGCACCGGATACCGGACCGGTAACTTTTAATGACAGAACTTTTTCTTACTCTACCATGCATCTGTTCCGTCCAGGAATTGTCCGGATTCCAGGGCGGGCTGTATGAAATGGAACAGCGAGCATAACATTCCAATCTTACATTATACGTGACATCATTATTACATCGCTGTGGTAATAACTATGATCGGAATTATGATATCCAACCGCTGTTGGTTAGACCAGACGAAACCGACCCAACATTTTTTTATTTGATTGGACGGCAATCAAACCGACGCGACGTCACACTTAATGACCCAGTGATAAGTATATCGGCAATATCTAAGGTCTCATGTGCCCGCAGTCACATCCGAGTCCTTACCCTTCAAACACACACAAAGAGCTCTACTAGTACTTGTTTGACATGCACCTGTTATGTACTAATAATGTGATTCCGTTGCTGTAGGTACCAGGGACACAGAGCAGCGAAGTGGTCACCAATAACCAGTTGGAACGTAATATCTAATGTAACATGATATCCGAATCTGGGCTACGCGCTACTGTTCTCCTGTGACATTATTATCTGTGGCTGTGGCTTGGTGTTGAGTTACTGACATGCTCTAGTTGTAGCGAAGCGAGATCGACTATGAGGTTACAATATCACAAAAATAGTTTGCTCCCATTACTTTTGATTTCCTGTTGAGTAGACCTGGAAAACTGGAAACTGGCGAAATGTTGTGTGCTACAGGTACCTCTGCCTAACCCTTGTTCATATGTTACCTGTGAGTTATGTTAGACCTGGAAAAATGTGAACCTTAGTCTAGTGGTCGTCTCACTACTGAGCATTGAGTCCTGGTGCGAGCGCTAAGTCTGGCATAGTGTTATTGGGTTTATCCAATATGATTTTCTCAGATAGCAGACGTAGCTAAAATGTGTGCCCTGTTGATGGAAACAGGCTCACCCTCTACAGCCCACGACAGCAACAGTAGATGTAACTGGCCAATGAGGGTGCTCAACACTTCTGTGTGACCATTCGGGAAACTGCCTCCTCCGAACACGACCAGTGTGATGTAAAATATATGTCGCAGCCAACTAGCCGTTAAGTTAACCGCCTAGCCTTTGGAAGTAGTGCTCGCCGGCCGCTGCCGCTACACCGCTCGCACGAAGTTGGACACAGTTCTAACCACACACGGCTCGCGCGTGGTTAGTGACAGTACCAACCTAACCTATAGTTAAATATCATTTAGGCCGATAGTTAAACGGCATCGTTTAGTTAAAAGGCTAGGCGGTAAACTAAACTGAAACTGAAAGCATGCTGTGCAATGTGATTTTTGTTTATGCAATAAAATTATTTTATTTTTATTTTATTTTAAGCGGCTACTTAAACCAGTTGGCTGTGGCTGTGTTTACTATATGCATCCTATTTCTCTATCTTTGTCCGAAAACTTCATTTAACACCATATCGTGTTATTTCCCCTTGCCCTATTGTCCACACCTCTATCGCTCACGCTCCACAAAGCTGTTCCATGTCTGCTGTCTGCTGTGTGGCCCGAACATGCTGTAGACTGTGTCTGTCCGTTTTATTACTTCCGATATTTATTACTATCCTATACTACTAGTTAGTTAGTACTATACTATTAGTTAGTTTTGCATATTTTAATAATTACACTTAATATTAAGTTTATGATTATTAAGATGGATATTCATATTAATACAGCCACTTCGGTGTGGTCTTTTGTCTTTCCGCAGATCACCCGGTAGTCCTAGTAGCTTTTAATAAGAAGATGAATTCGGTAGAAGCTAAGGTTCTCAGAACTGTGCCAAATTAAATACCGTAATCAATTTATCAGCATAGCATTTAGTTAGAGTATTGTCCCGTTTTGTCTTAAAATACTGATTTATTATTAAACTATAGCCTCTTCCCTCTTCAAACTACAATAAAGAAAGCCTATAATATTAATAACCAACCCAATAACTCTCGTTTACACTGCGCGCCTTCATCAAATTATGTAAATGTGATAACATCATTACATGCCCTTAACTCACGAACAGAGCCGACGACAGCCGAACTTACACGAAGCGACATTCTTCCACAACGGAACTAATCATACGGTAATGTTAGCGTTTGGGAGAACAAATTATTGGATAAATATTAGTAAAAATTGACGCACAGGTGAGGGCAGAAGGACCAGTCCGAACAAGAAAATCGTTTCTAAACAAATTACAGAAAAAGAATCGTATAAAGCAGAGAGGTGTGAATAATATAATCAGGCTTTCTCTAAAAGTCATAAACCTAACAACACAGCTCGATTATTACTCCTGCATTATATATCAACACTAGCACTTCCCGCGCCCGCGTGGATGTCGGAAATTATCCCACGGGAACGTGCTACCGAGAAATCTTTCCTTATTCCTTGTCTACATTATAAAGGTAAACTGTGCAAAATCTCAGCTTTCTAGGTTCAAGGGTTTGGGCTGGGCGTTGATGAGTCAGTCAGTCAGGACTTCTCTTTTTATTCATATACTCGTAGATTATGATGTCCTATAGTAGTACTATAGACTATAGTCATTGTCCTTGTTTACACAGGGGTAGTATGCTGCCCCTGTGTAAACAATGACTATTATAGAAACAGACGACTACGAACATTCCGATAGTTGATTTTATGCTCATACAGAAAACTGAAACATGTTGAGATGGTTAGCATTCTTGTTCTGTGTTAGTCAAGACCGCTTGATGACAGTATCTCACGTTGGGGTTGTGGTGAAACACGTGAACAGCCAGCTTTCAGAAAGGATAGTACAAACATCTTTGTGCATGTCGTACTGGCAGTGATGCTTGTAAAGGAGAGTCCAAAACCTGTTCCAATAGTACATTTTGATACAAGTGAAGAATATTTGTTATTGCATTCGAGGCGGAATTAACACCCGAGCCGTAGGCTAGGTTGTTTTTGAGCCGAGAACTGCAATAACAAATGTCCACGTGTATCAAACGACGTTTTTCATTTCAATACACTTTTGAAGAAATAAAATAAAATAACGAAAAAGATTTTTGTCATGAATTATTAGGAAACTATGATTTAAATTTTCTTTTTTTTTCCGCGCTTTGCTTTCGCCAGATTGAAGGTAATATATAAAGCCGATAAACAGCCTAATATGAAAAATAGAAAATTCTAATATTTTTGAGTTCAGAACACAAATAAATGTTAATTTGTTCATAAACTTTTTTTTATTGTAATAATCATGTTTTTTAAGATAAGATAAGATAAGATATTCTTTATTTGCGTAAAACATGGTATACAAGGTGTTAAAAAAAAAAAAAAAAATATATATATTAGATCGAACATGTTTTGCTTAATACTAAAGCATGCAAACTTACTTAAGTACTAAAGATACGTCATGACATTGAGATATATATTATATTAAATTCTTATTAAAATAATCATTAATGCTATAGAAATTATTAATACTGAGCCATTTATATAATTGGATTTTAAATAATTTACAATTTAATGTTTTAAACATTTTTGGTAATTTATTATAGAGACGTACACACATAGCCAGAGAGTTTTTATTATATTTCGCTGATCGAGGCAGCGCATCCAGCACAAGTCTGTATTGGTCACGCCGACTTCGAGAGCTTACTTCCTCTGCTGTTTTAAATAGTTCTTTATATTTTTGAACGAACATGCATGCTTCATATACATATAATGAAGGTAACGGTAGCAAGCCAAGCTCTTTAAATATTGGCTGACATGACTCGTCAGATGGAATCTCATATAGAGCTCGTAAACATTTCTTTTGCGCGACAAATGCTCTATTGTGGTCAGTACTATTTCCCCACATCATTAGTCCATACCGTAGTGAGGACTCAACATATGCGCGATATGACATCACAGCCGTTTTTATATTAGTGACTTTTTTTATTTGTCTCAAAGCATAGACAAATTTATTTATTTTCTTACATACAGCATCAACCTGTGCTTTCCAGTCTAAATGTTCGTCAATTACTACTCCTAAAAACTTAGTTCGTGCCACTTGTGTAATTTTTGGAATGTCCATTTTAAAATTAAATGTATTATTATAGGATTGATTAAATTGTATATATATTGATTTGTTAAGATTAATAGATAAATTATTATTATTTAACCAGTTAATTAGATTGTCTATTGTTTTATTTATGTCCGCTTCATGATCCTTAATTGATTTATATTTTTTATCGGTAGTCACAATTATGGAAATGTCATCGGCAAAAAGAAAGCATTTATGATTGGTTACATTAACAATGTCGTTTATGTAGAGTAGAAATAAGATAGGCCCCAATATGCTACCCTGGGGAACGCCGCGTTTAATACATATATAATCAGACGAATACTCAGTCATGTCCCAACTTTCATTAAGTTTAGTGACAGTGACTCTCTGTTGCCTGTTATTTAAATACGACGATATCCACTGAAGCGGCAGTCCTCTAATACCAATGGTCTCTAGTTTTTGTAATAATATTTCATGTGAAACCAAGTCAAATGCCTTTTTCAGATCAAAGAACAAGCCTGTCGTTAGGTGTTTGTTGTTAACATTGGTCAATATTTCTTTCAACAGTGAAAATATGGCTAAGGATGTGGACTTATGCTTTTGAAAACCGAATTGCTCTTTTTTTATAATATTAAATTTCTCACAGTAGTTAACTATTTTTTGATACATGCATTTCTCATAGATTTTTGACATGATCGGTATCAGTGTTATGGGGCGATAATTATTCATGTCACATTTTCCACCATTTTTGAATATCGGTTTGACAACAGATATTTTTAAAGCGTTAGGAAAGACTCCTTGTGAAAAGGACAGGTTAATGAGATAAGTCATTACCCCACTTATTTCATTAACACATGTTTTAATAATTCTGGTGTTAAGTTCATCATAGCCTACAGAGTTGGTATTTTTTAACGATAAAATTTGTTTCGTCACCTCATTTTCGGATGTAGGTGTGAGGAACATTGAGTTAGCAGTCAGGGACTCACTGTGGAAACTATTTGTACAACTTTGAGTAGGAATATATTTTGTGAAATGACTATTGAAGGCAGAGGCTATTTCCGCTGGTTTGGTAAGTATGGTGTTGTCAATTCTAATGTGGTCAATGTTGTCTTTGGGGTCCGTGTGTATTTCGCTTCTAATGACAGTCCATGCGGCTTTACATTTGTTGTCGTTATTATTCATAAACTTGATGATATTCTATTTATAAACATTATTTAAATATTCAAAAAATATTAACGCCGTAAAGACGCATAATTATCTCTTTGCCGAGATTAAAAAAAACATTCACCTCCGAATAGAGACGGTGTGAATAGAGGCATTGAACCAATTTGGACTAAGTATAAGGTATAAGTTATCTGTGACAATTTTTATTCCCGCACACGTGTAGGAAAATGGAAAATCGCACGCGTGTGAAATATATTGCATTGTGAACCTAATCGTAGTGTGATATGAACGAGTTTTTGAGGGAGTGTATTGAAAAATACTTACCAACAGCGCGCCTGTCATACTCATTCGAGCGCTAAAGTATTCTTGTATCAATTACGTCTCATGTTAGTTCTTCTCTACTTTTCACTACTTTCATAAAGAAGTGTGACGGCCTAGACTCTGGAGTCTTCCTTCTGTGTATCGTGCATAGTGACGAACGTAGCAGTATGTCGGCGCCACAAAGTGACACGCATCACGCATGTCGCCGCTTTTAATTGGACACATTAATTTGGGGACACACTGCTGCCTAGACTATACAGCTGGTTCCTTTACCTGTCTGTCTTATAGTTCATCTGCACTTTGAAGTTGGTTAACAAGCGATGTTTAGAAGACTTTCGAAAATGTTGGTTGGAACCTTCATAGTCGTAATCAGCCTACGTATACACTCCGCTGCTGGATATAGGTCTCCCCAACGGCACATCATTTAGCTCAGCTACTCCCTGGCTGCGACGATCACTCTGCGAAGATCTTCACTCAACCTAGTCTAAAGGCGTTGAATCATTAATAGAGCTAAAGTGTTCCTCCGTACGTCACAGGTGGCACTCTCACACAGTGGGATTGCCACCTAATGAACAACTACCTCCTGATAGTGACACAACTGCTCCCAACCACCTGTCCGTTCTATACTACCACATACGTACATATAACTACTGTAAGAACTTTGAAGGTGCTTGTCACATACCTCCCAAACTAGTATTTAACAAAAGGTTTGACTTTACTAGCAAATTGAGAACCTTCTGTTAAAGACTCTCTCCTATGCAGCACAAATCAGATATCAGATTTTAAAAATCCAAATTGGCATTGCCAGAGGGATCAACCCCAAAGCAAACATAATGCCTTTGTTCCATGGGGCCAGGCAGAAACTAGCTGAACAGTAGGTACATACAGTGCGCCACGTCACTAGATCCAGCACGTTTCACAAAACACGCACACGCAGCACGTTTCAACATAAATCAATTCTATTCGAACTCAAATATCCAGCGCATTATCCAATCGAAACATCTACAATCGCTCATTTAGACCCTTGCAGACTCACAGGTGTTTCGATTTGTTGACTATTTTCTATTTTGTTAAGTACCTGATACATGGTGAAAGGCCTACATTGTCCTCCCCCGTACCTATTAACACTGTTATTTGAAAACATTGTAAAAGCCAATTGTTATTTTTTTAAAGCACCTAACCGTGGAGTTTCTTGCCGGCTCTTGTCCATAGGAACCGACCAACTGGAACCGTGCACCTAGCTTCTGACGTTGTAGTAGTGCCCATGTAGGTTTATGTGAAACAAGCTTCTGCTCGCGACTTCGTCCGCGTGAAATCACATAACACACACATCCCAGCGCGATTTCTGCCTTATATATAAACTTTGTTTCCATTTAATTCTTTTGTTTTTATTTTTGTTTGTTTTATTTTACATATCGCATTAATTACATCAATTACATAACCCGGGGTAGGGCGGAGCATCCTAACACAAGCAAACAGTTTGCTTAAAACGATTCGCCCCATTGTAATAGAATAAGTAATGTAAGTTGATGCAATAAACATTTTTTTACACTAACTTTTACCTCTTTATAATAGTAGTGCTATAGAACGTGTCGTTCTGCATCCTCGTCTTTATAATAGTAGTGCTATAGAACGTGTCGTTCTGCATCCTCGTCTTTATAATAGTAGTGCTATAGAACGTGTCGTTCTGCATCCTCGTCTTTATAATAGTAGTGCTATAGAACGTGTCGTTCTGCATCCTCGTCTTTATAATAGTAGTGCTATAGAACGTGTCGTTCTGCATCCTCGTCTTTATAATAGTAGTGCTATAGAACGTGTCGTTCTGCATCCTCGTCTTTATAATAGTAGTGCTATACAACGTGTCGTTCTGCATCCTCGTCTTTATAATAGTAGTGCTATACAACGTGTCGTTCTGCATCCTCGTCTTTATAATAGTAGTGCTATAGAACGTGTCGTTCTGCATCCTCGTCTTTATAATAGTAGTGCTATAGAACGTGTCGTTCTGCATCCTCGTCTTTATAATAGTAGTGCTATAGAACGTGTCGTTCTGCATCCTCGTCTTTATAATAGTAGTGCTATAGAACGTGTCGTTCTGTATCCTCGTCTTTATAATAGTAGTGCTATAGAACGTGTCGTTCTGCATCCTCGTCTTTATAATAGTAGTGCTATAGAACGTGTCGTTCTGCATCCTCGTCTTTATAATAGTAGTGCTATAGAACGTGTCGTTCTGCATCCTCGTCTTTATAATAGTAGTGCTATAGAACGTGTCGTTCTGCATCCTCGTCTTTATAATAGTAGTGCTATAGAACGTGTCGTTCTGCATCCTCGTCTTTATAATAGTAGTGCTATAGAACGTGTCGTTCTGCATCCTCGTCTTTATAATAGTAGTGCTATAGAACGTGTCGTTCTGCATCCTCGTCTTTATAATAGTAGTGCTATAGAACGTGTCGTTCTGCATCCTCGTCTTTATAATAGTAGTGCTATAGAACGTGTCGTTCTGCATCCTCGTCTTTATAATAGTAGTGCTATACAACGTGTCGTTCTGCATCCTCGTCTTTATAATAGTAGTGCTATAGAACGTGTCGTTCTGCATCCTCGTCTTTATAATAGTAGTGCTATAGAACGTGTCGTTCTGCATCCTCGTCTTTATAATAGTAGTGCTATAGAACGTGTCGTTCTGCATCCTCGTCTTTATAATAGTAGTGCTATACAACGTGTCGTTCTGCATCCTCGTCTTTATAATAGTAGTGCTATACAACGTGTCGTTCTGCATCCTCGTCTTTATAATAGTAGTGCTATAGAACGTGTCGTTCTGCATCCTCGTCTTTATAATAGTAGTGCTATAGAACGTGTCGTTCTGCATCCTCGTCTTTCGGGATGTGATACAGAACATCAAACCGAACATCCTCGTCTTTCGGGATGTGATACAGAACATCAAACCGAACATCCTCGTCTTTCGGGATGTGATACAGAACATCAAACCGAACATCCTCGTCTTTCGGGATGTGATACAGAACATCAAACCGAACATCCTCGTCTTTCGGGATGTGATACAGAACATCAAACCGAACATCCTCGTCTTTCGGGATGTGATACAGAACATCAAACCGAACATCCTCGTCTTTCGGGATGTGATACAGAACATCAAACCGAACATCCTCGTCTTTCGGGATGTGATACAGAACATCAAACCGAACAACTTTCTCCATGGTTACCAATATCGTAATCGCAAAAAAATGTTCAACTGTCCCATAGAAAACTTTCAATACCTACTCGACGCAAATGTATGGGACGGCTGATTATTTTTTTGCGATTACGATGTTGGTGCCATGGAATAAGTTGTTCGGTTTGATGGTCTATACCACACCCTTAAATTTGACGAGGATGCAAAACGACACGTTGTAGATAAAATATTGTGATTTGAAATTGATCACTCTCATCCAGCTGCTAGCAGCTGAATACTCTCATCCAGCTGCTAGCAGCTGAACACTCTCATCCACCTTCTAGCAGCCACCCTGCGAGAATCACCATTCCATCTAACCTCGAGATAATGATTCACTAACGTTCTCGCCCGTATGCATGTCACAGGCGGTACTCTTCCCGAACTTGGATTTATAGCAAATTAACAACTATCTCCTGATGACACAACTGGTCCCAAACACCTGTCACTTAATACATACCTATAGTACTGTAAGAACGTTTGTGAGTAGTGTTTGGTGCTCACGAGTTCTTCCTGAACACCTCCATTACAAAAGGTTTGTCTTTAGTTACTCACGGATAAAAAACACCGCAATCGTTTCAAAACTCCAATAGCCAATCCACAATCCGTCGCTATGTTCACCCTGGTGGCGCCCGCGCCGCCTATCTGGCGATGTAAACACCTGAGCTACAACTGGTACCGTTGTACAACTTGTACTACAAGCGCTGGCGGTGACGAACGAGGCACGACTGTGCAGTACAGCTCACCCGCTGTCCCGGAGAGTTACGTGGGAACTGGATTGTGAGACGATAGCTTTTCTAGTCAAATTGAGTGGGTGTTGGGCATGTGAAACAAATCACTAGGTCACTTGTGTCAGGAACAAATTGCCAGTCGTATGGGGACTGCCGACTGAAGTGAAAACTTCATGTCGCGGTATCGCGGTGTCGCGGTGTCGCGAACCCGCAACATTTCCCGCTACTCGTACCAAAAATCGCTCAACGCGCTTAAAAGTCAGTTTTTTGTGTAAACTTGACAGACGTGATTTATTTATTTATTTATTTAAAACACATACAACTATCATTACAGGGTTACCCAATACAACAGTTATAGTTATGATAACACAAAGTTTAAAAAGTTAGACTTACAATTTTACAATATGCGGCCCTTGTGAATTCACTCAGAGTACAATTGAAGCAGTCAATCTGTTGTGACACCATATTGAGTGCACGTAGCGCGCGCGTCAGTGATGGGTATCGATATCTCAAATACAATAAAACAGATGACCTAAAAAAAAAGGCATCTAATCTATTTTGTCTTGTATCCCATGTGCGAAGTTTCGCTAGCTAATTTAATTTCACCCTGTATATGACAGTTGCATGCAGCTTCTTGCCGCCGTGGAGTTTCTTGCCCGTTCTTCTCCATAGGGATCTACTACGCTTTGGAATGGGCAACTAGCTTCATCTTTCTGACTGACCGACCCATTGTAATTTAAAAGTGCCTGTAATTGGTTTATTTGAAATAAATGCTTTGAGTTTGAGTTTGAGCAGCATTTATTTTTAATCGTATGAACAGTGGGATGTTGACGTGTGATCTCAACTCGGATATATACGGATACTCGAGCTGTAGATCATTTTAATTATGTACCTACGTTTCTTTTTAATTAAACACTGAGCAGCTCGAGTATGTGTCAAGTTGGGTGTGGTGTGATGCGTACGTCTATGTAAGTAATAAAACTATGTGCTATAAAACTGTATGCTCCACCGTGTCCTCCGGGCGATCCACACAATGGTGACACCCGGGCGTTTCCTCCCGCCTTATCCGAAATAGGATCCTCCCGAAACAACCGTGTCCGGTGAGGACCTGCGTCAGGCGGAAGGTGAGGACGCCGTGGCGCCTCTCCAACCACTCTTCAAAGAGGGGACTTATCGCCGCAATTGTGGCGTGCCCAGCGC
Organism: Cosmia pyralina; assembly: GCA_946251885.1. Taxonomy (NCBI): domain Eukaryota; kingdom Metazoa; phylum Arthropoda; class Insecta; order Lepidoptera; family Noctuidae; genus Cosmia; species Cosmia pyralina. The sequence continues at coordinate 22,149,489 of OX276365.1, forward strand.
TGGGTTGCGACAATCGCACTCTCCATGCCGCCATGAGATCCCGCCGGAGCTCTGTCCGCTGTACCGTGATTTCTCGCGGCAGCGGAGTTACGCCCCGGCGTTTCGCCTCCTCGCGCCACTCCCACACGTGCGCGAGGACTTTTGCCTCCAGATCCCATGGCGGTAATCCGGCAAGGAGGCTCGCCGCCTCACAGGAGACCGTGCGGTATCCCCGGACTAGCCGGATGGCCATGACCCTCTGGGACGCGTTCAACCGGCGGGCTGGTCGCAGCCGCAGGGAACACGCCCACACCGGTGCTCCGTAAAGGGCCATGGACCGCACGACCCCCGCGTAAAGCCTCCGGCAGGAGGCGTTTGTACCCCCAGATTGGGCAGGAGCCGCTTCAAGGCAGCCCCGGCCCGCTCCAGTCTGGGAGCCAAACGTCGGAAATGCTCCACGAAGTTCCACCGGCTGTCGAGGACGAGTCCCAGGTACTTCGTCGTCGACTCGACTCCGATGTGAACCCCTCCTACCGTTATTTGGGAACCCGACGGTGGCGCGTTCCGAGGACCATGAAAACACATGATCTCGGACTTTTGCAGGGCCACCTCCAGTTCCAACTGCCGGATCCTCTCTACTATTGTCGCAACCCCGCGTGTCGCTAGTTCAGCCGCCGCCTGGTGCGACCTCCCTTGCGCCAGGACCAGCGTGTCGTCAGCGTAACATACAACGCTGACGCCGCTAGGGAGGTCGGCGCGCAGCACCCAGTCGTACCCGATGTCCCACAGATGTGGCCCCAGGACAGATGCCTGTGGGACACCGCACGACATTTCTCGCCGGTTCCACTCTCCTTGATGACCGGGGTAGATGACGGCCCTGTCCGTCAAATAAGCCTCGACCATTCGTCGGAGGTAGGTTGGCACCCGGTGATACCGGAGTGCCTCCCTGATACAACTCTAGGGCAGGGTGTTAAAGACGTTGGCGATGTCTAGAGACACCGCCAAGACGACTCCACCCCGCGCCACAGCATCCCCCGTCGTGAGGGCTCGCACGCGCATGATGGCGTCCACCGTAGAGCGCCCCTTGCGGAAACCAAACTGGCTCTCCACCAAATCCGGCCCCTCCTGCACGAGCCACCCGACGAGGCGGTCTGCAATGACTCTTTCAAAGAGCTTGCCCAACTCGTCTAGCAGCACGATGGGCCGGTAAGCGGACGGAGAGTCCGCAGGGCGCCCCGGCTTCTTAATGAGGACCAGTTTCCCTGTCTTCCAACGAAGTGGGAACTGGCCCCTCTCCAAGCATGCGCTTAGGAGCCCCCCTAGTCCCTAGATGGAAGCCCCTCCATGGGCCTGATGTAGACTTTTTGGCGTCTGTATCCTGGTTACGTTTCGGCGACCTCTACGGAGAAACCGAAGGTTTTGTCTGTGCAATCATGGATGAAGTTATCATGACGAATAATTATCGAAAATACATTGTCAAGGATGGCACGGTTGACATCTGTCGGGCATGCCACCGTCCCGGTGAATCAATCCGACATATTGTTTCCGGTTGGTCTCGTCTTGCTAACGGCGAGTACTTGCACAGACACAATCTAGTGGCTAGGATTATCCACCAGCAACTTGCCTTGCAGTACAACCTTGTGGAGTCCGAAGTACCATATTACAGATATGTGCCCGACCCAGTTCTCGAGAATGGTCTCGCCGCATTGTACTGGGATCGATCTATCATCACTGACAGGACTATTGTAGCCAATAAGCCTGATATTGTGGTGATAGATCGACGAGAGCGCCGTGCAATGATTGTTGATATCGCTGTCCCTCATGACGAGAATCTCATGAAAGCTGAGAAAGATAAAACATCAAGTATCTTGACTTAGCACACGAGGTTGTCGACATGTGGGACGTGGACTCTGCAATCATTGTACCGATAATCGTTACGGTTAATGGCCTAATAGTGGAGAGTCTCGATCAACACCTCAGGAGGCTCTCATTGCACGGCTGGGTCAAGGGCTTGATTCAGAAAGCAGTACTCCTGGACACGGCACGCATAGTGAGGAGGTTCCTCTCTCTAGAGCCCTGACCACCGGTAGCTTGGACCCTGTTCTCGATACCGGTGGGCTACTATTTTTTATATTTTTAAATGTTTTTTTATTTTATGTTTTTATAAAAAATATTTAAAAATGTAATTAATATGTTTGTGAATGAAATAAAGAAAATGAAAAATAAAAAAAAACAAATCGGTCCAGCCATTTTCGAGTAATAGGGGAACAACATAAAAAAAATAAAAAAAGGTTCCAACGAATTGAGAACCTCCTCCTTTTTGAAATCGGTTAAAAAGCTCGACGTGATAGGTTACACGCATATATTCCTTTGATATTTCTATTTTTACAACGGACTTGTCACCTTTCGCTACAATAAAACTATTCGACGGATCAAAAAACATTCTGTTGTTTTCGAATTCTAAATTCAAAAAGATGAAAACGCTATTTTTTTTTTTATAATTGCGGGAGGTTTGCAAACGACACGACTTAAAAAGCAGCCCTCGTACTGCCGATGAATAGTACGCGCGGAAAAGGATTGCTACTACTCCTGGCGCAATCTCAATGCAATCAATTTCAATGTCAACGTTTGTTATGAATGCACTCTCTTTCAATATCCATAAACAACCTTTGTGTAGTTTTTCCCCTTGTTCATAGTTTCATAGAAAACGCTGCAATTTATGAGCTGTCCGCGTCATGTCCGCGCGGTTGGCGGGTCATTATAAAGTGAAAACTAACAAAGACGTGCGCTAACGAGCGCCGTGTACTACACAGTACACAAGCACACAATGCACAGGTAGACAGGCACTCGATAACAAATTGGCGAGCTTATGAACTAGTGGACAGAGAGGTAGGCGAGGAGTCCGTCACTAATATTCTGCAATGATGAACAATTAGCTAAATGTTCGAAGTTCCTCAGGCTGAGCGATGATGCTCGTAACGACATGGATGGATGACAGTGAACGAGGATTAAACTAGTTTTATATTCTTATGTCCAGTAGTAGACTACTGTCCAAAGCGCCTGTAAAAGCATTCCAGGGTATTAGAAAAGAAGTTTTATAAAAAAAGAAAACATAGTATACCGCCTTGTCGAACACCAGTTTCCAAACTTGGTTGTTAACGATAGCATATAGATATTAGTCGCTGGCTCTTGTACTACGTGATCCCCAGCGATGTACTGCGACCGACCGATGACGCGGAGCGGGTGTGAAGGGTCGGATAAACCACCAATTAATTGGGCCCACCGTGCGTGGGATGCCGGACTCGAGAGTGATACTGTTTCTATAGACTCTGATCATTCATCGTTCAATGAATGTTATGTGGAGTAGTCGGGTTAGCCATAATTCGATTTTAATTGCCTTTTGCAGTTGTTGATTTAGACCATAAACTATGAGACAGTCCGATTTGATTTGATTATTCATGTAGACCAGTAAGTTATTCTGTCGTCATCTTTTTGCCCCTATCAACATTAACTTGAAGTGACGCATCTCTTAGCGGTTCTCTTGCTTGCTCATTCTTGATGAATTCATTTTTAATTTAAAAATAAATGAGTCTGTGTTATATTAGTTTGTAATGTGTTTGTTTTTGGTATGTATGTCGTTTGAGTGAGGTTCGAAGTGATCATTACAGAATCCATTACAGCTATGTTTGTAAGATCATCGCCTTGATCACCGGGAACCTTTCCTGCAGTACTAAACCAGAACATTAATAACAGAAACATGACTACTGCCCGAGTGACCGACTTGTTTTAGATTCGACGCCGGCTCGTTTTCAATTTATACCCGAAACTAGTGGTCATCAATTAGCAGGCTCGGCGCTAATTACGAAGCTCATAGATAACTGTTATCAGTGCGTGGGAGAACCGCAGCTGTAGTCGGAACGCATTCCTGTCACACTCAACAGGGGACGCAGAAGTGTCAGGCACATGTTGGGCACTACTATCCTTATTACTGTCAATAGTTACAAGAGTGCTTGAAGACGCGCTGTACCGAACATATCGCTCATGTATGTAGCCACCTACACATAATGAGCCTATAAAGTTGCCACTGCTGGGGCTCACGTCTCCTCTCTGCGTGAAGGAGCGGGTTGGTGGACATCACATATCACTGTAAAATACACGGCACCACGTTTTCCTAACATTTAAGAGCAATGGTGATAAAACGAGTTGTAAGTCGAGGTAGATAACAGGTCTTGCGCCTTACGTGGCCGTCTGATCCGTGTGCAGACTGGTGGTTCTGCTCCTCACGCTACATGCACCTGTCACAGCGTCATGCGCAGGCGCCTGCCGCACGTCAGGCACCCAGCCCACCAGAGTTGCAGTAACCGCAGCGCGCAGCGTACAACAACTAGCGTTCATTACCATACAACTGGAAACTATGGATTTATGATCGTGAGTGACAGCACGTGATGTATAGCTACGAGTGAGCGATGTGGAACAGCCTTACGTGTGGAAGTGTCGGCTGCGGCTCGTAATAACATAGCATCACGCCTGCCTGCACTGTCCGGAGGGCGGCGTATAGTGCGCCCACAGTCCGCCAGTAATATTGAAGTTCCATGTAATAGGGGGCGAGCCTATTGCCGTCAACCGGGCATGAAGCCTCGGCAGCTACTAGAAAAATATCAAATTTCAAATTTATTTAATATAATATATTTAGGTTATACAAGAACAAATTGGACGGTGACCGCCAAACTAGATAAATTTAAATCGTAATATAAACCTCAGTAACCCTGCCCGAGCTGTACATCGAACCCAAGACTCCATGCCCGGCGCGCTCCCCACCACAGATCTAGAGAACGTTCACAGAAATACTTGCTACTAGAATATCGTCGTGAATACCTGAGGGAGAAGTACATACTGTGTTATTTATTTATTTACCTATTTAGATTTACAACGTTCGTATACACTAAAAAACATACAGGAAGCAACTGAAAATAAATAACTAAATGTAACAAACAATTATAGGTAAATACAGCATTTTCTTATTATCACCTACTGGGTGAACAATCTTAAAATTTTAAACAGTCTAATTTTAACTGTATACCACAAAGTAAAGAGGAGTTATATACTGTGGGTAGTTTGTACCTATCACAGCCCCGTATTGACGTGGCGGTGCGGACACCAGCGTGGTACCTACCTATCACAGCCCCGTATTGACGTGGCGGTGCGGACACCAGCGTGGTACCTACCTATCACAGCCCCGTATTGACGTGGCGGTGCGGACACCAGCGTGGTACCTACCTATCACAGACACGAAGAGGTACTCGTAGTCCTGTGGCTAATCTGTTTTCTTTATATTCGCTGCACGTAGAGCCTTACTTTTTCCACGTACTTAACTTTGACTCGCAGGCGTGTGGCAGCATGGCGTGGGTGACACCGCCGCACCGGTGTCGCGATTAATCGCACGATTGTCGCGAGTTATGTGTCTTGTCCGTTTGTCGAGCGATTCTTGTGTCGATACCGAACTTGAGTAGTAGCTACAGCTGTAGTCGTTTATCTTCATATCGATATGTCAGAAGCTGACTAATGAGTTACAACAAGGGCCGGCTTGTGCGAACCTGAACATTAGGCAACGCTAGGCCGCAGCTCAGCTGTGTGCAGTAAACGAGCACAAACTGAGAATTGAGAACCGCTATCTTCAACACATCAGCTATTACTTAGATAAGTATTACTCGTAGTTCAACGAAAAATTAAATAGTTGTCTAGCTAAGAATTATATTTTTAACCGACTTAAAACGGAGGAGGTTCTCAATTTGACTCAATGTTTTCTTGTTTCGGTAACGTTACAGAATGGGTAAAATGGACGTAGGCAAGAATGCTGACAGGCTCAAATGAATTGGGTAGGTCAAATCAGCCGCAAGACCGCTGGGCAAGTCTCTACACATGGGTACCTGAAGCGGTGCCGGTGGCGGAGATAGCCTGGACGTGTACCGCGAGGGCTGCTTTTAGGTGACGCGGGAAAAGAATTCCTGAAAGACGACTTTGCCTAGTAGTGAGACAGCATAGGCTACTCAGGAAAACAAAATAAACGTTCCAAACCCAAGCTACCATGATTATAAGGTCAGAAGGCTAGTGATGGTTTGGAAACATTTTTACAGTAATATTACGTCGTTTTCGTTTCATGCTGAGCCATCAGCTACTGACATCTACAGGCAACTATTGTATTTCCGCTGTACTGTATTGAGAACTTCCTATCAGAGAAACACAATAAAACCGAGCCCTCTCTGTTCATCGAACACAGAGCGCTAACCAGGGAAGTGCCTGCGGCCGACAGAGTGGACTAAGCAATTTAATCATATAATAATGTGAGTCATAAATAACATAATCCGCTGTGACTTGTAGCAGGAATGAGTTTAGAAAGTATTCCCGTAGTGTATCTGTATTCGTGGCTAAGCTATGGTATTATGTTGTGGGGAAACAGTGTAA